>OY730192.1:132602418-133030185 GCA_963422505.1 Pseudognaphalium luteoalbum | reverse complement strand
TCAAGGATTTGGAGCTTAAGGTTGCACAAGTTGATGAATTGAAGCTACAGGTGTCTGATCTTGGGTCTAGATTACTAGAGTTGGAGTCTGTTACTGTTGTTTCGGGGGAGGAAGGTCAGCGTACCTTGGAAACAAATGTAACGCCTCCCCCAGAACCTGAAAATGTAAATCTTGATTCGACAATCAATGAAAATGTTTGTTTGGATTATTTCTCTGTTGATGATATTCCGGGCCAGCCGAGACCTATAGCTGTTGACTATTCGTTTGTTGATCTATCATATATTCAGAGGATGGTCAATGAGACTGGTTCGGAGACTGAACAAGGGTATGTATTCGATATGGATGATGATGTGTCGGTTGACGACGAACATTTGGGTTAAGATGAGCATTACGATGATGCACCTGCTATTGAGACAGATTCGAGTGATGATGAGGGGCCTGCTAAAACTTCTCATGGAGAATCTAGTTCAACTCATGCAGTGCCTGCTCAGGAATCTGCGTCAGTACCGCCAACTCAAGAGGCATCCGAAAGTGAAACTGCTGAAGAAAGAGCAGAAAAACATAAGCAATGGTGGCCTCAAGGTAGATATGCAAAACCAGTACCAGTGACTTGCAAAACTTACAAGGTTCGTGGAGATTACACAGGTTTGATCAAGAGTTGGAAGGTTTGTCAAAGGATGATTATGATTAAGAGAATGGATGGTATTCAGTATTTCAAACTGAGATTCAATCAATTGAGTACACTGCCAAAGGGGGAGATCAACAGGTTAGCTCAGTTAAACCTGATTAACCCTGTCAATGATGATTATGCTAATTACATTCAGAGGACATTGCGTCAAGAGGTTAGAACTAAAAGATACAATAAGTTGAAGCCGACGCTGGGAACAAAGTATACTTACAAGAAGAAGCTGGATCCTACGACAGGTCGCCCTATGGTTAAAGTTCACTATCCACCGGCTGATTGTCTGACCGAAATACCTCTGGAGCAGGTTCCTTATAATTTTCTACGAAGATTTGTTTATTGGGAACTTGATCCACATACTAGTGAAGCGGTGATAGTATTTGTTCCTGATTCAGAGCCGCAGCTAGAATTTGGGGGTATTTGGAATTTGAAAAAGATTGCGTTTAGAGTTTTTGATCCTATGAGTTTGATAAATCTTCATGAAAAAGATTTAAGAAAACTCTTCGATAATAGGATTCGGGTTAATGAAAATAATGAATTCAACAAGAAGCTTGCAAGACAATTTCAGAAGGTTGTTGAAGTTTGTGTTACTTATGGAATACACGCAGATGGGAAGTTTCCTGCGGGTTGGGTTTGATCAAAGACTCTGAAGATTTTTGAAGAACAAGATGAAGACATGGGGGAGTTTGTTGATGCATATCAGTGTGTCTGTCAGTTGGTCTATCGAGTTGTAAAGTGTCATTAGTCGTTTAATAGAAATATAGATTTTGTACTTAGCGACACTTAAGTGTTGGTTTAGGCGACACTTGCCTTAGTGACGCATAGCGACACTTAGGTAAGTGACGCATGAAGGCGGCCACATGTGACACTAGCCAAGTGACGCATGTCTGCCATTTTGTGTTAGTATTTAAGTAAACCTACGGGTTTCTGGGTAGGGTTGACGAAACCCTAACACCATTTGTCGACTAAACTCACTTATAATCAGTTCCAATACGTTAGTTAAGCTAGAAAACTCGTTTTACTTGTTTAATCAATCATTTCAGTTTGAGTTTATTATTGTTTCGTGTGATTGTCTGATTCCGCCTTACAATCATTGTCAACTATCACTTAGATCCGAGGCTGAGGGAACTAACATTTCTCGAATTTCGGAAGGAGCTAACCTATAAGGAGCCTTAGCTACAGGAGTAGAACCAGGAATCAAGTCGATTTTATACTCTACTTCTCTAATGGGAGGTAAGCCAGGTAATTCATCAGGAAAAACTTCTGAGTATTCAGAAACCACCCGGACATCGGAAACAGTTTTCTTTTCTAACTTAGCATCAATAACATAGGAAAAATACGATTCACATCAGCTTTCAACGATGAAATCAAAGGAATACTACCCTTCTCCCGTTCCCCTCGAGCCACGACATATGACTCCTCCATGATTGGGATTTTTATTATCTTCTTATGGTAATCTGTGTTGGCTCTATTCTGACTTAACCAGTCCATGCATAATACCACATCAAATCCAGGAATAGGCATTAAGAGAAAAGAAACAGGGAAACTATGCCCATCAATCAAAATACTAGCTCCATTCACCGATGTGGTAACCGTAACCATTTTGCCATTCGCTACTTCAACTTCAATAGGATTTGTAATAACAGTGGGGGTCAATTTCAGTTTATCACAGAAACACATAGATACAAATGAACAATTTGCTCCTAAATCGAATAATACACGTGCCGGTACAGAATTGATAAGAAAAGTACCGGTTATGACATCCTCTGTTCTGACAGCTTCATCAGCTGTCATCTAACCATTTGACCATTTGACCTATTTATTTAGGTTATTTAAATAATATCAATAATTTCTAAACACAATTAAATAACTAAATAAAATAAGGAAAATTACCGTATTTCTCCTAGGCCCTAAACGAGGATGTTACAAAATTAATACATTACATATAAAAGGAATATTTCAGTAAATTAAATGTAAACTTTCACTCTATTAATTGTAATTTTAATTAAATAAGAAAATATTAGTTTTAATAAATGCATAATTTTTCTCTTATGAACAACTCTAAAGGTTGTCATTATCATTATTTTTTATCATTTTATACTTAATGAATAAGGAGTATATAAAAAGTTTTTTTTTTCAAACGAAACCTTTAATGTTGTCGTTAACATGCATAAAGTATTATACATGATAGTTGTTTTGTAATTTTGAGATGTCGATTAATTTACTGTACAATATTTTTTTATTTCATTTAAACAACATTTTAAAGAGCTACGTTTCAATATAAAATATAGGTTACATTAGATCCTTCACAACATGTTCCAATAGTAAAAGTTTAGATACTAAAATAAAAGAATACAGTCTTGTATTTGTTATATATAATGTGAATCAATTGAAAGATCCGAGCCGAATTGGGTTCTTTTCAATTTTAGACTAAATATTTAATCAAAGTTGAAAGCTTTCAAGTTTCAATCATAACTCTAAAGAAGATATGGTATGACCTTTTGATAAAGGGGCCATTTATACACGCATCAATATATCATTGGATCATTTTTATTGGTAGTTGTTGACCCTTTTATTCAATTAACACTAAACAAACATGCATGATTTACTACTGATATCGCGTAAAAAGTCACATTTTTACTACCGATATCTCTCTCGTTCTGGAACAATTCTTGGCATTTGAACTCAAATAACACTCAAATCGATGAGAACCTACCAAGGAGGTCAAAACAAGGTTGCACGATAAAAATCAAGCAAAACGGATGAAAAACGAAGATTCCATGCACGTTTGAAGATTCAAGGCTTCAAAACAAGATTTAAAGACTAAAGTTCCCATCATCAACATCCATCTTATCCAAGATTTTTATTTTCAAAATACGAGTCAAACAAAAGAAGAATCAACAAAAACGGATAAAGAATGAAGATTCTACACCCGCCAGAAGATTCAAATGATTCGTACGCAATATCTGAAGATAGGAAGCTCAATTTTGGGATTACTTTTCATGAAAGTCTTCGTTTTTGAAAAACGAATCCAACAAAATAAGAATCGACGAAAATGGACGCATAGCAAAGAAAACACGCGCGAATTAAGAAACGAAGCAAAAGACGGCGAACCAGGGCGGGTGGCAGCCAGCCGCCGTTGGCCACCACCACACCACCGCCGGACACCATGGTGGCGGTGCCGGCCTCCCCTCCCCCATCTCGTTTCCGCTTTTTGGTCCTTTCGTGTACCCGGTGCCACACCTTTACGCGATTGTACGTACCCGGTGTCACACCTTTGCGCGATCGTACGTACCTGGTGCACAACCTTTTCCACCTTTTGCTAAAGTGCTCCTCAAGATGCTAACATGAGCCAGATTTCTCCTATAAATAGGAGGCATGAGGCTTCATTCAACATACACCTTCCAAACACACTTTACACACCATATGTATTAGTGATATTACTTTCTTACTTTCTCATTCTATTTTCTTACTACAAAATTTGTATTAGGCTAATTAGGAAGATTTTTTAGAGTAGAACGAAAGCAAGGAACATATTGTAATCTTAGGTTTACGCTTGGAATTACACTTATTAATTCAAGTCTATTCCTTTTCGCATTCTAATCCGGGTTCTTTCTTTCCTATTCTATCTTAATTAAATATGTATGCTCTTATTATGGTAGAATAAGTTTGTGCCATGATTAGCGAGTAGATTACTATTGTATTTGTTATGATGTAGTTAGCACATATAATTATGGGATGACTTAAATACGTCGTGAAATAATATGACGGCCCCTATTCAACTGTTTACTTGGTATAGTGCTGAAAATGCTTTTAAGCAAAGTAAATACGTATGGAAGCCGGTAAATGATCGAAGTTAGTTGTATTATGGATCGAAGTTATAAAAATAGAAACTTTATGAATGGACTTATCCGTGTGATCTTAAACCTAAAACTTACATTCACCTTTCGATTAACAAACGTGATTGTAACCTTGTAAAGAGGAGTCGCGAACCTTAATACTTGGTCAATAATTATCTGCGTCAAAACTATGGTTTAATTGTAACGTCATGCAAGCATCATAAAAAGCAATGTGATTACGTGGAATTACCATGAGTATAGTACACTTCCAATCACAATGTAATTATCATGAAAACATCACGAAGCAATTAAATTCACAACGGAAACACCGGTAAACGATTATATACATTGTGAACTACCATAGCATTTTCTGACATGGTCTGGGTTTAACTTTCTGCAAAAAATCGTCAGCATTTTAATTAGATTAGAGTAGGTAGGCTATAGGCTAAATAACCATTTACGAAAACCTAGGGATTTGTTAATTATCAAGAAAGGCAAGTTTAAAATCCAATCTAAAGTGATACTCTTTCCTAACCTGTAAAACCCTAAAGTAAAATACGCAAGAAATCTAAATGTTTTCCTTCTCTTATCACTCTTAAGTTTTACTAATAGGAATTGGTTAATAAGTCCGTACATAAACCCTAAGTTAGATGTTTATAAGAATCATAATCTTTATGGTATTAAGAACGATTAGACGTGTATTGGACTTGCTACTCTATTCCTTCGCCCACGAGCAAATGCGTTAAATAATATGGGCCGCTGACTCTCTCACAGGAGAGTGTGGAGAGTTGAGCATCGTCTGTCTAACCAAAATCATGACACCTTAGTTCCTTGTGACATATTAGTTGATAACCGGCTAATAGGGAATCTATTGGTTATAATATAAGTTATTGAATCTTGCAAACAATTCTAATTTAGTTAATCATTTTTCCCATGAAAGTCATCATCCCATATTATTAGCTAATGAAATCACAACAAATACTACTTTCCATTATCTGATTTATTATTGCATTTCATTCACTTTATTTACTTTACTTTGTTAACTGAACCAAACTCCCAACATACTCTTTTAAAAACATGTACTAGAAAGTAAGATTGATTGGATCACCTTCGTTTCAATTCAGTTTCTCTTTAAGAACGACTCTAGGTCATACTTACCATCTACTAGCCCTTGGTTCAGTATTAGTAAGTCATACTTAGACCCCAACAAATACAAATTTAAAACACCCACCGATTGGCGTTGTGATCATTCGCGTTTGCGACGGTCGGAACACCAACAACTACTACTACTACTATTGTTGTTGTTGTTGTTGTTGTTGTTGTTATTATTAATGGGATTGATAATGTAACTATTAAATTTATGTATTATTATACCTTCTTTGTCGATATGGGTTTCCTTTCTTTCCTTTATTTATTTTAGGTTGGGCCTCAGCCCACAAGAAAACACAAGAGGGTTTTAAAACGTTATGTAATTGAGTAGGGTTTATTCATAATCTTGTAAACATAGTAATAGAGTATCACTTATCTTACTTGGTAACTTCCCTTTCAACTTTCAACTAAGCAACTTTCATGTATTTAGTTTTTCTTAACGAAGTAATTAATAGAATAATATATTTTAACATGAGAGTATTCTAATAGTTAACCTTTCACTTTCCTGATATGAAATGGGAGTAGGATTTCCCATTCCTTAGCCGGAAAGATATGTAGCCATGAAAGGTGAAGGAAGGCTGGAATGCCAACATGCGTCTATTATTGAATTCACCCGACCCGACAGTACCCGTTTGGGTCCAGTGCCGAAGTCACTGAATGGGTAAGTCGCCAATCCCTAAAACGGACTATGTAATGCACTTTATTTGCTTGGTTACGGGTGGTCATTTTACTAGAGGTTAATAATATACCCTTGTGTGATTCCTATTGAAGCATATGCTCGAAGGGTGGGTGCAGGATGGACGATTTTCATTTTTAAAATAGACTCCCCTTTCATTAGATACTAGATCGAGAAGATGACCAATATTTCATGATCCACTGCCGAATTTATTCCAAAAGAGCTCGGATCGAATCGGTATTGCTATTCGAGCTCTCTTATTGAATTGCTCATTCAATGAACATTCTCAATTATGCCTTGAAGAGGACTCGAACCTCCACGCTATTTAGCACACTTTCCATCAATTTATTTCTTCTAACAGTTATTGTCATACAAGTTACATGGCATCAAAATACAATCAAATATATGTTCATGTTAGTTATTCCGTTCACATTTCTCGGTGTAAAACTAAAACATATTATTGTTGGTTTTTTTATTCTCTAACTAGATTAATATGCGCAGCGGAATAATAACAAAAATTAATCTAAGGCAATTAGGAAATTAAACCCTAAGGGATCTTAACTTGAATAAATAAAAGCAATAAAACAAATAGATAAAGAGGAAAATACTAACCTTTGAGAAAAACAAATTCTCACGCGTAGACGAACAAGCAGAACCTTGTTGCTTGGAGGTGAGTGCACAAACTAGAACACCTCTAATGGCTCACACCCAAAAGAACTAAGAGAATTCCCAAGTCTCTTATGGTCACGATTCTAGATCGCAAAACTCTTACAAGGAGCAGAAATAAGAAAGAGAAAACTAGAATTGAAAACTATTCAATTCCAAAGAAGGTGCAACCAGAAAGCTAAGGGGTAGGTCCCTATTTATAGGGGAGAGGGATGTCTAAGGGTTTGTCATCTGGCCGATGTGGGACAGACATCCATCCGGCGGATGGATGATGTTTCCATAAAACCCTTCCAGCCGTTCCACCACGTGAACCCCTTTCTCAATCCATCCGCCGGATGAAACTTCCATCCGGCAGTTGGATCATGATTTCATAATTTCTTTTAGTTTCTAATTAATTTCTATTTAATAAACTAAATATAATATTATTTCCAATTAATATTATTTCTCTATATATTTCTCTTACTGTTCATTGAGGGCGACCCAAAAAGGACTCCACTTTTAATGATGTACTTACCAATTAGTTATGATATTGGACACTATTCCAACAGTCTCCCACTTTGACAATTCATCAACTATTATTGGTCTAAGGCTATCTATTAACTAAGCAGAGAGTTCCATCCAATGCGACTGCCGAACTGTGATTCTTATCTTAGAGTTAGCCCTTTAGATAAGTGATCAACTATTCCTTTGTTCTACCGATATCATATGAATCGAGACATGAATTTTAATCAATCTCAAGATTCTTGATTAGTTTTCTGATTTCCGATTACATTGACTTTATGAGACTATTGAACCATCAACTTAGTCTCGGCCAGGCCTAGCACTTTAGAGTCAATCTTTAATCATTAGAGGGCCCAAGATATCGCTTTTCCCATTAGGCAAAAAGGAACAAATAAATTTCGACTACATAGTACTAGTCAACTCATCATGTCATACCTAGCATACCCTTTATGACTGACATTTACGCACAGCGTTAGAAAAGGCTAAAGTATAACAGACTTGAAAAACTAGAAACTCAATGCATCTCAATTTCAAGAATAGAGGATATTATCATCTTAAAATCACTCGTGATTTAATCCATGAAGCGATCTCTTTAAGTATGTGTCTCTCCTATACTTAAATCCCCATTAAGTACCCATGAGTGTTGCAGCATTCTCCATGTCGTGTCTAATCTCCATAGACAATCTACTAACACTCCATGACAGTCTTGATTCACCACATACTTCCAGGAGTGTGAACGACTAAGGAGGTTTAAGTAAAACTGTTTTACTCGGGAAGTGGTGTCTAAACATGCAAAACTTGAAACACAATGACAAACAATAGTAAATGGCAGAACTCCTTCCAATAAATAAATCTCCATTATTTAATCACCAAGTCTATTACAATTTCCATTATTATTTACAATGTTTCAAAAATCAAACTAACAACTAAAACTTTACATTATCTCTTAAGCCTATGCTCTTAGCATACTCATCATGTTTGGATTTTCCAAGTGGCTTTGTGAACGGATCAGCCGGATTATCCTCTGATCTTATGCTCTTCACAATCACGTGTCCTTCTTCTACTTTTATCCGAACAAAATGGTAATTTCTTTCAATGTGTTTTGACTTTCCGTGATCCTTGGGTTCTCTACTCAAGGCGACCGCACTTTTGTTATCACAGAATATTTCAATGGGGTCTTGAACCGTTGGAACAACTCCAAGATCTCCAATGAAATTCTTAATCCAGATAGCTTCTTTTGAAACCTCACAAGCTGCTATGTACTCAGACTTGCACGTTGAGTCTGCCACCGTATCTTGCTTGGAACTTTTCCATGTCACAGCTCCCCCATTCAGTAAGTATACCCAACCAGACTGTGAACGACTGTCATCTCTATCTGTTTGGAAACTTGCATCATTATAACTCGTTACTCTGAGTTTTTCTTGTCCACCATAAACCAATAACCTGTCCTTAGTATTTCTCAAATACTTAAGAATATTCTTTACAGCTGTCCAATGACCTTCACCAGGATTCTGCTGATGTCGACTCACAAAGCTAAAAGTAAATGATATATCAGGCCTCGTACACATCATGGCATACATGATCGATCCTATAGCCGAAGCATATGGGACTCGACTCATTCTATCCGATTCTTCCTTAGATTTCAGACAAAGATCCTTACTGATCTTAATGCCATGATGTAAGGGTAGATTCCCTTTCTTAGAGTTCTCCATTTTAAATCTTAGAGTTCTCAAAATTTTATTTAAGTCCTATGAGACGTCTCGACCTATCTCTATAAATCTTTATACCAAGAATATATGTTGCATCTCCCAAGTCTTTCATAGAGAAACATTTTCTCAACTAATCCTTTACACTTTGTAAAGTTGGTATATCATTTCCTAAGACTAGTATATCATCCACATATAATACTTGGAAGACTACAACACTCCCACTGAACTTGACATATATAAATGACTCATCTTCACTTCTAAAAAATCCAAACTCCGTGACTTTCTCATGGAAGTAGAGATTCCAGCTACGAGAGGCTTGTTTAAGTCCATAAATAGGCTTTTGAAGCTTACACACTCTATTAGGATACTTTGCATTTTTAAAACCCTCCGGTTGTGCCATGATCACATCCTTTGTCAGTTCCCGTTAAGGAAGGCGGTTTTGACATCCATCTGCCAAATTTCATAATCATGAAATGCAGCTATGGCTAACATGATCCTAAATGACTTTATCTTAGCTACTGGTGAGAAGGTTTCCTCACAATCAATCCCGTGGGTTTGAGTATAGCCTTTCGCTAGCAACCTAGCTTTATAAGTGTGTACTTTCCCATCCATGTCGGTCTTTTTTCTTGAAGATCCACTTACAACCCACCATCTTAAGACCGGGTGTAGTGTCAACCAAATTCCAAACTTGGTTGTCATACATGGACTGAATTTCGCTTTTCATAGCTTCTTTCCACTTAGCAGCCTTAGGGTCTGCCATCGCTTCCTTGTAGTTAGCAGGCTCATCTAAGTCATTTAGTGTACCATCACTGATTTTATCTTCTTCAATATGGAAACCATAATAGAACTGAGGAGGCTTGCTAACTCTACTAGATCTGCGAGTGGGTAAGGATATGTCTTCCGGTTCAACAGGCATTTCCACCTCTTGTTGAACGTCAGTGTTTACTATAGGTTCTTCATCGGTCGACTCTTGAATTTCTTCAAAATCTATCTTACTCCCACTATCCTCTTTAGATATTGATGTGACTCAAAAAGTCATGTTTTTAAGGTTAATATTCCACACTTTTTGGGCACATCTTTAGTGAAAACATTCCAAAACAATCATTATTCACTAAAATTCACTAAAGTACTCAAAATATGGACGTTGTTACAACAGTCACAAAAAAACAACCAAATAACGAGCAAAACAAAGTGAATAAATAACGACCAATTCTCACACCCTCATTTACTCTATGAAAAGAACATTCTAACCTTATCATATGATGTCATAGGTAAAAACGAGACAGGAGAATCAAGAATCATGCAAATCGGATAAAGAACGCAAAAGACACTACAGTTTCAGAACGGTTTAAAGTCATTCCGGCAATGCCTGATCTCAACTCATCCAATTTTGGTGAAATTGGAACCATTAGAAGCGTAACAGAATTACGAAGCCGTGGGCGAAAGAATCATGTCAAACGGACGCATAATGAAGAAGATACGCACATTTTAAGCAACGAATGAAATCAGACGGAGCCCGTATGCGGCCTTAGGAACCATATACGGCCCTATACAGACTATATACGGCCTTGTATATACCGTATACGGCCCTATACAAGCCGTATACGGCCCCTCCTCCCACCTTGTGTGCTTCGTTTGCTTGTACGTGCTGTTTCGCGAGTTGTACGTGTGATTTGGAGGTTTGCCTATAAATAGTGGATATCCCCTCCTCATTCCAACACACCTCTTCATTCCAATTATTTCTCCATTTTCACTTTCTCTCTCACACATTCTCTCTCTTTACCCTCTCTCTCTCTCACTCTCTCTCTCTCTTTTCTTTCTCTCTCTAAAATTAGGGTTAGGTTCAGTTAGTTCTCAGTTAATATTTAACTGAAACTAACGGAGGGGCTACTTTTGTAATAGCATAGGGAATAGTTCAGGGGCTTTTATTGTAATATTGTCAAGGATATTGTGGAAGTTTTGCTTGTACTCTCTTTCTAAACACTTATTCAATCTACGCTTTATTAACAGTTACTTCTTTCCTTATCTGTTATAATGATAATTGCTATTGTTGTTATGCTAGATTTAGGATCTGTTATTATGCGTAGTGAGTAGTTTCCTTGTGTGTTTGTTATGATGTAGTTAGTTTATATATGTGCGGGGTGATGCTACTTTAAATATACGATTGGATAATTACATTATGAAATCACGGAGGTAACGTTATACGGCTTTCATTTGTATAGCGCCGGAAACATCACTTATGTGTGGAGTACGGAACGTGAAAGCTATGAAAGTCATGGGCATAATCCGTTGTGGAAATAATGTTCCCAATTGTATTATAAAATGAAAATAGTGGTCTATTAACGTTGATATATGAATTTCGAAACCAATATCGCCTTTCCTCCAATTAAACGTGGTTAGAACCTTTATGACAAGGAGTCGCGAACCTTGATCAAACAGTCACTACCTATCTATGTTTTCTAAAACTAACAACATGGTCTGAATTGTGTAACTATGGAAATACTACTTAAAAACCTTTCGTATAGTACACCGTGAATCAATCAGGGATTTATTGAGAAAAGTGAGGGCTGGTTTATATCATAGATGGTTGAACTTTAATACAAACTTAGTTAAACTAGTCTAAAGTAACCATAAAGTATGTGATACCGGAAAGACCACAGTAACGGCACTGTACTTCATATAACGTTGGAAACACCATTGGTGGATTACAAATACGTTGAAGCTAAGGAAATGTTGGTGGTTGAAGACTGTATCACATCTTGGTTTGTTTTCAAAGCTGTGGAAATGCTTGATCGCACTGTACACCGTTAGTACGCCCAAGAGCTGGAAAACTGTGGAAATGCTTGATTGCACTGTACACCGTTAGTACCTCTCAGGTTTGGAAAACTGTAGAAATGCATAATCGCCCTGTACACCGTGATGAAAAGCTCTAGACTAAAATATAACCATTATGTGAGTCCCTAATCACTATTATGTTAGTGATTATGAATCGTTAACAGTGAGTTAATTGTAGAAGAGGGGGTTGAATACAATTAAAAACTTTTCTATTTTAATGTGTTAACTTGTTTAGCAAGTTTTTAACCGTATTAAAGTGACAGCAATATGAACACAAATATATAAGTAAGATAAGCAGTTCAGTTGCTGATGCAATACTAGCTAAAAGATAAATTCTTATATTGATAAAATTTATCTATTGTTGATTGCGGAATAGATTAGCCAAAGCTAATCTAAATCAAACATTACAGCTCTTACAAAAGGAGATGAGCAGTAGTGGACAAACACGCTAACTTGCTCACTCGCTGAGGTGGACTAATAGTGGACAGACATGCTACTAGTTCACTCGCTGGTGTTGTTTGTATTTTAGACAAACTAGTTACTGACAAACAAGTAACAATACAAACAATCGACACAAAATGGAGTACAACATTCTACGCTATTTATAGATGCTGAAACCCTTAAATTCAGGAATGGAAGGACACGTGTCGCTGCTTGATTGGTGAGGTAGTTGAGATGTGATACATCATGGTTTGACATTCTGTCTTGGGAAATATCACCTTGTACCATAAACCAATCAGATGCTTCCACGTTACTCTTTTCAAGTTACGAGGAACACGTGCTGCGCCGTAATAACGCCGAATGTCTACTCCTTATTTAATGCGGCATTTAATGCTGTAGTCACTGATAGATATATCAATCCTCCTCATTCTTGATGCGAGCTAACATGCTCTAAAGAATGACTTGAACAGCTAATCTTCAGTGACTTCTTTTATTCAGCAGAAGAGAGAATTCAAGAAGACTTGGAGACTCTCGCTGATAGATGAGTATCAACGACACACATAGTAGAGTCTTTGATCTTTATAATTTCTTCATCTACTGGTTGAAGAGATAGAATCAGCGATCATAAACTTCAGCAACAGGAGCTTGACTTGAATCATTTTCTTCATGGAGAGTTCTTTATTGAGAAGGACAGAGACTGTGAATATAAGGCATGATCAGTGACTTCACATTATCAGCGATTAATGACTTCAACAATCTCTCATAATTTATCCTTATGATCTCCCCCTTAATTCTTGTAATCAGTGACCATCTTGAGTTAAGCGATCAGTGACTCAACAATCTCCCCCTAAATGGTTTAAGTCAAAGCTCCCTTAGACAAACTTGTTGCAGGAAAGTTTTAGTCTCTGATGATAAGTTGGTTTCTCAGAGACTTGTACTTGTAAATTTTTGTTGCAGAAAGGTTTTTAGTCTCTGACGGTAGGTTGGTCTCCCAGAGACTTGTACTTGTAGATTTTCTGTGTCAAGCCTCATTTATATCATTAAATAAATATTTACAAGAGACTAACTATTACAAAAGATCTAATTTATTTATCTCTCCACATCTCCTCCTCTTTCACTATGCCAAGCTCAGCTTCAAAATCATACTTGTCTTTGGAGGGCAGGTATCTGAATTTTCTTGCCAAGGCTTCATCGAGAATAGCTTTTCTGATTTTTGAATTTGTAGGAAGCATGCTAGCTGACCTGATTAGGTGTATGAGTTGTTCTTGATCAACCTTCTCAAGTTCAGCTTCTCTCTGAAACCTAAGGGCACCATTTAGGTCCCTGTATACCAGACCCTTCTCCCCCTTAATGACTTTATGTCCTTCAAGCTTTGGCACACCAGCAGGGATAGACAGATTTAACCTTGAAGTGTTGGGGATTCGATAGATGCTGCTAGTGCCTGACCTATACCTCGGGCTTTGTGGCTGAACAATCTCTTCACCATATGTGACAGTATCTTCTGGTCTGAGAAGTTGCAGTGACACCATCTTTTGATATAGCCTATCAATCTCTTTCAGGACATCAGCTTTAGCTGCACTTGTAGAGTGGCTGATAGCAAGCCTGATTTCATTCCATTCCTCTCTGTGCAGCTTGCATACTTGATCAAGTAGCATGGCTTGAGTCTCTGAACCTCTTTGAATGAGTAGCTGAGGTTGAGATTGATTCTTAGACTTCTTCAACTTTACCTTGGTAATAGGTGCAGGGTTTGATCTCCCTGTCATACGGGCAACAAACCTTTTTCTATCTATTTCATCCCACTTTCTATCCACTGCTGTTTTGACACCTCCCCCTTTCTTTTTAGAGCTCTTGCTAGCTGATGTTTTCAGTTTTTGTTGCTCTAGCTCACTCTCTTCTATTTCAGCAAGTACCCTGGCAATTGCAGCATCAGACTCTTCTTGATCTTGCTTTTTTTTAAGCAGTCTGGCCCTTTCATTAGCATCTTTAGAGCTCAATTCCACTAGGTATGCTCGATCAACATCAGATTGCTCTCTCAGCAACCTTTTCCTTTCTTGTTCCTCTCTTAACTCAGCCTGAAAGGTTATTTTCATTATCATCTCCTGCTCCCTGTCCTGTCTTGCCTTTACTTTTCTAGCAATTCGCTGTTCTTTAGTTTCATCAGGACAGAGGCTTTCTGAGGCTGAGTCAGAGGAAAGGCATGTTGTATGGGAAGTGTCTGATGTGGTAGTGTTGGAGAGAGTTGATGTGGAGATTGGTGTTATTGTTGCTGGGGTGGGTGTGGTTATTTTGGTTGTTTGGGTAGTTGTAGTTGTAGTTGCTGTGGGTGAGGGTAGGTTTTGGGTTGCTGGTGTAGATGAAGGTACAGTTACCTCAGATATGACAATATGTGATTGAGGGTCACTGACCTGTTGTATCTTTGATGGAGGAGTAGATGCAGGAGAGGTGTCACTGGTCCTTTTTCTTTTAATGACAGATGATATGGGTTGCTGATCCTCCATATTTACATCATCTTCATCTTCACTTTCTGAACTCTGACCATTTCCATGACCACCTCTCTGACCATCATCATTGTTGTCATCATCATCATCAGCATCATGCATGATGGTATCATCTTCCTCATCATCAGATACATCATCTACCACCTCCCTGTTCATCCACTCCCAGCGAGCCAATTCATGACTCACTGAGGTACCCTCTACCCTAGCAGCCTCATCCACTGCCCACTGCTGTACCAACCCATTAGAATTCCTGAGCTCTTCAGCACTGAACTCAGGGAAGCATTCAGCGACATCCACCATGTCAGTAGCCATCTCCATATCAACCCAATGCAGTTCAGCAACTGCAAGGGCTTCCAACTCAGGTTGCTCAGCGATTGGACGTAGTGCATAAGTGTTGAGCACAATGTCCCTGTGAGCTTTGTTTGACAGCGGATCAGTCATTTGAAGGGGCATCTCAGGATCAGAGACTGAGACAGAAATATCATCTTCTTCTTCACTTTCCCCCTGACTGGTTCGCTCAAACTGATCTACTGCCCTGAGAATTTGATCAGTGAAGTTAGCATTTTCCTCTCGCAGGGCAGCGACCTCAGCTCTAGTCTGATCAAGCAGTGAAACAACCTGCGGAAGCACCTTGACAACTTTGTCAGTGTTGAAAAGATAGTTGGATACAGAGATAGCCAAGTCATTTTGGTTGGTGGTGAGCTGGGCAATGGCAGTGGCATGAGTGGTAAAGTTTGTGGTGGAGGTGGAGGCTAGCTCAGTGACTGCATGGTTTGTTGCAACACTAGCCTCAGCTACTGTTTGCACCCTCTCACTGACTGATCTACTCCACGGTTCAATGGAGTTATAGACATCAGTGAGAGCAGTGACGGCTTTCTGGAGGACAGATACATTGCCTATAAGTGCCTCACGGTCAGCAGTGAGCATCTTAATTTGGGTTTGTGATGAGGCAATGTACTCCATCAGTAGCTGATCTGATGTGGAGTGGGTGGAGGTATTTAGGGGAGTAGTTGTGGGGGGTATAGTGGGAGTAGGTGTAGAGTGGACTGCCTGGTCAGTGGGTGTGGTCTGACCAGCAGCAGTGACTTGAATGTTGTCACTGGAGAAAGAGGTGGGAGATAGCTCTCTGATAGGAGAGTTAGATGTGGGTAGAGGAATGGGTTGGGTGTCCTCAGAGGTGTCCATGGGCATGATTTCCTCATCATCAGCTTGTGATTTAGCTGATGGTTCATTGGAAATAGAGGTAGCGACCTGTATCTCACCATGGGTCAGTGGTGAGACATTGACAGTCGGTGCAGTGATAGATGAGAGATGGCCCGGGTCTGTAGCCAGTGGTGTGACATCAGCAATGAGTGTGTTATCACCCACTGATGTCACTAGCCCTTTGAGTGAAATGTCACCCTTTTGTGAGGATGACAAGTGGCTGGGTTGACTCAATCTGAGGGTGTGGGATGCACCCGAATCACTGCTAACAGTGGTTTGATCCACTGCAGCTGTCTGTAATTTTCCCTTTTTAGAGTCACTGGACTTTCGGGAGTCCAGTGAAGCAGGTAAAGTTGAGGGTTTAGCAGTGGTGCCCTCAGCAACTGAACGTACAATCACTGAATCACCCCTGGCATCCGTAGATGTCTTCTTTTTACTATGTCCCTGATCCTTTAATGTCAGGGACCCTAATTTGGATTTTTTCTTGGGAGCAGTTAGTGGTTTCTTGAGTGGTGGTTGACCAACAGTAGTCACTGGGGGTGTGGTCAGTGACGTGGTCGATGTGGGGGGGGGGGGGGGCAGCAACTGACATTTGTACAGAAGTTACAGGCTGGGGTGCAAGTATCCCCAGGTGTTTCATGAAAGCAGGTAATACCGCAGTCGCTGGTTTGGCAAAGATTTGAGATCCTACCAGGGTCGGCTCAAAACCTTGAAAAGATACCCTATCATAGGCATCAAACTGATTCCTGAAGATCATTAAGAGAAACCTAGGGTAGGGCACATATTTAGCCCTGGCAGGCTCAGCGACTTTGGTGATCAGTTCATTGAAGATCACACTTTCATAGTCAACTCGTAGAGAGTTGACCAGTGACCAACTGATCTGGGCCTCCAGGGAGCTGAATTGATCAAAGCTCCCTGATTTTGTACCTAAAGATTGAATGAAATTGGTGAAAATGGCATTCCAAACACCATCCATTTTAGTTTTGTGGACCGTAGAGTACTTACGGTTGCCACTGCCATCGACTGAGTATTTACACTCAATCTCAGTAAGATCGACGAGGCCTTGTTTGGCTACGTCGCTCTCTGACAGCGACTCGTACGACTCATAGGTCGGGAGATGTAAAATGGACCGGATGGTGTTGGCAGTTATGGTGATAGGATGGGTACCATTGTCTATAAAACCCTGGAGTTGTGAAACACCAGAGACGACAGAGTGAGTGCAGGTATACCAGAACTCACTGAGCCATTCTGGGTTCATTCCCAAATAGTTAGATTTGGGAACTGTAACAACAAGCGTCTCACTGACCGCAGAGGCTCGAAGAGCTTTAATCTCTTGGGTCGGTGTGTAAGCATTGTTGAAAAACTTAGTTCTAGCCATTTTAAAAAAAAAATTAGGTTTCTTTTTTTTTTGTTTTTGCTTTTGCAGAGAAAATGAAGAAGATGAAGTTTTGAAAATAAGAGAGCGTAAAGAATGAAAAGGAAGATGTGTGACAACCGTCAAAATCTCAGGTTATTACCACACTCCAATCTTAGATTTCATTATGGCATTCCATATATTTCGGAAAAATTTATGGTTACGACTCCTTAGGTCTACTAAACCGTAAAAAGCCTTAGAGATTTCCTAGTAGATCATAAGTCGATAAGATAAACTAAATTAGATTACTAAGTGCCAAATTAAACAAAGAAAATTTATCTCTTTATGCTTTAACAAAATCCTTATTGAATCGCAAACTGAAATTTCCGTAACTCGTCAACGCAAACTTAATCGGATGAATAATACATGAACATTAAAATTAGAACAAATTAAGTGTATCATAACTTAATTCAAGAACTTAAAATTTCTCACTTTTTAAAACTCAAATTTTAATCACCAAAACATCACAAAATAAACCTTATAATATAACAATACTTATACACCTTTAATACAAATTAATTATACAACAATTATACATATTATTTAACAAAAAAAAAAAATAAATTTAAACACACCCCCCCCCCCCCTCCTTTTTCATTTCAAATCTTTTTATTTCCCTATACACTCATTACTACTTCACTTCCCCAAAATCCATTCTCACACTCTTCACCTTTCTCTCTCAAAACACACACTTCTTTCTCCCAAAAATCAGCCACATTCAAGCTCTAAACCCAGAATTTAAAGGTGTTCATCACCAAATCAAAGCAAGAAAAGGTAATTTATATCATTTACTATTATTATCTATCACTTCCTTCTTGTGTTTTCTTCAAAATCCGGATTTTAGCCCTTCTCATGGCTAAAAATCCTCATAAAATGCTTGATATTTGTAGGTTATATCTTTTCACATCATTATGTGTTAGAAGAAAGAGTAACCCATGATCAAAACAAAAATCAAGTGAAACTTGGTGTTGATACTTGTAACTTTGTTGAACATTGTTTATCTTTATGTAAAAATTGTTCTTGTGATAAATAATCATCTCTAACACATCTTGATTGTATATCAACATCATGCATGTGTTAGAACATGGATTTAAAGATCAAAAGATGATAATCTTCTTCATTTCATGTTTGGTGTTCATTATTTTAATGAAACACTCAAATAAGAGTTTACAACTTTCTGTCCAGAAAACTTATTATATTTCAACGATTTTTATAAAAATCATTCCTTCATGAAAATGGATGTTTTTATAGTCTAAAATTAAGTTCTGGAAGTAAGCTTTCCAACCATGTAAGCCTCGTGTTCATACAAGTTCATTTGATATTTTTAATCATTTTTGTGAGTAAAGATGTACAAGCTGTAATAGTAAGACAGAAACTTTATTCTCAGTGTTTTAATCATAAATGGAGCATTACAACTCCAAAAGACTTGAAACCAACGCTAAAAGCTTACAAATTTCCTTGGCTACAACTTTGAAGCAGACCAATTTTATTGATTCAATGTACATTTTGCTCAGAAATAATGATTGCATGCATGTATTTAAATTCGACTCTAGAAGATAAAAGTAAAATCTAAAAATACTTGGACCTTTCTAATAGTTCTGTAAAAATTACACAAAGTAGATAACATATTTTAGAACATCTGTGATTTTTCTCTTAAACCATTTTTGAGCAGAAGTATTTTTAATAAATACAACTAACAGGGGTAATTTCTGGAAAACAGCAAAAGTGGACTGATTTTGGTATAACTTTAAAAACCGACACTTACGGACTTACTATGTAGAGAAAGACTAACTTCTATGACTTATAAACCTGATTAAGGATTGGGTAGTAGTCTCGGGATAAACCAAGAAGTTTTGACAAATCAACAATAATCGGTCTCGGTATCAAAAACGGGAAACTTTCTATGCTTGGAAAGATTGGTAACAAAAGTGTTTGGATGTCTTTTGATGTATTTATCTATTGTGTATGTTAATCATAAATTATGGGGAACAAAAGTTCCAAAACTCAAACACTATAAAATTCGGACTCAAACAATCTTGTGACATTATACGACTTGTGTGTGACGTTCGATAATTTTAGTATGTTGTACACTCGTGTAACCATTATCATTTTCAACCGCGATTATTGGACATTAACAACTTCAAAGCAAACAAACTATATTGGCACTTTGTAATCTAAATAATTAGCTAAGCAATCCTTACAAACAAAACTAGATAAAAACCTAATTAGAACCTTCATGATCGTAGGTCTTGGATAGGAGTCATAACCGGCAAGCACGCGCGTTACATCCCTCAATTTACTCTTGCGCTCAATTTTGAGTATTCACAGCCCCTCTTTTTACCGTTCATACTAAATATTTTGGGGTGAAAAGCATGTTATCTTGTTGCAAATACTAATCTTGTATGTACTTTTCTATTTATACGCTCTTATTGTATGCTTGTGACTCTATCGTGTCTTAAGTCCCCGGTTTCTCTTACACAACCCATTAACTCATTATTGAGCCGATGGTTGATATGGATAGTACTATTTGGAAGGAGGCCACCTTCCCACTCATTCGTGCATACCACCAATCCTATGTGTTTGCAATAGGACATATCTTTGGGGCGTTGCTTCGGGCCAATAGGTTTGGTTGTGGACTCAAGCTATACATGTCATTCTTAAATGAATCTTATATTGCGTATAAATACTATTTTCCTAATAATGTAAATCTTACTACGTGGTTTGATAACTTCTAAATGGTTTTCACATTTACATTTTATTTTCAAAACCTGTGAACTCACCAACTATTTTTATAGTTGACCCTCATTTTACATGCTTTTCAGGAAACGGTCAGTAGTTCTGGAATGAAGCATCGTTTGTTTTTATTAATGTTGAAGCTATTAGACTTACTTCGTTTTATCTTTTGGATGTATTCGGTTGTATGATTTAGTATTTGGTACTGTAAACTTATTGTAAGTGCTAATAGCTGTATTTTGTAAACGATGAATTAGTTGTACTTTGTGTAATGAAACCATTGTGCTGTTACATCTCGTGTTTCCGCTTTAGCGGGGTGTGACAGATTTGGTATCAGAGCCAAAGGTTATAGGAACACCGGTTGTCCTTAGGGAAGCCTAGACTATAACCATTAAGTTAGTGTGCCTTTAAGTATGACTAGTTCGGGTGATTGCATCATTCGAAATTAATTTAACATAGTCTGATCAACTATGTATAATTAAAGGCGAAGAGATGCAAGACTGGAAATGGTTATAGAAATAAGGTGCATCATAGAACTCAATTAAGTAAAGAAAAACTTCTCTATGGGTGCTTAGTAACTTCATATTCTAGGTTTTACTATACCTCTAGGAACTAAGTTCTCTTTTTGCAGCCTTACCATGTCGAACTCCTCACTCCACGCTCTAGGATCAGCTGATGACTCTAGCTATTTTACTGGTCGCCCTCGCGACAACCCACCTAGCTCTGAGCCAGAGGAGGACCCCTCGGAGTGTTCAGAGTCAGAGAATGAAGCTAGTAGCCGAGAGGTCACTAGGGAGAACACTAGGATTTCCCCGACACGTGTATCACCCCAGCCACCTCAAGAAGGTGTGCGCATGAGGACCACTGCTCGTATGAGCGTTGCTCCACCTGTTAGATTTGCAGTCAGAGATTTCCCTCCCGGAACTGGACCATCAGGAGCTGAACCTTCAGGGACTGTATCTTCAAGAACTGTAGCCGGAATTCCGATATCTCGAGACCCCGACATGACTTTTAGGACGGCACGTAGAGTGGATGTTATGACTCATGATCTTCAGACTCAGAGAGCTTGGATTGCCCATCATGGGGAGATGTTAGGTTATATGACAGACCTAACAGAGCGGTTAGTTTATCGTACAGACGATGCCAGGGAGACGGCACGGGCAGCGGTGTTTTGGTGTAAGGTGTTTGCAGGATTCACTTTTGTGTTGGCTATGATGCTCATTTGGGTAGTTTGGTTTGCTTAGGAGAATGTGTTTGGAGATGGATCTAGATTTTGAAGACCTTGTAGTGTTTACAATGGTGTATGTCTTTTATTTTAAGTATTTGTGAAAAATTGTGATGAAATGGGTTATCCAAATTTTGGAACTTTTGACTTATCAATGGAAAAACCCTATTTTGTTTATTTAATATTATTGCGACAATTATTTTGATGCTTGATTTATTTTAGAACTCTTACCATAAGTTATTTTCAACTTATTTCTTTTTGGTTGTTATCTAACCTTGCAAATACCAAAGTTTCCAACAATCAAAAACATGCTACATAAACACTAATCAACAACTTTCAAAATTGTGTCATAGGATCATGCCTCCAAAACGATCCACTCGACGCACTCAAGAAGATCAACAACCAGACATGGCCCAGGTCATTGCCCAACAACTCTCTGCTGCAATCCCAAACATCATCGCCCAGGTGACTGCTGGTATCCAGGGAGCCCAGAGGAATGAGGGTGGTCCTAACCCCAATGGAAGACAGAATGCACCACCGGTTTTTGCTAATGATGGTCGAGTGTGCACTTATAAATACTTCATGTCTTGCAAACCCAAGGAGTTCCATGGAACTGAAGGTGCTGTAGGTTTACTGAAATGGTTCGAAAGCATTGAGTCAGTACTACATGTGAGCAACTGTTCTGAAGATCACAAAGTAGGCTATGTATCTAGCTTACTTCAGGACGTAGCTCTGACCTGGTGGAACACTCAAGTGCAGACCCGAGGAAGGGAAGCAGCATACAACCTTTCGTGGGACACATTCAAAAGGTTGCTCACCGAACAGTATTGTCCTAAGAATGAAGTGCAGAAGTTAGAAGCAGAACTCCGGAATCACACCAAGGAAGGTGTTGAGATAGAAAAGTACACGACTCGTTTTCATGAACTGGCAAAGTTGGTACCTCATCTTGTAACACCGGAGTACAATCGAATAGACCGTTACATTTGGGGATTGGCACCGGAACTTCGAGGAATGGTTACCTCATCTAATCCAACAACCATCGAAAGTGCGGTAATTCTGGCACACCGTCTGACTACTGATATGATTCGCTCGGGAATCCTGACCAAGGTGAATTCTGGTAATAAGCGAAAATTTGAGAATCAATCAGGAAAGAAGACTGGGAATACTTCGAATAGAAATCATAAATCAGCCAAGAATTTTGCAATTACCACTCAAGAGCCGAAAGGATACACTGGTCCCCTCCCTAAGTGTAACAAATGTAAATTCCATCTTGAGGGAGTTTGCCCGAAATGTGACACCTGTAATAAAACCGGCCACACCGCCAAGTATTGCAGGGCTGGAAAGGAATGCAAGGAAAGTGGAGATGGCAACAAGGCGTGCTATGAATGTGGAAGTCTGGAACACTTTAGAAATACTTGCCCAAAGTTGAAAAGAGGTCCAAACAACAACACTAGAAATCAGGTAGGACCAACTAATCAAGGGAATCGGAATGTGCAGACGCAAGGACGGGCATTTGTGATGGGAGCTGAAGAAGCACGCCAGGACCCTAATGTGGTGACAGGTACGTTTCTCCTTAACAACCACTATGCATCCGTACTATTTGACTCTGGGGCAGATAAGAGCTTTGTTTCACATGAATTTAGACCCCTCCTTGGCAAAGAGTCCAAACCATTAAAACCTGCTTACACTGTCGAACTAGCTAGTGGTTACGAACTTAATGTTAGGGAGATCGTACGAGGCTGCATTTTGCATCTTGAATGAGCAATTTAATATTGATCTCATCCCAATTAAACTAGGAAGTTTCGATGTGGTAGTCGGTATGGACTGGTTAGCCAAGAATCATGTAGACATAGGCTGCCATGAAAAGGTGATATGAATACCCATCCGAGAAGACGAAACACTAGTTGTGTACGGAGACAAGCCCGATAGGAGTTTGAAAATGGTGTCATCCATGAAGATTCGCAAATATCTGAGGAAGAAGTGCTTCACCATTTTGGCGCACGTTGTCAAGAAAGAGTCGGAGGAAAAACTCACACAAGATATTCCCATAGTACGTGAGTATTTAGAAGTATTTCCACATGATTTGCCTGGACTTCCCCCACCTAGACAAGTTGAATTCCAAATTGATCTAATACCAGGAGCAGCACCGATAGCTAAGGCACCGTATCGCATAGCACCAGCGGAAATGAAAGAATTGACCAGTCAACTTCAAGAACTATTGGAAAAGGGTTTTATTCGCCCCAGTTCATCACCATGGGGAGCCCCAGACTTATTCGTTAAAAAGAAGGATGAATCATTACGAATGTGCATCGACTATCGAGAATTGAATAAACTAACAATCAAAAATCGATATCCTCTCCCTCGAATCGATGACCTATTCGATCAATTGCAAGGTGCCTCATACTTCTCAAAGATCAACTTACGGTCTGGATATCATCAATTAAGAGTCCACGAAGAAGACATACCCAAAACCGCATTCAGGACCCGATATAGACACTATGAGTTCATGGTTATGCCATTCGGTCTAACTAACGCTCCTACGGCATTTATGGACTTAATGAATAGAGTGTGTAGGGCGTATTTAGATAAGTTTGTGATAGTGTTCATTGATGACATTCTAATCTACTTGCGAAGCAAGGAAGATCATGAGCAACACCTGAGGCAGATATTGCAACTACTCAAAGATGAGAAACTGTACGCTAAATTTTCCAAGTGCGAGTTTTGGATTAAAGAGGTACATTTCCTTGGTCACGTGGTAGGTGAGAACGGAATTCACGTGGATCTAGGAAAAATTGAGGCCATTAAGGAATGGGAAGCCCCTAGGACTCCAACGGAAATCAGGCAATTTCTGGGATTGGCTGGTTATTATAGGAGGTTCATCGAGAATTTCTCAAAAATCTCCCAGCCACTGACCACGCTGACACAAAAGGATAAGAGTTTTGTCTGGGGAAAACCACAAGAAGAAGCATTCCAAACTCTAAAACATAAATTATGCAACGCACCGGTATTGGCACTACCAGAAGGGTCAGATGACTTTGTAGTTTATTGTGATGCCTCGCATCAAGGTCTTGGATGTGTGCTAATGCAGAACAATAAAGTCATAGTGTATGCTTCCAGACAACTGAAAACCCATGAGAAAAACTATACGACCCACGACTTAGAGTTAGGAGCCGTGGTCTTTGCACTTAAGATTTGGAGACATTACTTGTATGGAACAAAATGCACGATATTCACAGACCACAAAAGTCTCCAACACATACTTGATCAAAAGATGCTCAACATGCGTCAGAGGAGATGGGTAGAGTTACTGAATGACTATGACTGCGAGATCAAATACCACCCAGGAAAGGCCAATGTAGTGGCAGATGCCCTAAGTAGGAAGGAAAGGGTGAAACCCTCACGAATGCGAATGTGTGGAGCACTCGTACAACCTAGTTTAAAAGCTCAAATCCAACTTGCTCAAGAAGAGACCTTAAGAGCTGAAAACCGGAAAGGAGTAACTCTGCACGGTCTCGAACTAAGGTTCGAAACTAAGCCCGACGGAGTGAAATACATTAAGGACAGGGTTTGGGTACCCAAGATTAACGGATTGAGAGATCTGATCTTAGAAGAGGCCCACAAATCACGGTACTCAATACATCCCGGGGTTGACAAAATGTACAAGGATGTTAAGGAGTATTACTGGTGGCCAGGAATGAAGAAAGACATCGCTGTCTATGTTGGAAAGTGCTTAAAATGTTCTAGAGTTAAAGCCGAACATCAAAAACCATCAGGATTGTTACAACAGCCAGAGATACCCCAATGGAAATGGGAACAGATAACGATGGATTTCATCACGAAATTGCCCCGAAATGCTAAAGGCCATGACTCCATATGGGTTATTGTCGACCGACTAACGAATCATCTCACTTTCTTCCTATTCGGGAGGACTACAAAATGGAAAAACTCGCTCAAATCTATATTACTGAAATTGTGTCACGTCACGGAGTACCCATTTCCATTATCTCTGATAGAGATAGCCGTTTCACATCACGGTTCTGGCAATCCACGCAGAAGGCGCTGAGAACACGAATAGACCTGAGTACCGCATATCACCCTCAGACAGATGGGCAAAGTGAACGAACAATCCAAACTTTGGAAGATATGCTTCGGGCATGCGTGATGGACTTTGGAGGAAGTTGGGATGTTCATTTACCATTGGTGGAGTTTTCTTATAACAACAGTTATCACACAAGCATTCAATGTGCACCTTATCAAGCATTGTATGGTCGTAAATGCCGATCACCTCTGTGCTGGCATGAAATCGGTGAGAAGCACTTGACAAGGCCTGACATTATCCAGGAAACTGTTGACAAAATCTCAATCATTAGGGATCGACTCAAGGCAGCCCAGAGTCGACAGAAAAGTTATGCGGATCACCGCAGAAAACCGTTAGAATTCCAAATCGGTGATAAGGTGTTCTTGAAATTATCACTATGGAAAGGAATGATTCGTTTTGGAAAAAGAGGCAAGCTAAATCCACGCTATATCGGACCTTATGAAATTTTGAAACGAATTGGTCCAGTGGCTTACAAACTCAAATTACCACAGGAATTAAGCAGGATTCACGACACGTTTCACGTATCGAATCTTAAGAAATGTCTAGCCGACAACTCGCAAATCTTACCCCTTGAGGGAGTCCAAATAGATGACCGTTTACACTTTATCGAAGAACCAACGGAAATCGTCGATAAGGATACCAAGCGTTTAAGACGAAGCAAAATTCCGATCGTCAAAGTTCGTTGGAATTCTAAGCGCGGACCTGAGTACACCTGGGAACGTGAGGATTTCATGATTCAAAAATACCCTCACCTATTCACTAGCTGAATCTAGACAGTGCCACCAGTGGAATTTCGGGACGAAATTCTTCTAACTGGGGGAGACTGTGACAACCGTCAAAATCTCAGGTTATTACCACACTCCAATCTTAGATTTCATTATGGCATTCCATATATTTCGGAAAAATTTATGGTTACGACTCCTTAGGTCTACTAAACCGTAAAAAGCCTTAGAGATTTCCTAGTAGATCATAAGTCGATAAGATAAACTAAATTAGATTACTAAGTGCCAAACTAAACAAAGAAAATTTATCTCTTTATGCTTTAACAAAATCCTTATTGAATCGCAAACTGAAATTTCCGTAACTCGTCAACGCAAACTTAATCGGATGAATAATACATGAACATTAAAATTAGAACAAATTAAGTGTATCATAACTTAATTCAAGAACTTAAAATTTCTCACTTTTTAAAACTCAAATTTTAATCACCAAAACATCACAAAATAAACCTTATAATATAACAATACTTATACACCTTTAATACAAATTAATTATACAACAATTATACATATTATTTAACAAAAAAAAAAAAAAAATTTAAACACACCCCCCCCCTAAAACCGGCCAGCCCCCCCCCTTTTTCATTTCAAATCTTTTTATTTCCCTATACACTCATTACTACTTCACTTCCCCAAAATCCATTCTCACACTCTTCACCTTTCTCTCTCAAAACACACACTTCTTTCTCCCAAAAATCAGCCACATTCAAGCTCTAAACCCAGAATTTAAAGGTGTTCATCACCAAATCAAAGCAAGAAAAGGTAATTTATATCATTTACTATTATTATCTATCACTTCCTTCTTGTGTTTTCTTCAAAATCCGGATTTTAGCCCTTCTCATGGCTAAAAATCCTCATAAAATGCTTGATGTTTGTAGGTTATATCTTTTCACATCATTATGTGTTAGAAGAAAGAGTAACCCATGATCAAAACAAAAATTAAGTGAAACTTGGTGTTGATACTTGTAACTTTGTTGAACATTGTTTATCTTTATGTAAAAATTGTTCTTGTGATAAATAATCATCTCTAACACATCTTGATTGTATATCAACATCATGCATGTGTTAGAACATGGATTTAAAGATCAAAAGATGATAATCTTCTTCATTTCATGTTTGGTGTTCATTATTTTAATGAAACACTCAAATAAGAGTTTACAACTTTCTGTCCAGAAAACTTATTATATTTCAACGATTTTTATAAAAATCATTCCTTCATGAAAATGGATGTTTTTATAGTCTAAAATTAAGTTCTGGAAGTAAGCTTTCCAACCATGTAAGCCTCGTGTTCATACAAGTTCATTTGATATTTTTAATAATTTTTGTGAGTAAAGATGTACAAGCTATAATAGTAAGACAGAAACTTTCTTCTCAGTGTTTTAATCATAAATGGAGCATTACAACTCCAAAAGACTTGAAACCAACGCTAAAAGTTTACAAATTTTCTTGGCTACAACTTTGAAGCAGACCAATTTTATTGATTCCATGTACATTTTGCTCAGAAATAATGATTGCATGCATGTGTTTAAATTCGACTCTAGAAGATAAAAGTAAAATCTAAAAATACTTGAACTTGCTAATAGTTCTGTAAAAATTACACAAAGTAGATAACATATTTTAGAACATCTGTGATTTTTCTCTTAAACCATTTTTGAGCAGAAGTATTTTTAATAAATACAACTAACAGGGGTAATTTCTGGAAAACAGCAAAAGTGGACTGATTTTGGTATAACTTTAAAAACCGACACTTACGGACTTACTATGTAGAGAAAGACTAACTTCTATGACTTATAAACCTGATTAAGGATTGGGTAGTAGTCTCGGGATAAACCAAGAAGTTTTGACAAATCAACAATAATCGGTCTCGGTATCAAAAACGGGAAACTTTCTATGCTTGGAAAGATTGGTAACAAAAGTGTTTGGATGTCTTTTGATGTATTTATCTATTGTGTATGTTAATCATAAATTATGGGGAACAAAAGTTCCAAAACTCAAACACTATAAAATTCGGACTCAAACAATCTTGTGACATTATACGACTTGTGTGTGACGTTCGATAATTTTAGTATGTTGTACACTCGTGTAACCATTATCATTTTCAACCGCGATTATTGGACATTAACAACTTCAAAGCGAACAAACTATATTGGCACTTTGTAATCTAAATAATTAGCTAAGCAATCCTTACAAACAAAACTAGATAAAAACCTAATTAGAACCTTCATGATCGTAGGTCTTGGATAGGAGTCATAACCGGCATGCACGCGCGTTACATCCCTCAATTTACTCTTGCGCTCAATTGTGAGTATTCACAGCCCCTCTTTTTACCGTTCATACTAAATATTTTGGGGTGAAAAGCATGTTATCTTGTTGCAAATACTAATCTTGTATGTACTTTTCTATTTATACGCTCTTATTGTATGCTTGTGACTCTATCGTGTCTTAAGTCCCCGGTTTCTCTTACACAACCCATTAACTCATTATTGAGCCGATGGTTGATATGGATAGTACTATTTGGAAGGAGGCCACCTTCCCACTCATTCGTGCATACCAACAATCCTATGTGTTTGCAATAGGACATATCTTTGGGGCGTTGCTTCGGGCCAATAGGTTTGGTTGTGGACTCAAGCTATACATGTCATTCTTAAATGAATCTTATATTGCGTATAAATACTATTTTCCTAATAATGTAAATCTTACTACGTGGTTTGATAACTTCTAAATGGTTTTCACATTTACATTTTATTTTCAAAACCTGTGAACTCACCAACTATTTTTATAGTTGACCCTCATTTTACATGCTTTTCAGGAAACGGTCAGTAGTTCTCGAATGAAGCATCGTTTGTCTTTATTAATGTTGAAGCTATTAGACTTACTTCGTTTTATCTTTTGGATGTATTCGGTTGTATGATTTAGTATTTGGTATTGTAAACTTATTGTAAGTGCTAATAGCTGTATTTTGTAAACGATGAATTAGTTGTACTTTGTGTAATGAAACCATTGTGCTGTTACATCTCGTGTTTCCGCTTTAGCGGGGTGTGACAGATTTGGTATCAGAGCCAAAGGTTATAGGAACACCGGTTGTCCTTAGGGAAGCCTAGACTATAACCATTAAGTTAGTGTGCCTTTAAGTATGACTAGTTCGGGTGATTGCATCATTCGAAATTAATTTAACATAGCCTGATCAACTATGTATAATTAAAGGCGAAGAGATGCAAGACTGGAAATGGTTATAGAAATAAGGTGCATCATAGAACTCAATTAAGTAAAGAAAAACTTCTCTATGGGTGCTTAGTAACTTCATATTCTAGGTTTTACTATACCTCTAGGAACTAAGTTCTCTTTTTGCAGCCTTACCATGTCGAACTCCTCACTCCACGCTCTAGGATCAGCTGATGACTCTGGCTATTTTACTGGTCGCCCTCGCGACAACCCACCTAGCTCTAAGCCAGAGGAGGACCCCTCGGAGTGTTCAGAGTCAGAGAATGAAGCTAGTAGCCGAGAGGTCACTAGGGAGAACACTAGGATTTCCCCGACACGTGTATCACCCCAGCCACCTCAAGAAGGTGTGCGCATGAGGACCACTGCTCGTATGAGCGTTGCTCCACCTGTTAGATTTGCAGTCAGAGATTTCCCTCCCGGAACTGGACCATCAGGAGCTGAACCTTCAGGGACTGTATCTTCAAGAACTGTAGCCGGAATTCCGATATCTCGAGACCCCGACATGACTTTTAGGACGGCACGTAGAGTGACTCATGATCTTCAGACTCAGAGAGCTTGGATTGCCCATCATGGGGAGATGTTAGGTTATATGACAGACCTAACAGAGCGGTTAGTTTATCGTACAGACGATGCCAGGGAGACGGCACGGGCAGCGGTGTTTTGGTGTAAGGTGTTTGCAGGATTCACTTTTGTGTTGGCTATGATGCTCATTTGGGTAGTTTGGTTTGCTTAGGAGAATGTGTTTGGAGATGGATCTAGATTTTGAAGACCTTGTAGTGTTTACAATGGTGTATGTCTTTTATTTTAAGTATTTGTGAAAAATTGTGATGAAATGGGTTATCCAAATTTTGGAACTTTTGACTTATCAATGGAAAAACCCTTTTTGTTTATTTAATATTATTGCGACAATTATTTTGATGCTTGATTTATTTTAGAACTCTTACCATAAGTTATTTTCAACTTATTTCTTTTTGGTTGTTATCTAACCTTGCAAATACCAAAGTTTCCAACAATCAAAAACATGCTACATAAACACTAATCAACAACTTTCAAAATTGTGTCATAGGATCATGCCTCCAAAACGATCCACTCGACGCACTCAAGAAGATCAACAACCAGACATGGCCCAGGTCATTGCCCAACAACTCTCTGCTGCAATCCCAAACATCATCGCCCAGGTGACTGCTGGTATCCAGGGAGCCCAGAGGAATGAGGGTGGTCCTAACCCCAATGGAAGACAGAATGCACCACCGGTTTTTGCCAATGATGGTCGAGTGTGCACTTATAAATACTTCATGTCTTGCAAACCCAAGGAGTTCCATGGAACTGAAGGTGCTGTAGGTTTACTGAAATGGTTCGAAAGCATTGAGTCAGTACTACATGTGAGCAACTGTTCTGAAGATCACAAAGTAGGCTATGTATCTAGCTTACTTCAGGACGTAGCTCTGACCTGGTGGAACTCTCAAGTGCAGACCCGAGGAAGGGAAGCAGCATACAACCTTTCGTGGGACACATTCAAAAGGTTGCTCACCGAACAGTATTGTCCTAAGAATGAAGTGCTGAAGTTAGAAGCAGAACTCCGGAATCACACCAAGGAAGGTGTTGAGATAGAAAAGTACACGACTCGTTTTCATGAACTGGCAAAGTTGGTACCTCATCTTGTAACACCGGAGTACAATCGAATAGACCGTTACATTTGGGGATTGGCACCGGAACTTCGAGGAATGGTTACCTCATCTAATCCAACAACCATCGAAAGTGCGGTAATTCTGGCACACCGTCTGACTACTGATATGATTCGCTCGGGAATCCTGACCAAGGTGAATTCTGGTAATAAGCGAAAATTTGAGAATCAATCAGGAAAGAAGACTGGGAATACTTCGAATAGAAATCATAAATCAGCCAAGAATTTTGCAATTACCACTCAAGAGCCGAAAGGATACACTGGTCCCCTCCCTAAGTGTAACAAATGTAAATTCCATCTTGAGGGAGTTTGCCCGAAATGTGACACCTGTAATAAAACCGGCCACACCGCCAAGTATTGCAGGGCTGGAAAGGAATGCAAGGAAAGTGGAGATGGCAACAAGGCGTGCTATGAATGTGGAAGTCTGGAACACTTTAGAAATACTTGCCCAAAGTTGAAAAGAGGTCCAAACAACAACACTAGAAATCAGGTAGGACCAACTAATCAAGGGAATCGGAATGTGCAGACGCAAGGACGGGCATTTGTGATGGGAGCTGAAGAAGCACGCCAGGACCCTAATGTGGTGACAGGTACGTTTCTCCTTAACAACCACTATGCATCCGTACTATTTGACTCTGGGGCAGATAAGAGCTTTGTTTCACATGAATTTAGACCCCTCCTTGGCAAAGAGTCCAAACCATTAAAACCTGCTTACACTGTCGAACTAGCTAGTGGTTACGAACTTAATGTTAGGGAGATCGTACGAGGCTGCATTTTGCATCTTGAAAATGAGCAATTTAATATTGATCTCATCCCAATTAAACTAGGAAGTTTCGATGTGGTAGTCGGTATGGACTGGTTAGCCAAGAATCATGTAGACATAGGCTGCCACGAAAAGGTGATATGAATACCCATCCGAGAAGACGAAACACTAGTTGTGTACGGAGACAAGCCCGATAGGAGTTTGAAAATGGTGTCATCCATGAAGATTCGCAAATATCTGAGGAAGAAGTGCTTCACCATTTTGGCGCACGTTGTCAAGAAAGAGTCGGAGGAAAAACTCGCACAAGATATTCCCATAGTACGTGAGTATTTAGAAGTATTTCCAGATGATTTTCCTGGACTTCCCCCACCTAGACAAGTTGAATTCCAAATTGATCTAATACCAGGAGCCGCACCGATAGCTAAGGCACCGTATCACCTAGCACCAACGGAAATGAAAGAATTGTCCAGTCAACTTCAAGACCTATTGGAAAAGGGTTTTATTCGCCCCAGTTCATCACCATGGGGAGCCCCAGTCTTATTCGTTAAAAAGAAGGATGGATCATTACGAATGTGCATCGACTATCGAGAATTGAATAAACTAACAATCAAAAATCGATATCCTCTCCCTCGAATCGATGACCTATTCGATCAATTGCAAGGTGCCTCATACTTCTCAAAGATCGACTTACGGTCTGGATATCATCAATTAAGAGTCCACGAAGAAGACATACCCAAAACCGCATTCAGGACCCGATATAGACACTATGAGTTCATGGTTATGCCATTCGGTCTAACTAACGCTCCTGCGGCATTTATGGACTTAATGAATAGAGTGTGTAGGGCGTATTTAGATAAGTTTGTGATAGTGTTCATTGATGACATTCTAATCTACTTACGAAGCAAGGAAGATCATGAACAACACCTGAGGCAGATATTGCAACTACTCAAAGATGAGAAACTGTACGCTAAATTTTCCAAGTGAGAGTTTTGGATTAAAGAGGTACATTTCCTTGGTCACGTGGTAGGTGAGAACGGAATTCACGTGGATCTAGGAAAAATTGAGGCCATTAAGAAATGGGAAGCCCCCAGGACTCCAATGGAAATCAGGCAATTTCTGGGATTGGCTGGTTATTATAGGAGATTCATCGAGAATTTCTCAAAAATCTCCCAGCCACTGACCACACTGACACAAAAGGATAAGAGTTTTGTCTGGGGAAAACCACAAGAAGAAGCATTCCAAACTCTAAAACATAAATTATGCAACGCACCGGTATTGGCACTACCAGAAGGGTCAGATGACTTTGTAGTTTATTGTGATGCCTCGCATCAAGGTCTTGGATGTGTGCTAATGCAGAACAATAAAGTCATAGTGTATGCTTCCAGACAACTGAAAACCCATGAGAAAAACTATACGACCCACGACTTAGAGTTAGGAGCCGTGGTCTTTGCACTTAAGATTTGGAGACATTACTTGTATGGAACAAAATGCACGATATTCACAGACCACAAAAGTCTCGAACACATACTTGATCAAAAGATGCTCAACATGCGTCAGAGGAGATGGGTAGAGTTACTGAATGACTATGACTGCGAGATCAAATACCACCCAGGAAAGGCCAATGTAGTAGCAGATGCCCTAAGTAGGAAGGAAAGGGTGAAACCCTCACGAATGCGAATGTGTGGAGCACTCGTACAACCTAGTTTAAAAGCTCAAATCCAACTTGCTCAAGAAGAGGCCTTAAGAGCTGAAAACCAGAAAGGAGTAACTCTGCACGGTCTCGAACTAAGGTTCGAAACTAAGCCCGACGGAGTGAAATACATTAAGGACAGGGTTTGGGTACCCAAGATTAACGGATTGAGAGATCTGATCTTAGAAGAGGCCCACAAATCACGGTACTCAATACATCCCGGGGTTGACAAAATGTACAAGGATGTTAAGGAGTATTACTGGTGGCCAGGAATGAAGAAAGACATCGCTGTCTATGTTGGAAAGTGCTTAAAATGTTCTAGAGTTAAAGCCGAACATCAAAAACCATCAGGATTGTTACAACAGCCAGAGATACCCCAATGGAAATGGGAACAGATAACGATGGATTTCATCACGAAATTGCCCCGAAATGCTAAAGGCCATGACTCCATATGGGTTATTGTCGACCGACTAACGAATCATCTCACTTTCTTCCTATTCGGGAGGACTACAAAATGGAAAAACTCGCTCAAATCTATATTACTGAAATTGTGTCACGTCACGGAGTACCCATTTCCATTATCTCTGATAGAGATAGCCGTTTCACATCACGGTTCTGGCAATCCACGCAGAAGGCGCTGAGAACACGAATAGACCTGAGTACCGCATATCACCCTCAGACAGATGGGCAAAGTGAACGAACAATCCAAACTTTGGAAGATATGCTTCGGGCATGCGTGATGGACTTTGGAGGAAGTTGGGATGTTCATTTACCATTGGTGGAGTTTTCTTATAACAACAGTTATCACACAAGCATTCAATGTGCACCTTATCAAGCATTGTATGGTCGTAAATGCCGATCACCTCTGTGCTGGCATGAAATCGGTGAGAAGCACTTGACAAGGCCTGACATTATCCAGGAAACTGTTGACAAAATCTCAATCATTAGGGATCGACTCAAGGCAGCCCAGAGTCGACAGAAAAGTTATGCGGATCACCGCAGAAAACCGTTAGAATTCCAAATCGGTGATAAGGTGTTCTTGAAATTATCACTATGGAAAGGAATGATTCGTTTTGGAAAAAGAGGCAAGCTAAATCCACGCTATATCGGACCTTATGAAATTTTGAAACGAATTGGTCCAGTGGCTTACAAACTCAAATTACCACAGGAATTAAGCAGGATTCACGACACGTTTCACGTATCGAATCTTAAGAAATGTCTAGCCGACAACTCGCAAATCTTACCCCTTGAGGGAGTCCAAATAGATGACCGTTTACACTTTATCGAAGAACCAACGGAAATCGTCGATAAGGATACCAAGCGTTTAAGACGAAGCAAAATTCCGATCGTCAAAGTTCGTTGGAATTCTAAGCGCGGACCTGAGTACACTTGGGAACGTGAGGATTTCATGAAGCAAAAATACCCTCACCTATTCACTAGCTGAATCTAGACAGTGCCACCAGTGGTATTTCGGGACGAAATTCTTCTAACTGGGGGAGACTGTGACAACCGTCAAAATCTCAGGTTATTACCACACTTCAATCTTAGATTTCATTATGGCATTCCATATATTTCGGAAAAATTTATGGTTACGACTCCTTAGGTCTACTAAACCGTAAAAAGCCTTAGAGATTTCCTAGTAGATCATAAGTCGATAAGATAAACTAAATTAGATTACTAAGTGCCAAATTAAACAAAGAAAATTTATCTCTTTATGCTTTAACAAAATCCTTATTGAATCGCAAACTGAAATTTCCGTAACTCGTCAACGCAAACTTAATCGGATGAATAATACATGAACATTAAAATTAGAACAAATTAAGTGTATCATAACTTAATTCAAGAACTTAAAATTTCTCACTTTTTAAAACTCAAATTTTAATCACCAAAACATCACAAAATAAGCCTTATAACATGACAATACTTATACACCTTTAATACAAATTAATTATACAACAATTATACATATTATTTAACAAAAAAAAAAAAAAAAATTAAACACACCCCCCCCCCCCTAAAACCGGCCAGCCCCCCCCCCCCCCCCCCCTCCTTTTTCATTTCAAATCTTTTTATTTCCCTATACACTCATTACTACTTCACTTCCCCAAAATCCATTCTCACACTCCTCACCTTTCTCTCTCAAAACACACACTTCTTTCTCCCAAAAATCAGCCACATTCAAGCTCTAAACCCAGAATTTAAAGGTGTTCATCACCAAATCAAAGCAAGAAAAGGTAATTTATATCATTTACTATTATTATCTATCACTTCCTTCTTGTGTTTACTTCAAAATCCGGATTTTAGCCCTTCTCATGGCTAAAAATCCTCATAAAATGCTTGATGTTTGTAGGTTATATCTTTTCACATCATTATGTGTTAGAAGAAAGAGTAACCCATGATCAAAACAAAAATCAAGTGAAACTTGGTGTTGATACTTGTAACTTTGTTGAACATTGTTTATCTTTATGTAAAAATTGTTCTTGTGATAAATAATCATCTCTAACACATCTTGATTGTATATCAACATCATGCATGTGTTAGAACATGGATTGAAAGATCAAAAGATGATAATCTTCTTCATTTCATGTTTGGTGTTCATTATTTTAATGAAACACTCAAATAAGAGTTTACAACTTTCTGTCCAGAAAACTTATTATATTTCAACGATTTTTATAAAAATCATTCCTTCATAAAAATGGATGTTTTTATAGTCTAAATCTAAGTTCTGGAAGTAAGCTTTCCAACCATGTAAGCCTCGTGTTCATACGAGTTCATTTGATATTATTAATAATTTTTGTGAGTAAAGATGTACAAGCTGTAATAGTAAGACAGAAACTTTCTTCTCAGTGTTTTAATCATAAATGGAGCATTACAACTCCAAAAGACTTGAAACCAACGCTAAAAGTTTACAAATTTTCTTGGCTACAACTTTGAAGCAGACCAATTTTATTGATTCCATGTACATTTTGCTCAGAAAAAATGATTGCATGTATATGTTTAAATTTGACTCTAGAAGATAAAAGTAAAATCTAAAAATACTTGAACTTTCTAATAGTTCTGTAAAAATTATACAAAGTAGATAACATATTTTAGAACATCTGTGATTTTTCTCTTAAACTATTTTTGAGCAGAAGTATTTTTAATAAATACAACTAACAGGGGTAATTTCTGGAAAACAGCAAAAGTGGACTGATTTTGGTATAACTTTAAAAACCGACACTTACGGACTTACTATGTAGAGAAAGACTAACTTCTATGCCTTATAAACCTGATTAAGGATTGGGTAGTAGTCTCGGGATAAACTAAGAAGTTTTGACAAATCAACAATAATCGGTCTCGGTATCAAAAACGGGAAACTTTCTATGCTTGGAAAGATTGGTAACAAAAGTGTTTGGATGTCTTTTGATGTATTTATCTATTGTGTATGTTAATCATAAATTATGGGGAACAAAAGTTCCAAAACTCAAACACTATAAAATTCGGACTCAAACAATCTTGTGACATTATACGACTTGTGTGTGACGTTCGATAATTTTAGTATGTTGTACACTCGTGTAACCATTATCATTTTCAACCGCGATTATTGGACATTAACAACTTCAAAGCAAACAAACTATATTGGCACTTTGTAATCTAAATAATTAGCTAAGCAATCCTTACAAACAAAACTAGATAAAAACCTAATTAGAACCTTCATGATCGTAGGTCTTGGATAGGAGTCATAATCGGCAAGCACGCGCGTTACATCCCTCAATTTACTCTTGCGCTCAATTGTGAGCATTCACAGCCCCTCTTTTTACCGTTCATACTAAATATTTTGGGGTGAAAAGCATGTTATCTTGTTGCAAATACTAATCTTGTATGTACTTTTCTATTTATACGCTCTTATTGTATGCTTGTGACTCTATCGTGTCTTAAGTCCCCGGTTTCTCTTACACAACCCATTAACTCATTATTGAGCCGATGGTTGATATGGATAGTACTATTTGGAAGGAGGCCACCTTCCCACTCATTCGTGCATACCACCAATCCTATGTGTTTGCAATAGGACATATCTTTGGGGCGTTGCTTCGGGCCAATAGGTTTGGTTGTGGACTCAAGCTATACATGTCATTCTTAAATGAATCTTATATTGCGTATAAATACTATTTTCCTAATAATGTAAATCTTACTACGTGGTTTGATAACTTCTAAATGGTTTTCACATTTACATTTTATTTTCAAAACCTGTGAACTCACCAACTATTTTTATAGTTGACCCTCATTTTACATGCTTTTCAGGAAACGGTCAGTAGTTCTGGAATGAAGCATCATTTGTCTTTATTAATGTTGAAGCTATTAGACTTACTTCGTTTTATCTTTTGGATGTATTCGGTTGTATGATTTAGTATTTGGTACTGTAAACTTATTGTAAGTGCTAATAGCTGTATTTTGTAAACGATGAATTAGTTGTACTTTGTGTAATGAAACCATTGTGCTGTTACATCTCGTGTTTCCGCTTTAGCGGGGTGTGACAGATTTGGTATCAGAGCCAAAGGTTATAGGAACACCGGTTGTCCTTAGGGAAGCCTAGACTATAACCATTAAGTTAGTGTGCCTTTAAGTATGACTAGTTCGGATGATTGCATCATTCGAAATTAATTTAACATAGCCTGATCAACTATGTATAATTAAAGGCGAAGAGATGCAAGACCGGAAATGGTTATAGAAATAAGGTGCATCATAGAACTCAATTAAGTAAAGAAAAACTTCTCTATGGGTGCTTAGTACCTTCATATTCTAGGTTTTACTATACCTCTAGGAACTAAGTTCTCTTTTTGCAGCCTTACCATGTCGAACTCCTCACTCCACGCTCTAGGATCAGCTGATGACTCTGGCTATTTTACTGGTCGCCCTCGCGACAACCCACCTAGCTCTAAGCCAGAGGAGGACCCCTCGGAGTGTTCAGAGTCAGAGAATGAAGCTAGTAGCCGAGAGGTCACTAGGGAGAACACTAGGATTTCCCCGACACGTGTATCACCCCAGCCACCTCAAGAAGGTGTGCGCATGAGGACCACTGCTCGTATGAGCGTTGCTCCACCTGTTAGATTTGCAGTCAGAGATTTCCCTCCCGGAACTGGACCATCAGGAGCTGAACCTTCAGGGACTGTATCTTCAAGAACTGTAGCCGGAATTCCGATATCTCGAGACCCCGACATGACTTTTAGGACGGCACGTAGAGTGGATGTTATGACTCATGATCTTCAGACTCAGAGAGCTTGGATTGCCCATCATGGGGAGATGTTAGGTTATATGACAGACCTAACAGAGCGGTTAGTTTATCGTACAGACGATGCCAGGGAGACGGCACGGGCAGCGGTGTTTTGGTGTAAGGTGTTTGCAGGATTCACTTTTGTGTTGGCTATGATGCTCATTTGGGTAGTTTGGTTTGCTTAGGAGAATGTGTTTGGAGATGGATCTAGATTTTGAAGACCTTGTAGTGTTTACAATGGTGTATGTCTTTTATTTTAAGTATTTGTGAAAAATTGTGATGAAATGGGTTATCCAAATTTTGGAACTTTTGACTTATCAATGGAAAAACCCTATTTTGTTTATTTAATATTATTGCGACAATTATTTTGATGCTTGATTTATTTTAGAACTCTTACCATAAGTTATTTTCAACTTATTTCTTTTTGGTTGTTATCTAACCTTGCAAATACCAAAGTTTCCAACAATCAAAAACATGCTACATAAACACTAATCAACAACTTTCAAAAATGTGTCATAGGATCATGCCTCCAAAACGATCCACTCGACGCACTCAAGAAGATCAACAACCAGACATGGCCCAGGTCATTGCCCAACAACTCTCTGCTGCAATCCCAAACATCATCGCCCAGATGACTGCTGGTATCTAGGGAGCCTAGAGGAATGAGGGTGGTCCTAACCCCAATGGAAGACAGAATGCACCACCGGTTTTTGCTAATGATGGTCGAGTGTGCACTTATAAATACTTCATGTCTTGCAAACCCAAGGAGTTCCATGGAACTGAAGGTGCTGTAGGTTTACTGAAATGGTTCGAAAGCATTGAGTCAGTACTACATGTGAGCAACTGTTCTGAAGATCACAAAGTAGGCTATGTATCTAGCTTACTTCAGGACGTAGCTCTGACCTGGTGGAACACTCAAGTGCAGACCCGAGGAAGGGAAGCAGCATACAACCTTTCGTGGGACACATTCAAAAGGTTGCTCACCGAACAGTATTGTCCTAAGAATGAAGTGCAGAAGTTAGAAGCAGAACTCCGGAATCACACCAAGGAAGGTGTTGAGATAGAAAAGTACACGACTCGTTTTCATGAACTGGCAAAGTTGGTACCTCATCTTGTAACACCGGAGTACAATCGAATAGACCGTTACATTTGGGGATTGGCACCGGAACTTCGAGGAATGGTTACCTCATCTAATCCAACAACCATCGAAAGTGCGGTAATTCTGGCACACCGTCTGACTACTGATATGATTCGCTCGGGAATCCTGACCAAGGTGAATTCTGGTAATAAGCGAAAATTTGAGAATCAATCAGGAAAGAAGACTGGGAATACTTCGAATAGAAATCATAAATCAGCCAAGAATTTTGCAATTACCACTCAAGAGCCGAAAGGATACACTGGTCCCCTCCCTAAGTGTAACAAATGTAAATTCCATCTTGAGGGAGTTTGCCCGAAATGTGACACCTGTAATAAAACCGGCCACACCGCCAAGTATTGCAGGGCTGGAAAGGAATGCAAGGAAAGTGGAGATGGCAACAAGGCGTGCTATGAATGTGGAAGTCTGGAACACTTTAGAAATACTTGCCCAAAGTTGAAAAGAGGTCCAAACAACAACACTAGAAATCAGGTAGGACCAACTAATCAAGGGAATCGGAATGTGCAGACGCAAGGACGGGCATTTGTGATGGGAGCTGAAGAAGCACGCCAGGACCCTAATGTGGTGACAGGTACGTTTCTCCTTAACAACCACTATGCATCCGTACTATTTGACTCTGGGGCAGATAAGAGCTTTGTTTCACATGAATTTAGACCCCTCCTTGGCAAAGAGTCCAAACCATTAAAACCTGCTTACACTGTCGAACTAGCTAGTGGTTACGAACTTAATGTTAGGGAGATCGTACGAGGCTGCATTTTGCATCTTGAAAATGAGCAATTTAATATTGATCTCATCCCAATTAAACTAGGAAGTTTCGATGTGGTAGTCGGTATGGACTGGTTAGCCAAGAATCATGTAGACATAGGCTGCCACGAAAAGGTGATATGAATACCCATCCGAGAAGACGAAACACTAGTTGTGTACGGAGACAAGCCCGATAGGAGTTTGAAAATGGTGTCATCCATGAAGATTCGCAAATATCTGAGGAAGAAGTGCTTCACCATTTTGGCGCACGTTGTCAAGAAAGAGTCGGAGGAAAAACTCGCACAAGATATTCCCATAGTACGTGAGTATTTAGAAGTATTTCCAGATGATTTGCCTGGACTTCCCCCACCTGGACAAGTTGAATTCCGAATTGATCTAATACCAGGAGCCGCACCGATAGCTAAGGCACCGTATCGCCTAGCACCAGCGGAAATGAAAGAATTGTCCAGTCAACTTCAAGAACTATTGGAAAAGGGTTTTATTCGCCACAGTTCATCACCATGGGGAGCCCCAGTCTTATTCGTTAAAAAGAAGGATGGATCATTACGAATGTGAATCGACTATCGAGAATTGAATAGACTAACAATCAAAAATCGATATCCTCTCCCTCGAATCGATGACCTATTCGATCAATTTCAAGGTGCCTCATACTTCTCAAAGATCGACTTACGGTCTGGATATCATCAATTAAGAGTCCACGAAGAAGACATACCCAAAACCGCATTCAGGACCCGATATGGACACTATGAGTTCATGGTTATGCCATTCGGTCTAACTAACGCTCCTGCGACATTTATGGACTTAATGAATAGAGTCTGTAGGGCGTATTTAGATAAGTTTGTGATAGTGTTCATTGATGACATTCTAATCTACTTGCGAAGCAAGGAAGATCATGAGCAACACCTGAGGCAGATATTGCAACTACTCAAAGATGAGAAACTGTACGCTAAATTTTCCAAGTGCGAGTTTTGGATTAAAGAGGTACATTTCCTTGGTCACGTGGTAGGTGAGAACGGAATTCACGTGGATCCAGGAAAAATTGAGGCCATTAAGAAATGGGAAGCCCCCAGGACTCCAACGGAAATCAGGCAATTTCTGGGATTGGCTGGTTATTATAGGAGATTCATTGAGAATTTCTCAAAAATCTCCCAGCCACTGACCACACTGACACAAAAGGATAAGCGTTTTGTCTGGGGAAAACCACAAGAAGAAGCATTCCAAACTCTAAAATGTAAATTATGCAACGCACCGGTATTGGCACTACCAGAAGGGTCAGATGACTTTGTAGTTTATTGTGATCCCTCGCATCAAGGTCTTGGATGTGTGCTAATGCAGAACAATAAAGTCATAGCGTATGCTTCCAGACAACTGAAAACCCATGAGAAAAACTATACGACCCACGATTTGGAGACATTACTTGTATGGAACCAAATGCACGATATTCACAAACCACAAAAGTCTCCAACACATACTTGATCAAAAGATGCTCAACATGCGTCAGAGGAGATGGGTAGAGTTACTGAATGACTATGACTGCGAGATCAAATACCACCCAGGAAAGGCCAATGTAGTGGCAGATGCCCTCACGAATGCGAATGTGTGGAGCACTCGTACAACCTAGTTTAAAAGCTCAAATCCAACTTGCTCAAGAAGAGGCCTTAAGAGCTGAAAACCAGAAAGGAGAAACTCTGCACAGTCTCGAACTAAGGTTCGAAACTAAGCCCAACGGAGTGAAATACTTTAAGGACAGGGTTTGGGTACCCAAGATTAACGGATTGAGAGATCTGATCTTAGAAGAGGCCCACAAATCACGGTACTCAATACATCCCGGGGTTGATAAAATGTACAAGGATGTTAAGGAGTATTACTGGTGGCCAGGAATGAAGAAAGACATCGCTGTCTATGTTGGAAAGTGCTTAACATGTTCTAGAGTTAAAGCCGAACATCAAAAACCATCAGGATTGTTACAACAGCCAGAGATACCCCAATGGAAATGGGAACAGATAACGATGGATTTCATCACGAAATTGCCCCGAACCGCTAAAGGCGATGACTCCATATGGGTTATTATCGACCGACTAACGAAATCAGCTCACTTTCTTCCTATTCGGGAGGACTACAAAATGGAAAAACTCGCTCAAATCTATATTACTGAAATTGTGTCACGTCATGGAGTACCCATTTCCATTATCTCTGATAGAGATAGCCGTTTCACATCACGGTTCTGGCAATCCACGCAGAAGGCGCTGGGAACACGAATAGACCTGAGTATCGCATATCACCCTCAGACAGATGGGCAAAGTGAACGAACAATCCAAACTTTGAAAGATATGCTTCGGGCATGCGTGATGGACTTTGGAGGAAGTTGGGATGTTCATTTACCATTGGTGGAGTTTTCTTATAACAACAGTTATCACACAAGCATTCAATGTGCACCTTATGAAGCATTGTATGGTTGTAAATGCCGATCACCTCTGTGCTGGCATGAAATCGGTGAGAAGCACTTGACAAGGCCTGACATTATCCAGGAAATTGTTGACAAAATCTCAATCATTAGGGATCGACTCAAGGCAGCCCAGAGTCGACAGAAAAGTTATGCGGATCACCGCAGAAAACCGTTAGAATTCCAAATCGGTGATAAGGTGTTCTTGAAATTATCACCATGGAAAGGAATGATTCGTTTTGAAAAAAGAGGCAAGCTAAATCCACGCTATATCGGACCTTATGAAATTTTGAAACGAATTGGTCCAGTGGCTTACAAACTCAAATTACCACAGGAATTAAGCAGGATTCACGACACGTTTCACGTATCGAATCTTAAGAAATGTCTAGCCGACAACTCGCAAATCTTACCCCTTGAGGGAGTCCAAATAGATGACCGTTTACACTTTATCGAAGAACCAATGGAAATCGTCGATAAGGATACCAAGCGTTTAAGACGAAGCAAAATTCCGATCGTCAAAGTTCGTTGGAACTCTAAGCGCGGACCTGAGTACACCTGGGAACGTGAGGATTTCATGAAGCAAAAATACCCTCACCTATTCACTAACTGAATCTAGACAGTGCCACCAGTGGATTTTCAGGACGAAATTCTTCTAACTGGGGGAGACTGTGACAATCGTCAAAATCTCAGGTTATTACCACACTCCAATCTTATATTTCATTATGGCATTCCATATATTTCGGAAAAATTTATGGTTACGACTCCTTAGGTCTACTAAACCGTAAAAAGCCTTAGAGATTTCCTAGTAGATCATAAGTCGATAAGATAAACTAAATTAGATTACTAAGTACCAAATTAAACAAAGAAAATTTATCTCTTTATGCTTTAACAAAATCCTTATTGAATCGCAAACTGAAATTTCCGTAACTCGTCAACGCAAAATTAATCGGATGAATAATACATGAACATTAAAATTAGAACAAATTAAGTGTATCGTAACTTAATTCAAGAACTTAAAATTTCTCACTTTTTAAAACTCAAATTTTAATCACCAAAACATCACAAAATAAACCTTATAACATAACAATACTTATACACCTTTAATACAAATTAATTATACAACAATTATACATATTATTTAACAAAAAAAAAAAAAAATTTAAACACACCCCCCCTCCCCCCCCCCCTAAAACCGGCCAGCCCCCCCCCCCCCCCCCCTCCTTTTTCATTTCAAATCTTTTTATTTCCCTATACACTCATTACTACTTCACTTCCCCAAAATCCATTCTCACACTCTTCACCTTTCTCTCTCAAAACACACACTAAACACACACTTCTTTCTCCCAAAATCAGCCACATTCAAGCTCTAAACCCAGAATTTAAAGGTGTTCATCACCAAATCAAAGCAAGAAAAGGTAATTTATATCATTTACTATTATTATCTATCACTTCCTTCTTGTGTTTTCTTCAAAATCCGGATTTTAGCCCTTCTCATGGCTAAAAATCCTCATAAAATGCTTGATGTTTGTAGGTTATATCATTTCACATCATTATGTGTTAGAAGAAAGAGTAACCCATGATCAAAACAAAAATCAAGTGAAACTTGTAACTTTGTTGAACATTGTTTATCTTTATGTAAAAATTGTTCTTGTGATAAATAATCATCTCTAACACATCTTGATTGTATATCAACATCATGCATGTGTTAGAACATGGATTTAAAGATCAAAAGATGATAATCTTCTTCATTTCATGTTTGGTGTTCATTATTTTAATGAAACACTCAAATAAGAGTTTACAACTTTCTGTCCAGAACACTTATTATATTTCAATGATTTTTATAAAAATCATTCCTTCATGAAAATGGACGTTTTTATAGTCTAAAATTAAGTTCTGTAAGTAAGCTTTCCAACCATGTAAGCCTCGTGTTCATACGAGTTCATTTGATATTTTTAATAATTTTTGTGAGTAAAGATGTACAAGCTGTAATAGTAAGACAGAAACTTTCTTCTCAGTGTTTTAATCATAAATGGAGCATTACAACTCCAAAAGACTTGAAACCAACGCTAAAAGTTTACAAATTTCCTTGGCTACAACTTTGAAGAAGACCAATTTTATTGATTCCATGTACATTTTGCTCAGAAAAAATGATTGCATGCATATGTTTAAATTTGACTCTAGAAGATAAAAGTAAAATCTAAAAATACTTGAACTTTCTAATAGTTCTGTAAAAATTACACAAAGTAGATAACATATTTTAGAACATCTGTGATTTTTCTCTTAAACCATTTTTGAGCAGAAGTATTTTTAATAAATACAACTAACAGGGGTAATTTCTGGAAAACAGCAAAAGTGGACTGATTTTGGTATAACTTTAAAAACCGACACTTACGGACTTAGTATGTAGAGAAAGACTAACTTCTATGACTTATAAACCTGATTAAGGATTGGGTAGTAGTCTCGGGATAAACCAAGAAGGTTTGACAAATCAACAATAATCGGTCTCGGTATCGAAAACGGGAAACTTTCTATGCTTGGAAAGATTGGTAACAAAAGTGTTTGGATGTCTTTTGATGTATTTATCTATTGTGTATGTTAATCATAAATTGTGGGGAACAAAAGTTCCAAAAATCAAACACTATAAAATTCGGACTCAAACAATCTTGTGACATTATACGACTTGTGTGTGACGTTCGATAATTTTAGTATGTTGGACACTCGTGTAACCATTATCATTTTCAACCGCGATTATTGGACATTAACAACTTCAAAGCAAACAAACTATAGTGGCACTTTGTAATCTAAATAATTAGCTAAGAAATCCTTACAAACAAAACTAGATAAAAACCTAATTAGAACCTTCATGATCGTAGGTCTTGGATAGGAGTCATTACCGGCAAGCACGCACGTTACATCCCTCAATTTACTCTTGCGCTCAATTGTGAGTATTCACAGCCCCTCTTTTTACCGTTCATACTAACTATTTTGGGGTGAAAAGCATGTTATCTTGTTGCAAATACTTATCTTGTATGTACTTTTCTATTTATACGCTCTTATTGTATGCTTGTGACTCTATCGTGTCTTAAGTCCCCGGTTTCTCTTACACAACCCATTAACTCATTATTGAGCTGATGGTTGATATGGATAGTACTATTTGGAAGGAGGCCACCTTCCCACTCATTGGTGCATATGAGTGCATACCATCAATCCTATATGTTTGCGATAGGACATATCTTTGGGGCGTTGCTTCGGGCCAATAGGTTTGGTTGTGGACTCAATCTATACATGTCATTCTTAAATGAATCTTATATTGCGTATAAATACTATTTTCCTAATAATGTAAATCTTACTACGTGGTTTGATAACTTCTAAATGGTTTTCACATTTACATTTTATTTTCAAAACCTGTGAACTCACCAACTATTTTTATAGTTGACCCTCATTTTACATGCTTTTCAGGAAACGATCAGTAGTTCTGGAATGAAGCATCGTTTGTCTTTATTAATGTTGAAGCTATTAGACTTACTTCGTTTTATCTTTTGGATGTATTCGGTTGTATGATTTAGTATTTGGTAGTGCTAATAGCTGTATTTTGTAAACGATGAATTAGTTGTACTTTGTGTAATGAAACCATTGTGCTGTTACATCTCGTGTTTCCGCTTTAGCGGGGTGTGACAAGATGAGTCTCTGCTTTTATAGGGTTACGGATGTACATATTATGTGTTCAAACGAGTATATACGTGGTCAAAAAGTGTCGGTTGATGGTAGGGGAGTAGGGTGATGATGGTGGTGAGTGGTAACATTAAATGGTGATGGGAGTGGTACGCCGAAAAGGTATACGAGGTGTCAGAAAAAGTGTACCTTTTTGAAGTCCCATGAGATATTTAATAAAGCATTTATTAGGAATATAAATCGTTAAAAATTAAATACAAAATATATTAAATGTAAAGGAATATATGTCGAAATAAATGCCATATTAAATAAGAAGAAACTTCGATGATACATTACGTCTCAGCGAGATGAAAATAAGTTATATCTTAAAATAAAATAAATATTATGTCTCATATTTGATTTCGCTGATCAAATGACAACTTAGAATACTAATTTAATCAGCTAGCCAAATTGTGAAGCATAAAACATATTTTATTTATGTGATATAAAGAGTTTTCATGTGTAGTTACAAAGTATATAATTTATTGATCATACCTATGCTAACTTATTGTTCTTGCTGATTATATCAGTGAGAATAATAGGACAGCGAGTTAGAGATATAAACCATATATTCTGTAAATACCTTTTATTAAACAATCAGGTTTTAATCATTTAAGTTCAACATTCCCAACTCTCTGATGAGAAAGGTGAATCTTTTCTCATCTAAAGGATTTGTAAATATGTCAGCGAGTTGGTAATCAGTTGGGATGAAATGCAATTCAATGTCACCTTTCATGACGTGGTCCCTGATGAAATGATATCTGACATCAATGTGCTTTGTCCTTGAGTGCATCACAGGATTATTTGCTATGGCAATAGCACTTTGACTGTCACAATAAATTGGAACATTGACAAAGTCAAAACCATAGTCAGCGAGCTGATTCCTCATCCACAGAATTTGAGCAGTGCAAGCTCCAGCAGCGACATATTCAGCCTCAGCAGTAGAAGTTGAGACAGAATTTTGTTTCTTGCTTGACCAGCTTACAAGCTTTTCTCCAAGAAACTGACAGCTGCCAGAGGTACTCTTTCTGTCCATTTTGCATCCAGCATGATCAGAATCTGAATATCCCTTTAGTGAGAAATCTGAACCAGATGGGTACCAGAGACCAAGATTTGGTGTACCCTTCAGATATCTGAATATTCTTTTGACAGCGAGTAAATGAGATTCCTTTGGATCAGCTTGATACCTAGCACATAGACAAGTAGCAAACATAATGTCTTGTCTACTAGCAGTTAAATACAGCAGTGACCCGATCATTCCTCTGTAAGCAGTGATGTTTACAGATTTACCATCAGGGTCAGCATGTAATTTTACTGCAGATGACATTGGTGTAGCAAGGGATGAGCAGTTAGTGAATTCAAATTTCTTTGATAAATCTTTAACATATTTTCCTTGATTTATAAAAATGCCAGTCTTGGTTTGCTTTATTTGCAGACCAAGGAAAAATGTTAGTTCACCCATCATGCTCATTTCATAACTTTTAGTCATGAGGTCACTGAATTCCTTGCACAAGTCATTGTTAGTAGACCCAAATATGATATCATCAACATAAATTTGGACCAATATGACATCTCTCTTATCCTTTTTGATAAATAGGGTGCTGTCAATTTTGCCTCTGACATACCCACATTTAGTTAAGAAAGTAGAGAGAGTGTCATACCAAGCTCTAGAAGCTTGTTTTAGTCCATATAAAGCTTTTTCCAGCTTATAGACATAACCTGGATGCTTGGGATCAGTGAATCCCGGTGGTTGCTTAACATACACTTCTTCCTGCAGCTTTCCATTCAAGAAGGCACTTTTCACATCCATTTGGTATACCTTGAACTTCTTGTGAGCTGCATATGCTAAGAACAACCTGATTGCTTCAAGTCTAGCAACTGGTGCAAAGGTTTCATCATAGTCAATTCCTTCTTGCTGACAGTAACCTTGTGCAACCAGTCTGGCCTTATTCCTTATCACAACACCATCAGCATCCATCTTGTTTCTGAACACCCATCTTGTTCCAATCACAGATTTCCCAGCTACTTGAGGTACTAACTTCCACACTTTATTTCTTTCAAACTGAGATAGCTCATCTTGCATGGCAGCTATCCAGTGATGATCAGTGATGCCTCATCAATCTTTTTGGGTTCCATCAGTGACACGAAGCTTACAAACAAACAAAAGTTAGCAGTTGCTGATCTAGTCTGGACTTTGGATTTTGGATCACCAATAATCAATTGAATATCAATATGTCTAGTCCATTTAGTCACTCGCTGAGGTTCAGCAGTGACTTGATTATCCAGAGATGATCCACCAGACACATCAGCATTAGAAGCATGATTAATGTTTAAGCTTTGATTTGGAAAGTGAGTGTTATCATTTTAATGCAGATGATGAGATGATGATGATGATGGGATGTCAATAGGTAAAGATGAAGTTCCCGAGTCATTTTTAGCTAGAGTAGAGCCAGAAATGTCTTCAGGGACATCATCTTCCCTTTCAGAATCTGATATATGAATCTCATGCTTGTCATCACTGATTGAGTTAAAAGTAAGATTTTCATAGTCTTTTGGATCAGTGAGTGATTTATCATAAGATTCATCAAAGGTAACATCCATTGATTCTTCAATAAATTCCCTTCTTTTATTATAAACCCTGAAAGCTTTTGAAATGATTGAATAACCAACAAATATACCTTCATCAGCTTTGGGATCAAACTTTCCTAAGTGATCTCTTTTGTTTAAGACATAGCAGGTACTGCCAAAAACATGACGAAAACTTATGTCAGGTTTTCTCCCCCTTAGCACTTCATAGGATGTCTTATCATGTCTCTTGACAATCAGAGACCTATTCTGAGTGTAACAGGCAGTATTGACACTGCCTTCTTCTTCTGCGATCAGCGACTTTGAGCTCATCTTGGTGAGCTTTGCTTTCTGCTTTTGGTCAACTTCATCAAGCTCAGCTACAAGGGCATTAGAAATCTTTTGTCCTCCTAGTGCAGCACGAATGTGCTCACCTTGATCAGCTAGCTTCTCAGATTGTTCCCAATTAAGTAAAATTCCATAAACTTGAGTTAGATTGAGAAAGTTATAATCATTTCTTTGTCTTATGCATGTTGCAATGGTTCCCCAGATTTTCCTAGATAGTAATTCTAGAAACTTTTCGACAACAAATCTCTGGTCCTTTCCTATATTTGCTTTTTCCATTTTATTAATTAAAGCTTGATATCTAGTATAGGTAGATGCCAGTGATTCATTGGGTTCCATAGCAAACAATTCATATTGACGAGTTAGATTAACTTCTCTACAGCGAATTATATCAGGAGTTCCAATATATATGTTTCTAAGAGTATCCGACATATGTTTCGCTGTAGTGCACAATCTAATGGACTCAAACACTTCATCAGGGAGTGCCATGCTTATGTAAATTTTAGCTTGTTTATCTAGCCTTACCATACGTTTATCCTCATCTGACCACTGTTCCTCCCTTTTGGGCATAACCATTTCAGGTATAGCAGGAGTAGTTGCAGTAGCTGCAACTACAGGAACAATAGTAGTTGGGGTGTATGGACCATTAGTAATTATTGTACAAAGACGATCATCAGCAAGATCTAAGAACATCATCATCCTGGACATCCAGGTTTCAATTCTAGATGGATCAAAAGCCGGTGGTTTGGTAGTGGAGCCATTTCCCTTCTGGTACTCAGAATCAACACAGCTGTATTTAACCGATTCCATTGCAGATCTGATTTAATTATATTTAAACCAACTCCGCTCTGATACCAATTGTGAGTCCCTAATCACTATTATGTTAGTGATTATGAATCGTTAACAGTGAGTTAATTGTAGAAGGGGGGTTGAATACAATTAAAAACTTTTCTATTTTAATGTATTAACTTGTTTAGCAAGTTTTTAACCGTATTAAAGTGACAGCAATATGAACACAAATATATAAGTAAGATAAGCAGTTCAGTTGCTGATGCAATACTAGCTGAAAGATAAATTCTTTTATTGATAAAATTTATCTATTGTTGATTGCGGAATAGATTAGCCAAAGCTAATCTAAATCAAACAATACAGCTCTTACAAAAGGAGATGAGCAGTAGTGGGCAAACACGCTAACTTGCTCACTCGCTGAGGTGGACTAATAATGGACAGACACGCTACTAGTTCACTCGCTGGTGTTGTTTGTATTTTAGACAAACTAGTTACTGACAAACAAGTAACAATACAAACAATCGACACAAAATGGAGTACAACATTCTACGCTATTTATAGACGCTGAAACCCTTAAATTCAGGATTGGAAGGACACGTGTCGCTGCTTGATTGGTGAGGTAGTTGAGATGTGATACATCATGGTTCGACATTCTGTCTTGGGAAATATCACCTTGTACCATAAACCAATCAGATGCTTCCACGTTACTCTTTTCAAGTTACGAGGAACACGTGCTGCGCCGTAATAACTCCGAATGTCAACTCCTTATTTAATGCGGCATTTAATGCTGCAGTCACTGATAGATATATCAATCCTCCTCATTCTCGATGCGAGCTAACATGCTCTAAAGAATGACTTGAACAGCTAATCTTCAGTGACTTCTTTTATTCAGCAGAAGAGAGAATTCAAGAAGACTTGGAGACTCTCGCTGATAGATGAGTATCAGCGACACACATAGTAGAGTCTTTGATCTTTATAAATTCTTCATCTACTGGTTGAAGAGATAGAATCAGCGATCATAAACTTCAGCAACATGAGCTTGACTTGAATCAGTTTCTTCATGGAGAGTTCTTTATTGAGAAGGACAGAGACTGTGAATATAAGGCATGATCAGTGACTTCACATTATCAGCGATTAATGACTTCAACAATCTCTCATAATTTATCCTTATGATCTCCCCCTTAATTCTTGTAATCAGTGACCATCTTGAGTTAAGCGATCAGTGACTCAACACATTAATGTAAAGTAAACAGTCACCAAACCAAGTCTTAATCTTAAATGCCTTATCTGACTTCATTGTCCCTGTAGTGTTAAGAAAGGTCGGAACCTTAGTGGGTATGCTACTCTATCTCACGCGCCCAGGAACTAACATTCCTAGAAGGGTCGTTACTCCATCACTGGATAACGTTGAAGAGTTGAGCATCCTCCTCCGATCAGACTCAATTTGGCCTAGTACTCAATGACATACTAGTTGGTCTCCCCAATCAGTAGGGTACTAGTGTTTACACTACGAACAAATAAGCTCAGGTAAGACACAAACCTTTAAAAGATGTTATCATATCAAAACCCTAGCATCACCCCCGCATAAGCTAACGGAGTCATAACAAACACATCTCCTCCATACTGATTACATACCTATTTCTATTTTTCATTTATTTACTTTTTGTTTAATTACGGACCTAAGTAACAAAAACCCCACTGAAAACCTGTTTAAAGACCCATCACTAAATTGAACAATTTGTCTTGACATTCTGGTTTCACAATACGATTAGCTTGAAGAATGACCATAGGTCATACTGCTGCTATACAAGCCGTAGTAAAGCTTAGGTCCCCAGCTCTATAAATTTAAAACACACGGTCCGCCGTCTCTGTTGCTATTGGAACAACGACCGGAGTCAAATCCGACCGACCGATAGGGACGCGACAAGTTTTTGGTGCCGCTTCCGGGAGTTAATCGTAAGACTCTGAAGCGTCCCGACGAATTTTCTACTTAGTGATACCCGTAGTTTAGCTTAATTTACTTTTCCTTGTTCCAACCAATAATACTTTCCCATATACCACAACGGTATTCGACAAGATCATCCGGATCCGAATCTCTCATTTTCGTACCCGATCCTGAGTCGATTATCCATACCATCCGCAAAGAAAGACATTCCCGTTTTCCAAATATGTCCGCTCGTGTTACTCTAGCCGACAACACCAAACCATCCATCGAAGGACGAGGAGGACCGATTAGCTATCCAGTGATTGACGGAGCTTCTTTTGAACTTAAACACCACATCGTACAACTTATAAAAGATAACTGCCAATTCCACGGTCTACCCCGTGATGATCCCAACGCTCATATCGACAAATTCATTCAGCTGTCAAAATCCTACAAGCAGAATAGGGTTGAGCAGGATATCATCTGCATATACTTTTTTCCGTATTCTCTCGCTTTACATGCTTCTACCTGGTTTGAGGGACTTGAGACCGACTCAATCACCTCATGGGCCGACATGGGTAATAAGTTTCTAGCTAGATACTTTCCCCCGTCCAAACAAACCCAGGCAAAGAATGACATCATAAACTTCCAACAAGCCCACGATGAATCTATCTACTTAGCATGGGAGCGATTCAAGAGTTTACTGAGGAAATGTCCAAACCACCAAATGACGAAGACTGACAAGGTGTGCACTTTCTACTAAGGTCTTGATCCTAACCATCGCATCAACCTTGACGCCGCTGCTCAAGGTAATCTTATGAAGTTAACCGATGATGAAGCATGGAGCCTAATCGAGGATATGACAATGCACCACCATGATTAGATGTCTGATGAGCAATCCTCATCCTTACCCCTTTCCACGAGCAACACCTGCCAAACTGAAGCTACTAAATCTCTGAGCGAGCAGATTGAGACTCTGATGAAATAGGTAGCAGATCTGAAGAAACAACCACAGCAGATCCACCAAGTTCAGGCTTGCCAGAACTGTACCAACCATCCTGCTGAAGAATACGAGGTTGAGTACGAAGATCCTACCAACGGTTCAGTTTACTATGCCCAGTTTCCTTTCAGACCTCAAAACCCTCCTGGTTTCGCTAGAACTTCACCACCCAGAACTCGAGGAAACCAATATCCTCCACAGAACAACCAACCTCCCTTCCAGCCCAGGTTTCAGCCACGGTATCCGACGTACCCACAACAACCACTACTCCCATACAATCAACCACTTCCATTAACATCCACTGAAGATATCCAGCCTGCTGAACCTGTGAAGATCATCATTCCAGTCACGAGTACTAATGACAACCTCAACAAATTCATCCAATGTCAAACAGCTTTCAATCAAAAGACTATGGCCCAACAAGACCAGACTGATCTATTCCTTCGAAACCAACTCTTAGTCCTTAAAAGCCTTGAGAACCAAATCGGTCAGTTAGCCCAACGTCTCGATACTCAACCCCATGGGACCTTACCAAGCAATACTATTGAGAACCCCCACGTCGAGGAAGCCAAGACCTTAAACTCTGATAATCCGACTCCATCTATGACTGCTTCTCCAGAAAGGGAACATTCTCCTGTCCCTCCGACAGTTGAGACCAGATCAATGCCCACGCCGAATCATGAGATTGGAATTCCTTACCCTAACCGCTTAAAAAAGCAATACAATGCCAAGTCATTCAAACTTGATGGAAAATTCCTAGACACCGTGTCTAGAATCCCCTCTAGTACGAAATACATCAGAAGAATGCTAGCAACTAAGGACAAGATTCCTGCCATTCCTAAAGTCTCTCTGAACGCCGAGTGTTCAGCCGTCATCCAGAATGCCTTACCGGAAAAACTAGGAGACACGGGTCAATTCACCTTGCCCTGTTCCATCTATCACTCAGGCACGATACGCTCCTTGGTTGATCTTGGAGCCAGTATCAATCTGATGCCTTACTCGCTCTACTCCAGACTAGAACTAGGACCTCTTCAGCCCACTAAAATGAGCATCCAGCTTGCCGATCAATCAGTCCGATACCCGAGAGGCATTGCTGAGAATGTCATGGTAAAGTTGATAGGTTTTATTTCCCCACCGACTTTGTAGTGATGGATATACAGGAAGACATTAACATACCCATTATCCTAGATAGGCCATTCATGAATACTGCACGTGCTATTGTTGATGTATATTCTCAGGTTATCAGTCTACGAGCTCACGGACAGACAATATCATACAAGATTGATCAGACTGACTGCTCACTAATGGAGCATGCAGAGTTATACGCAATATCCATGGGCAGACTTACTTCGGATGATGACACTTCTGATTCAGAACCAGGACCATACAAGCCAGACGAGCACACCTGTCTTATTTCAGTTATCGAAGAGTCAGAATCAGAAGTTGAGGAAATGGAAGAATCTGAACCAGAGGAAGAAACAGAAGAAGAGGAGGAAGATTCAGAACAGGATGAGGAAGAAGAGGAACCACCTGAAATAGAGGAAGAGGATATGGAAGAAATGGAACCAGAAGAAATGGAAGAATCAGAGGAAGAATAAGAATCAGAGCCCGAGGAAGTATATCAGTCCACACCACCTCATCAGTACCTTCCTGACTCATACTTTCCGACAACAGAGATTATGCAGATCGAGAACTTTGAGAACTTCATCCCTCTGTCAGACAGTGAACCAGAAGAAGATTCTCAGACTTATTACTCCCACGATGCAGTATTTGGTCTCACCATGGTGAAACTTATTGCATCAGCTATTGATCCCACCAAACCTCTCGTGTCTCCTCGACTTGATGCTCTACTGAATATTGAGAAGAATATCACCCTATCTAAGCAGCAACCAGAGCTAAGGGACAAACTGATGAACCAAATTGCGGATTATAAAGCATCCAGTCTATCCCAAAGGATTCCAGCCTTTGCCACATCTGCATCTCAGAGTAAATTCAAGAAGGGAAGTACCTCCGGATCCAGCCGTGATTCTGATTCTCAAGAGGAGATCGACATTGAGATGGATTCCTCTCAGCCGATATCTCAGATCACTGGTGACACCATACCACATTCAAACAATATCGAGTTCCCTGATTTCAAGGGTAGGGATACTCCATATACAGAGACTGACATGGACAATGTCATCTACATCGATGTTCCAATAGATATCTGGTCTATCCAGCTTCATGCAGTTCCAGCTGATTCCGCCCCTCTCCAAATCCCTATTGTTTCAAACCACGAGGAGATGATAAGTGCCATCGAAGACATTGAAAATGACATCCCTACTATGATGAGCATTATCATTTACTCCACTAATGAATACACTCCACGTCAAAGAGCTCTAATTGAAGAACTTGAGGAAGAGTCTGAAGTGTATCAAGCCAGCCACAACCCACAATACTTCCACAACCGCCTGAATGCCTTTGCTGAAGATCTTGCTGCACAGCTTCTCCAAGAACACTTCAACACTGGACCAACACCTGAGGAGCTGGAGTTCTTTGAAGACCAAAGATGCATGTATAGGAAGATCTATGACACACTGATCAGATCTGTAGGACCCCTGTAGTCGGACTTAATTGAACCCTAATATTCAATCAACGTGCGGAATCCAAAGATTGAATATATAAACGTTCAACGATTAAACGAAACAAACACAAAGTATATTAATACCCAAATGATTACCGATCAGATTAATTGCAAGAACTCGAGTACAATATACTGAAACTTTACCTAGGTTCGTCAACCCTAGCAAATGAGCCGAACTCATCTATTTATACTCGACACCTAATCTGATCTATGCGACACAAGCTGTGTCGCCAATCCGACTCATGCGACACAAGTTGTGTCGCCAAGTTGACTTATGCGACACAAAACCCTTGTGTCGCCAAAACACAAAATGTAATTACTTTTCAAATACAAATGTCATAACTAACGTAATTACATATCTAACGCATTACAGACTTAGACCAACTGACAGACACACTAAGATGCACCAACAAACTCCCCCGTATCTTCAGCTTGGTCTTCAAAATTTCATCAATTAAACCTAGCCTTCAGGAAACCTGCCTCCAGCATGAATCCCATGCGTAACACACATAGTCACAACTTTCTTAAATTGTCTAGCAAGAATCGAATTCACTACATTTCTTACGTTGAAGCGAATTGGATTATCAAACAATTTCCGCAAATCTTTCTGTGACATATTAATCAAGCTCATCGGATCAAATACTTTGAATTGAGCTTTCTTCAAACCATACAGTGAAGTCGTCTCCGGATGCTCAGATTCTGGAACAAAAATAAGAACTGCATCACCCGTATGCAGATCAAGTTCCTAATGATGAAATCTTCTAAGAAAGTTAAAGGGAACTGTCTCAAGTTGAATCTCAGTCAAACAATCAGCTGGCGGATAGTGTACTTTCCACCAGCAACACCCGCCAAACTGAAGCTATTAAGTCTCTGAGCGAGCAGATTGAGACTCTGACGAAACAGGTAGCAGATCTGAAGAAACAACCACAGCGGATCCACTAAGTTCAGGCTTGCCAGAACTGTACCAACCATCCTGCTGAAGAATACGAGGTTGAGTACGAAGATCCTACCAACGGTTCAGTCTACTATGCCCAGGTTCATGTCAGACCTCAAAACCGTCCTGGTTTCGCTAGAACTTCACCACCCAGAACTCGAGGAAACCAATATCCTCCACGGAACAACCAACCTCCCTTCCAGCCCAGGTTTCAGCCACGGTATCCGACGTACCCACAACAACCACTACTCCCATACAATCAACCACTTCCATTAACATCCACTGAAGATATCCAGCCTGCTGAACCTGTGAAGATCATCATTCCAGTCACGAGTACTAATGACAACCTCAACAAATTCATCCAATGTCAAACAGCTTTCAATCAAAAGACTATGGCCCAACAAGACCAGACTGATCTATTCCTTCGAAACCAACTCTTAGTCCTTAAAAGCCTTGAGAACCAAATCGGTCAGTTAGCATAACGTCTCGATACTCAACCCCAGGGGACCTTACCAAGCAATATTATTCAGAACCCCCACGTCGAGGAAGCCAAGACCTTAAACTCTGATAATCCGACTCCATCTATGACTGCTTCTCCAGAAAGGGAACATTCTCCTATCCCTCCGATAGTTGAGACCAGATCAATGCCCACGCCGAATCATGAGATTGAAATTCCTTACCCTAACCGCTTAAAAAAGCAATACAATGCCAAGTCATTCAAACTTGATGGAAAATTCCTAGACACCGTGTCTAGAATCCCCTCTAGTACGAAATACATCAGAAGAATGCTAGCAACTAAGGACAAGATTCCTGCCATTCCTAAAGTCTCTCTGAACGCCGAATGTTCAGCCGTCATCCAGAATGCCTTACCGGAAAAACTAGGAGACACGGGTCAATTCACCTTGCCCTGTTCCATCTATCACTCAGGCATGATACGCTCCTTGGTTGATCTTGGAGCCAGTACCAATCTGATGCCTTACTCGCTCTACTCCAGACTAGAACTAGGACCTCTTCAGCCCACTAAAATGAGCATCCAGCTTGCCGATCAATCAGTCCGATACCCGAGAGGCATTGCTGAGAAGGTCATGGTAAAGTTGATAGGTTTTATTTCCCCACCGACTTTGTAATGATGGATATACAGGAAGACATTAACATACCCATTATCCTAGATAGGCCATTCATGAATACTGCACGTGCTATTGTTGATGTATATTCTCAGGTTATCAGTCTACGAGCTCTCGGACAGATAATATCATACAAGATTGATCAGACTGACTGCTCACTAATGGAGCATGCAGAGATATACGCAATATCTATGGGCGGAGTTACTTCGGATGATGACACTTCTGATTCAGAACCAGAACCATACCGGCCAGACGAGCACACCTGTCTTATTTCAGTTATCGAAGAGTCAGAATCAGAAGATGAGGAAATGGAAGAATCTGAACCAGAGGAAGAAAGAAAAGAAGAGGAGGAAGATTCAAAACAGGATGAGGAAGAAGAGGAACCACCTGAAACAGAGGAAGAGGATATGGAAGAAACGGAACCAGAAGAAATGGAAGAATCAGAGGAAGAATAAGAATCAGAGCCCGAGGAAGTATATCAGTCCACACCACCTCATCAGTACCTTCATCCCTCTGTCAGACAGTGACTTTGAGAACTTCATACTTTCCGACAACAGAGATTATGCAGATCGAGAACTTTGAGAACTTCATCCCTCTGTCAGACAGTGAACCAGAAGAAGTTTCTCAGACTTATTACTCCCACGATGCAGAATTTGGTCTCACCATGGTGAAACTTATTGCATCAGCTATTGATCCCACCAAACCTCTCGTGTCTCCTCGACTTGATGCTCTACTGAATATTGAGAAGAATATCGCCCTATCTAAGCAGCAACCAGAGCTAAGGGACAAACTGATGAGCCAAATTGCGGATTATAAAGCATCCAGTCTATCCCAAAGGATTCCAGCCTTTGCCACATCTGCATCTCAGAGTAAATTCAAGAAGGGAAGTACCTCCGGATCCAGCCGTGATTCTGATTCTCAGGAGGAGATTGATGTGTGCTAAGTATAGGCAATTATAATCACAAGTTTAATTAAGGAAATACTAAATAATACTATCACACAATTCAGGCAAGTGTCATCCTGATCATAGAATATAGTTTTATAAGTAAGTCCAGATTCGAACACAGGGAACGTGATTTAATTTTTAACTAACTATTTGTTTATCCTAATTACAATTATTACAATTAATATACAAATTCACAATTAATATAAAACAATAATATATAAGATAGGGGGGACGTTTTAGTTCCGATCGAACATATATATATAATCGATACCAATTCTTGAATAGATAAGTTTAAAGAACAACTTAAGAATACTCAATTGAATAGAAGATTATGACTATTTAAACTATTATTTATTACACTTATTATATCAACTTATGTCTATTTGCATGTTGGCTATTATTATTGTGATTTACTAATGTAGAAAATCTCAAAGGTTATGACAATTCTCATATAGCAATACCATCAAAGGTTATGTAAGTATCACTATTTATTAAGATCTATCAACATATTATTCATGCAATTCCAGGGTCGGTTGAATCATAATGCTATTTAACATCTAATAAAACATAATCACTTAATTTAAAACCCAAAAGGTTATTGCAGTTTATCTATAAATCAGTTAATTATGATTATTAACATTATATAACACATAGTTCTTGCATAATAATATTCAATAATATAGTTCCAATATAAACATATAATTCATATAATAAACATAATAAACATACATTTAAACATTCATAATGAAAATATAATAAGCAATTAATTCAAATAAACAATATCCATAGTAACCCAAAAGGTTAGTGAAGCTACAAGGATAAAGAAACCGAACCAAGTTGACGAACTAGCTTTTCCTAAGGTTGAAAACCTTCAAACCCTAGCTCCTTAGCCTCCAAATTCGCACCTTTAGTCGACCTTAAACCTTAATATTCGACTTTGTATTCTAAGAATCGTATATCGTTTAACCAAAACTAAGCCTCTATTTATACTAATTTTGGCCGACCCTCTAACCGCCGGTTGGGACCTCCAACCACCGGTTGGAGTTATTTGAGTATTACTCCAACTCTGCGTATTATCCACCGTTTGAACCTTTAGCCCCAACCGCCGGTTGGGCAATCCAACCGCCGGTTGGGCTTATTTTCCAGAATCTTCCAAAATCGGCTTGGGCTTCAAATTGAGCTCCTTTTTCTTCTTTAAACGGATTCACTTGTTTTCTTGGCCCAAATCTTTAATATTATCTTTTTAGTCTTCATTTCTTCAAGGTTTAGATCTCCTTTTCTTCAATTGCTTTAATTTCTTCAGTTTCGGTAGTTTCGGTCTTATTTTCGTTCCTTTTTCTTCAATCTTCAATAAAAATACATTTATGCAAATATTAACAAAATAAGTACCTAAAATCATATAAATGCATAAAATATATATAAATATAGGGATAAATTACTATAAAATATACTATATATTTGATGCTTATCAGATATCTCCACACTTAAGTTCTGTTTGTCCTCAAATAGAATACTGAATAAAATTTAAAATAAGCATCAAACTTAATATTTAAAAATCAGAATACCAAAACTAAAAACCTGTTTTATTAATTAAAAATTTAAACAATTTAATTAACATGGATAACTATAATGTACAAATAAAAATTATTATTATTCGTGTAATATATAGCCCATGAATGATTACTAATATATTTATCCATTTTAAACAATCTCTTTATATACTTCTGAATACATCTTTATTATTATTATGTATATTACTTTTGATTTTCATATATGATATACTCTTAAACTTAATCATGCAATTTACTTTTATATTCGAAATATATATATAAAATCCATTTTTAAGAATCATGACATTGGTGACAGGTCTGCATTTACATGCAACAGAGCGATATAACTTGATTCAGGTAAAGTAAATTTTTAAATCAAACCAGCGGTGACAGGTCTGTACAGCCGTACAACAAAGCGACATAGTTTGATTTATATTTATATTTTTTTTTTCTTTTGAAAGAACTTCTCTTTCCTCTACTTTATTTAAGAATACTAATTAGAAATCAGTTCTGTACTTACGTACAACACAACAGAGGAAACAATTAGTAGACTCCCAAATGTTTTTATATAAATAAAAAGTTATATAAAATTATCGCATGATACATCTAAGAATTAAGACTTTTATGTCATACATCATATTATGTACCATAAAATAATAAACAAGTTATTTAAAATTAATTTTTTTTTTAAAATTCAGAAGTCTCTATATAGATTGCCTATTAATACATCATATCATGTAACTATATATCACTTATTTATTAAGTAGCTTACATTATATATACAAAACAGTTAATCCATATCAAAGTCTAAACTTTTAAATACAAAACAAATCTTTTAACAAAAGCATTCTAATTAATAAATACTCAATTATACACTTAAAATTTTAAATTTTAGTAAAAATTAAGAACAACAGAAACTTAAATAATTAATTAATTAAAGAAGTTCTTTTTCTTACGAACCCAATCCCCACACTTAAATTATACAATGCCCTCATTGTATAAAAATGATAAACAAAAGTGAGTAATGAAAGAAAAATAGAACAGAAAAACTCCCCTGACTGAATTATCAAAATTCATCATCGGCTAAATAATTCTGATTGGTTGATTTCTTGATCTCTTGAAAAATAATATACAACATCCACACTTCCGTGGTTAATCACGATTGCATTTAGCATATGCAATAAGCCTTTAAACCCCTCGGTATCCCGAGTGGACGAGTTATAGTCTCGTGAGGGTTTCCAGGGAACATTCCCACAAAGTTCATAAAATAAAATAGACTGGATGAAAGAAAGTGCTGAACTTACTGCCAGTCTTGTGCTATCAAAAACAAAACAACCAAATTAGCATAATAATAATAATAATAATAATAATAATAATAAGTATTAATGATAGTAATAATAAATACAGTCATCCACGATGTATAGCAAATGTATCAAACAAAAACTAATCATCATCCGAATCATCCTGCCCAGAATGCCTCGAAGGTCCAGCTCCAGCATCAAAGAATGAAGGAACATATGGCTGGTACTGAATAGACCTCTCTCGTAATAGCTGCTGCAGTAACTCGTGCTGATAATCAGATCTGTGATAACTCTCCCTCTCAAATCTATCAAATCGCTGCTCAAACTTGGTAAACCGATGATCAATCATATCAAATCTCCTACCATGAGCAATCTCCATCCTCTCTAATCTCTGCTGAATATACTCTAACATATCACCCCTACCACGCCCTCTACCACGAGCTCTACCTCTACCTGCTGGTAACTCAACCTCAGGTACTGGGATCTCAGGAACTAACGGTAGTGGAACAGGTGGTCCTCTCAATCTGGCTCTATGGACCGGCTGCTGTCCTGGCGCAACCTCAGGTGTCCATAACAAAATCCCCTCCTATACACCAACCTGAATAATCCCTATCTCAATCAACTTGTCCTCGCCTAGCAAGGACATCCCAGGGGTAACGGGTGTGCAAGTCAAAAAATCAGCAGCAGTCAAACCATAATATCTAGCAATCCTAGTGAACTACTGTCCTCCACATATACTACTGGTCGACCTATACCCAGTGGCTCCTGTCGCCATCCAATGCACTAATTTCCAGGGAACATTGATCAGTGTCCCCTGAATCATAGTGTGCAAGAAAAAGAAATCAGGCTGGTAGACCTTCTCAGGTCCCGTATGCGTGCCACAAATAGAAGATGATAACAACCTATGCAATAACCTATGAACAGGACTCCTCATGTGAATGTCAGAAGGTGCTCTCTCCCCATAATCAACAATCACTAAATCCCTCCAATAAGCAGCTATCTCAACAGATGAGTACTGACCAACCATACCCGCAGTCAAATGATCCATAAAAAATGGGTTGTGGAGCTCATCAAATGTATAGAGCCCCACAGCAATACTAAACTCAATCAAACTCATCGTCCTAGGCTGACCTCCTAAGCAAAAAGAAATCGAGGGCTGGTCAAACTGCCTAGACGTGGAATCAAACCTAAGGGTGGTATAAAACTCAATAACAAGCTCTCTATAGATAACCTCCTGAATCTGAAATAAATGAAACCAAGCCTGTGATACAAAACCAACATCACCTGATGGTAAAATATAACTCTGAGTCATCAGTCTCCTCAGAGTAACATCTCCAGTCTCCCCGTCCTGGCGAGGGTCAATAACTCTCTCCATGAGAGACCAATCTAGTACCTCTGGAACCTCAACAGGCTGAGCTACCAACTCCAGTAATCTGTCAGCGTACTCTGTCCTGCGCTCCTGAGTGATAGACTCATGCTCAAATCTCAAAAATGTATGTAACTGGAAGTCATCTCTGGCTAACAGTGAAAGTCCTCTCTGTCGTCTCGTAGCCATATCTGTATAAATAAATATTAAAACTTTCTAAAAATTAGAAATTTGGGCAACATTTCTACTTAATATTTGATAGCCACCTGTTTATTATATCTAATAAAGGAAGCATAATATATGTTTTTATTTTGAAATATAATATTGAATCACTTAAATGAACATTTAGATCAAAAATGGTTTGTAATTAAAAATTTTAATTCTGGAGATTTATGTATTTTAACTAATCGATTTTTAGTTTATAGTAATTCTTATAAAGTCTAAAGATGTATTTTGTATATTTTATCTAAAAATTTTATAACTTATATATTTAAATTTGTTTTATATGTTGTTAAGAATAATTATTTTAAATTTTTATTGTTTAAGAAGTTTTTATAATTTTATTTATATTTTTGTTATGTTTAATGTACCGAGTCATAAAAAAAGATCAGTATATAGTCGAATTTTATTTTTAAATATTATCGATATATTCAAAACTTTTTTATTTTTTAAGTATTACTTAATCAAAATTTAGTTTTTAATAAATATCATTTATATAAATAACTAACCAAAATTGAGCCCTAATCCGCAACAATCCGCAATCAAAACGTAAAAATCACAACTTAGCTAACCTAACTAATTTCTAAGTAAACCTAATCATTTAACTTATCAAACTATATGTAATCAATCCACAAATCACAAATAACAAAATAATAATAAATATTACGAAATTGAAATGCGAGGAATAATAAAAACGAGTTAGAAAATCATACCTTTGATGCGAAAAACGTAAAAACGTATGAAATGATGATGATAATATGATGTCCGTTCGTGTGTGTGAAATGTGTGTGTTGTGTGGGTGTAAAAATGGCAGAAACTGGTTTAAGCGAAAAAGAGCCCCACCGCCGGTTGGGTTTTTCCCCAACCGCCGGTTGGTTCAAAAATTGGGCTCAGGCCATTCGGCCTGAAATTTTATTTGGGTTTAAATTTTTAATTAATTATTTTTAGCCCATTTTCTATTAATACGTATTTTAAACATATTTTAAATGCAATATTATTACAATATACAATATTATTAACTATATACTAACAATACTTTATTTATACGTATTTTTAACGTATTTTAAATGTAATATTCTTATAAATACAATATACAATATTGTTACATATTAACTATATACTATTTGTATCTTATTTGAAGAAAGTAAATGTATTTGAAAAGAAGACTTACCATTTTGTTCCTCCAATTTAATATAAATATCTGCATTGCTGTTAGTTGTTACAAGCAATAGATATATATAAACCTATTTTGGTATACATAGATTTATAATCAGTGATTGTCTCGACTCATTCACTGTCTGAAAATTCAATTGTCGACTTTATCGAATTTCAAATACATTATTTCAATCTATTTGTCACCAAAATATTAAATTTAATATACCTGCAACTTTGTAATCAATGTTAAGCATACATTAAAAATTTATAGTATTAATTATCTTTTAAGTATTTTTAATCAAACTCTTATCACTATTGCAACTCGTGTAAAAATCAATTCTAAATACTTAGCTTTCTAATATTTGTGTAGCTAATACAAATAAAGAAGAGATAAACATATGAATCTGAAAGCAATAAACTTTATATTAATAAGGCACGAAATTAACAATAAATTCCAATTATTCAAATAAAATTCAAATCCTAAAGATAGAATACAGAAAAATATAACTAGCTATTAAGAATGAAAAAGTTGCAAATGATCTTCAGAAGTGATTTTGTTGGTCTTCAATCCTAATTCCCATAGATAGGTTTTCCAAAATTCTCAGGATAAATCCTTCGAAAATGCACATAGATTTTATTAGTTAACTCGGGTATTGGTGAAGCAAATTCAGAGAAACTCTCATGATGAATTCTTTTAGTGTTCTCAGTTTCTATGAGAATGGCAGCTATTCTTTTTACCTTTTTATCTATTCTACCATCTTCGTCGGTGCACAAGTAGTTGTCTTCAATTTTTGTTTCGTGTTCTACATGATTGTGCCTTAACGAATCTAATAACCCATAGAACCCTAAATGTATATCATGATAATCATATGTGATGTGGGTTCTCACTGCTGTTCCTATATCCTTTAAGATCCTATTATAGTATCCTTCTTGATGATATGTTGTTAACCCAGAATACCTAAAAGTATCTACTAAATGATAATAAACCTATGATATTCCTAAATGAAAAAGGTTATTTCTTTGATTATAGTGAACTCCAGAGTAAGCTAGTTGCAACTCCCTTTTAGCATAAGTGATCAAGTTTGCCATTGGTTCATCAGAAAAATATTCAGGAATTATACGTGTAACTTCATCACATTCTCCATAGTAAAATTCATCAATAATGTCTTGAATGTAGAATTCCACTGTACAATCTATGAAGAATCTTCCAGAATCAATATGTTCTCTCGCCTTTATCGAATTGAAGAAGTCTTGAAAGTTCCTTAGTAAGCAGATGTCAGCCATATTGCTCAAGTTTCCAGTGGCATACTCTATTATTTCCTTCAGTGCTCTTAACATTTCTCTTTGCTTCTCAGAATAAGGAAACAAAGATTTCTCAAATGTCTTATACACATAAGTGTACTTCAATAGCTGTTCTTCACAAAAAGTTGGATCTACATCTTCACTCACAATATCATATTTCAGCTCATTCACATAGTTGATAAAATCATATGTATCTCTGGTTTCATTAGATATAACCCAAGCAGTGAATTGTTCTTCCATTTTCTTGATCAACTCTTTTTGATAATCAGTATAATCTAAAGTAGACCTACGTACGAGTTCCATAACAAATCTAATCTCATCCTCATGGTCATCTAAGTAGTAAAACATGTCTTCCTTGGTTGAAATCACAGGGGGATGTTCAAAACACTCGTCTCCAGTTGTTAGCTTGATTTTCTTGTTTTGTTCAAAAGAATGGTCGTCTATTTCTATATCTTTAAAATTCTCATGATCACTTCCAAAGTCCACTTGCATCGACTCCATTTCTTAATAACAGTTAAATTTCTCTGTACACATAAAATAGCACATAGTTTAGATTACTTATCTAATCCTATTCTTTCTAAGGTGATTTATTATACATATTGAATAATTATATTAATTTCTTATACATTGCTAATCAAAAGATCTCGGTAGCTCCATTGATAGTACATAAAAGCGGAGAAACAGGTCAGCGCGAAGCATATTAAAAACCTATTCCTTTCGAGAAGCACCTTACCTCTTATATGATAAATCAATGAGGTAGGGCTGAACTCTCCTTATACCTTTGTTTTTGTTAGTATTCTCAATGGGTGAGCCGATATTTCTTATTGCTTTTGCAACACATTAGAAAAAAAATAATTGTTTTACAGGGAAATAGTTAGTTTAAAAAAAAATACACCGCTCCCCGGCAGCGACGCCAAAAACTTGAGGTGTGCTAAGTATAGGCAATTATAATCACAAGTTTAATTAAGGAAATACTAAATAATACTATCACACAATTCAGACAAGTGTTATCCTGATCATAGAATATAGTTTTATAAGTAAGTCCAGATTCGAACACAGGGAACGTGATTTAATTTTTAACTAACTATTTGTTTATCCTAATTACAATTATTACAATTAATATAAAACAATAATATATAAGATAGGGGGGACGTTTTAGTTCCGATCGAACATATATATATAATCGATACCAATTCTTGAATAGATAAGTTTAAAGAACAACTTAAGAATACTCAATTGAATAGAAGATTATGACTATTTAAACTATTATATATTACACTTATTATATCAACTTATGTCTATTTGCATGTTGGCTATTATTATTGTGATTTACTAATGTAGAAAATCTCAAAGGTTATGACAATTCTCATATAGCAATACCATCAAAGGTTATGTAAGTATCACTATTTATTAAGATCTATCAACATATTATTCATGCAATTCCAGGGTCGGTTGAATCATAATGCTATTTAACATCTAATAAAACATAATCACTTAATTTAAAACCCAAAAGGTTATTGCAGTTTATCTATAAATCAGTTAATTATGATTATTAACATAATATAACACATAGTTCTTGCATAATAATATTCAATAATATAGTTCCAATATAAACATATAATTCATATAATAAACATAATAAACATACATTTAAACATTCATAATGAAAATATAATAAGCAATTAATTCAAATAAACAATATCCATAGTAACCCAAAAGGTTAGTGAAGCTACAAGGATAAAGAAACCGAACCAAGTTGACGAACTAGCTTTTCCTAAGGTTGAAAACCTTCAAACCCTAGCTCCTTAGCCTCCAAATTCGCACCTTTAGTCGACCTTAAACCTTAATATTCGACTTTGTATTCTAAGAATCGTATATCGTTTAACCAAAACTAAGCCTCTATTTATACTAATTTTGGCCGACCCTCTAACCGCCGGTTGGGACCTCCAACCGCCGGTTGGAGTTATTTGAGTATTACTCCAACTCTGCGTATTATCCACCGTTTGAACCTTTAGCCCCAACCGCCGGTTGGGCAATCCAACCGCCGGTTGGGCTTATTTTCCAGAATCTTCCAAAATCGGCTTGGGCTTCAAATTGGGCTCCTTTTTCTTCTTTAAACGGATTCACTTGTTTTCTTGGCCCAAATCTTTAATATTATCTTTTTAGTCTTCATTTCTTCAAGGTTTAGATCTCCTTTTCTTCAATTGCTTTAATTTCTTCAGTTTCGGTAGTTTCGGTCTTATTTTCGTTCCTTTTTCTTCAATCTTCAATAAAAATACATTTATGCAAATATTAACAAAATAAGTACCTAAAATCATATAAATGCATAAAATATATATAAATATAGGGATAAATTACTATAAAATATACTATATATTTTTGTAATTTAACCCCTGCTGGTTGTTTTTAGTTTAATATTGCAGGATTAAGCCACTGTCAAGAGACATTAGGAGAGCTGGAATCTAATGTTTTTCTTTCTTATGATTAAAAAAAAAAAAAAAAAAAAAAAAAAAATTTCCTGAAGTATTTGCCTCTGCTAGTTCTAGTATACCCCTGCTAGTACTAGTACCTCTGTTGGTGTTATTGAGTGGTATTAATGTTTGGATTTGATCAAGTGAAGTAACCCCTGTTGGGCTTATGTGTTCGTTGTGCCCCTGTTGGCACATAACTGACAGTGCCACTGTTAGTTCCTTTTACTAGGGCTTGGCGCTGTCAACATATAAATATCTAAACACTTCACTTTTTCAATTACGCTTTCAAATCTCTCAAAACTCTCTACAAATCGCTCTCGTTTGTGTTTCTTAGTTGTCAATCAATCTTTTTTATTTCATCAATTTCACAAATGGCATCGTCATCTTCATCTGATACTGATCATTCTACTCTGAGTGTTCATTCTGAACACAACATGAGGGCTTTCTTGAATAAAGAAATCGCAGATGAATATTTTCACCCAATTATTGATTTCTTGAGTAACTGTCCAGTTACATATGCCCTTACTGTTGCTCCAAGATTGATCAGATCACACATTCAAGAATTCTGGAAGAATGCTAAGGAAGGAACTGTTAATGGCATTCCTCATATTCATTCTACTGTCAAGGGGAATAGAGTGATGATAACTGAGATTGTTCTTAGGGAACTTCTGCAGTTTGATGATGAAGGAGGAGTCCTGGAATTGTCCAGAGGAGATCTATTTTAAGGAATACATGCTATGGGTTATGAAGGTACTGGAAAGACAAGACCAGAATACACATTCTTGAAGTCATGGTTCTGTCCTCAATGGAAGTTCTATATTCATACTTTCCTGGTATGTTTATCTCAGAAGAGGACTAGTTTTAATGAATTTAGTTCTAGTATTGCATATCCTATAATCTGCTTGGCACAGGGTCTTAAATTTAATATGTCTAGGTTCATCTTAGATAATATGATTAAAAATGTAAAGGGTGATACATTTATTATGTACCCTAGGTTTGTTCAACTTTTGTTGAATAAACAGCTGCCAAATCTGCCAGCAGATAAAAGTATAATAGTTAGCTCTACTTTATCTTTGAAAACTATTAGAGCCATGTATCAGTATCAAAACACGTTTTCCAAAAAGGAAACTGCATTGTTTTCTACAATGTTAGTTGCTCCTTTTGCTACTGGTGGTGTATTACCAACACCACTTGGACCAAATGATGACAGGACAACAACACAAGTTGTTTCTGAACACACATCAGGAGGTGGCACAAAAAGAAAACAAGGGAACCAACAACCCCACCACAACAAAGCCAAGAAATTCAAGAAATCTAAACAGGCTGTGGAGATTCCTGTTTCTTCACAGTCTCAGTCACAGGAACATTCACAACAGGTGAACATACTTGATGAAAATGTTCATTCTGGAAGGGCTGCCACTACTGTTTCTAGCCCACTGGCAGGACAGGACAGTGGTAACATCAATCAGACCCAACCAGAGGCAACTTCTAATGCTGAATCTACGGGTAATGAAGTAGGTGAAGGTCCCAGTACCATGAATCTAGGGGCATCTGAGAAAGTGCCAGATGCAGTCAATGATTCTTCTAGGAGGTCACACTCTAATGTTGATGAGACTAGTAATATAACTGAGGAATTGACGATTGATGATTTGGCACATGATGTCATTTTGATATGGGACAAATTTGTGAAGGAAAGAGAGTTGAGAAGAGAGCAACAAATCAAGTTGGCTGCTCAGGATGAGTTACTTCAAAGCCAGCAGCAGGAGATTGATGATTTAAGAGCTAGATTGGCTGTGGTAGAAGATGTTGTTACACAAGTCTTACAACCTGCTGCAGCTTTACAGAAATCTTCAGGCAAGGGGGAGAAAAATGATGAAAATCAGGAGAAAGATAATATGCCTGAAGATAAGAAAGATGATAATGGTGGTACTGATGGGAATGATGATGGAGGTGCAGGTGGTATTAGTGAAAATGTTGAGGATGAGTTGAATGTATCAGATTATGTGATTAATGAGGGCATGGATGATGATGAAATTGATAGGAGTATAGTGATATTTGAGGGTGAACATGTACAAACAGGTCAGGATGAGGCAGATAATAGTGCACAAAGAGGTCCAGCTTTAAATGTTTTCCCAATAAACAAGGGATTACCTTTTGAGGCTGTGGCTAATTTGTATTTCTGGGATGTTATGGGAGAACATGTTGATATGGGAAAGAGAGTAAGTTTTAGTGATAGGATGATGGTTGATAGATCTGAAGTTGAAAAGGAGATGAAAGTGACAACCTATAATAGAAAGAAATCAATTCCAGTGAGAAAGACTTCTGTCAAGAAAAATCTTGTGTCATCTCAATCACTAACCACTGTTAGCAGTTTGGTTTCTACCACTGTTGAGGTATCTACCTCTGTTAGTACTTCAGCAGCAACCACTGCTATATTATCTACCCCTGTTATCACAGAATCAACCACTGTCATCACAACACCATCAACCACTATCACCAGAACAATTTTACCCCCTGTTATGATTGAAGAACCTTCTTCACCACCCAAACCTAAGTCTGATCTTCCAAAGATTGATTCTAAAGACAAAGGTAAGGGAAAATTGAAAGAAGAGAGAAAGGTAAAGAAGGTTGTGGAACCTCAGATTGATTTGGATGAGGCTAGGAGAGCTCAGGAGGAGCATGATGAGAGAATGTTAAGGATGGCTGTTGAGTCTAAGAGGCTGGAGGGTCCTGATGTTGATGTTGTGCTAGAAGATATGATTGTGGTAACTTTATCTCAAAAGGCTGCAAAGATGTTGAATGACATGGCTGCAAGTGGTAAAGGGTTATCTGCACAACAGATTCATGATATGATCAACAAGAAGGATGGTAAGGATGATTTAAGCCCAGGGTTTGCCAAGTTAAAACAAGCAAATGAAGAAAGGGATAGAAAGAAAAGACAAGCAGAGCTTGAAAAGAAAAGAAATAAACCACCAACTGCTGCTCAAAGAAAAAAGGACTTAATCAGGATTCTTGGTGGAAGGTATGCACCAAGAAGTATTCTGGAAGGATGGGAATTGGATAGGTTGGAAAAAGCTTATGCCAGACATCAGAATGAAGGTATGGTGGATTTTGAAAAGAAGCTCATGCAAGATAAATTTATTGAGAAAAAGTTATCTGAGGATAGGAAAAAGATTGCAGAGCAGGTCAGAATAGAGGAACAGAATAGAATTGAAAAGGAAGAGCAAGAGAAAGCAGAAGCAGAAGAAAGAGAATTAAAAAGGCTTTCTGATATCAATCTAAAGATTAAATGGGATGGAGTTCTTGCTTGTGATAATGTGGTTCCTGATCTGGTGAAAGATGCAGCAGAGTTAAGAAAATATATCAAAGAGATGAAGGATAGCAAAGAAAATATTCATATTAATCATGATAGATCATCAAGGATAGTTGAATGGGAAGGACAGAGATCAAAAATTGCTGATGTTGTTAAAGAACAGATCAAGATTGTCAGAGAGGATGGGAATGTGCAATATCTGACATCTGTAGCTGATGTGATCAAAAATGTGAATAGGTTAGACATTCTGGATCTGTATGAGCTTAATAGTCAAAGAAACAGGCAAGCTTCTATGGTGATTGTGGAAAGAGATTTGGGTAGATGTTTGAATATGCTGTTTGAGCCTGAGCCATTCACTAATTTGTTTTTAAACTGCATTGAACATGTGCATACTTGGAGACATTTTGTTAGAGCTGGAATACATATGATTGTGTTCAGAGATGGAGTCACAATCTTCATGCTTGATGAAAGACAATATGTCTTGGGGACTCAGATTCTGAGAAATGTGCTTGCTTCTAAGTTAAGAACTATTGTGGTTTCAGAAGGGGCTTTCAATGCTTTATACATGGTGTTCAATTAGTTTCATAAGAGAATGGAGTTGGAAAGGTTAAGAGAGGAGGAGAAAAGGAGAAGACAGAATCAAAATTCTAAGGATGAGAAGAAAGATGAAGAAACTTGAATCATTACTGAGAATGATCAAGTTTAGGGGGAGATTGTTGAGTCCTGAGCCACTGCCAGATCTGCTCAGAAGTCAAGTCTTGTGCCACTGTTAGCACTTTACCACTGTTAGTTAGTTTTGTATTGACAGTGCCACTGTCAGTTATAATTAGTCTAACAGTGCCACTGTTGGTATAAGTATATTTTGTATTAAGTGTTTAACCACTGTTGGTTATATACGGGTACTACCTCTGTTAGTGTATAGTTCAACCATTGTTAGTAGTCGGTTAGAGATAATTATGGAATAGATATGATTTCCATAATAGTTTGATTCTGTAAAGGACTCTATATGTTATAAATAGAGATCCTGTAGAACTCTAGAATATAGACGAATTTCTAGTTATTAGCTTCAAGGTTGTAAACCCTAGCACAGTTTGTGTGTTCGTATTATTTGATAATAATATTGAAGCTTTTGATTAATATTCTGTGTTTCAAGTTTATTCTTCAAGTTATTAATAAACTATTCCGCAAGCTTATTAATAATCAATCAAAGTAATACGTATTAAGATCCATACTGGGATAAACAACTTCCAAAACCGCCTGAATGCCTTTGCTGAAGATCTTGCTGCACAGCTTCTCCAAGAACACTTCAACACTGGACCAACACCTGAGGAGCTGGAGTTCATTGAAGACCAAAGATGCATGTACAGGAAGATCTATGACACACTGATCAGATCTGTAGGACCCCTGTAGTCGGACCTAATTGAACCCTAATATTCAATCAACGTGCGGAATCCAAAGATTGAATATATAAACGTTCAACGATTCAACGAAACAAACACAAAGTATATTAATACCCAAATGATTACCGATCAGATTAATTGCAAGAACTCGAGTACAATATACTAAAACTTTACCTAGGTTCGTCAACCCTAGCAAATGAGCCGAACTCAACTATTTATACTCGACACCTAATCTGATCTATGTGACACAAGCTGTGTCGCCAATCCGACTCATGCGACACAAGTTGTGTCGCTAAGTTGACTTATGCGACACAAAACCCTTGTGTCGCCAAAACACAAAATGTAATTACTTTTCAAATACAAATGTCATAACTAACGTAATTACATATCTAACGCATTACAGACTTAGACCAACTGACATACACACTAAGATGCACCAACAAACTCCCCCGTGTCTTCAGCTTGGTCTTCAAAATTTCTTCAATTAAACCCAGCTTTCAGGAAACCTGCCTCCAGCATGAATCCCATGCGTAACACACATAGTCATAACTTTCTGAAATTGTCTAGCAAGAATCGAATTCACTACATTTCTTACATTGAAGCGAATTGGATTATCAAACAATTTCCGCAAATCTTTCTGTGACTTATTAATCAAGCTCATAGGATCAAATACTTTGAATTGAGCTTTCTTCAAACCATACAGTGAAGTCGTCTCCGGATGCTCAGATTCTGGAACAAAAATAAAACTGCTTCACCTGTATGCAGATCAGGTTCCCATTGATGAAATCTTCTAAGAAAGTTAAAGGGAACTGTCTCAAGTGGAATCTCAGTCAAACAATCAACTGTCTTATTACTGGATCAAGTCTCTTCTTGAATATAAATCTCGTTCCAAGCGTCGGTTTGATAAAGTTATATCGTTTACTCTTCACTTCACGACGCAAAACCGCCTGTACAAAATCAGCTCATGAATCTCTGGTTGGATTTATCAATTCCAGTTGAGCTAGACGATTTATTTCTCCCGTAGGCAACGTACTCAGCTTAATGAATGACCTTTTAAAATACTGAATACCATCGCTTCTTTTAATCATGAAGATACCTTTGTAGGTTTTCCAACTTTTAATAATTCCTGTGTATTTCTCACCAACTTTATATGTCTTGCAAGTAACAGGAATAGGTTCGCCAAGAATATAGCTTATCATTGGTCTATGAGAAGTTGATGTAGAAGCAGTTTCAGAAGCCGGTGTAGTCTCCGAAACAGTTTGCGAAGTTCCAGCTGGCTCTGCTTCATCTTCTGAAGAATCAGTCTCGATTGTCGGAGCATCATCATAAAGTTCATCAGAACGCATCTCCTCTTCCTCAATCTCAACATCATCATTAATCTCAAATTCAGGTTCAGATGCCTGACCTTCCTCATTAACCATTCGCTGAATAAAAGATAGATTAGCATGTGAATAATCTACCACTAGTGGTCTTGGTTGACCTGGAATATCGTCGACCGAGAAGTAATCCAAACGAAGAGTTTCATTATCATCAGAAACATTTACATTATCGTTTACATCATCAGTCTGTGTTCCAGCAGAAGCCCTAGATGTTGTTTCTATGGCACGCAGGCCTGACTCCCCCGGAACAGCAGCTAGGGATTCTAATTCTAAAACCCTAGTATTCAAAGTAGGTACTAAAGCTGCCTTATCTTCTAACTCCTTAATTTACGCAGCTTGAACCTACAAAACTGATGCCTGAGACTGAATCAGCTGAGCTTGATTATCCATAGTCTGGTGCATCGCATCCATCCTTTTTAGTAGCTCTTGGATGACCGAAGGCAGAGGTTGAACTGGAACCTCAACACGGGGAATGTTGACCCGTGGCCTCGAAGCAGAAGTATACGACGGATAGACTAGGGTGGAACCCAATCTTCATCATTGAAATCGTCATCTCGAGGTCGTTTGCCATGATCAGGTCGCATGGATGTCGTGCACTGACGAAGGCGTCGTTGAATGCGTTTGAACTGACGTGGATCAAACCGTTGAATATTTCTCAACGCATGTTCCGAAGGTACAACCCTCAGAGAAGTCTCGGGAGTAGAGCCCCCATCCGAATCCTCAGTCGCTGGTTCCTCAAGATTAGGCTGAGCAGCCTGTACACCAACTGGAAAAATTATCAATTTCCAGCAGCAGGTCATCAACCTATATCTGTGCCTCATGGAGATGTAGTTCATCCTCCTGAGGTTGCTGCCCAGGTGCAGCCAAAATGTCCATAAATCCGTCGTTTGGCGGAGCAACATAGGCTTCATCAATAAAATGCCCAAACATAGGAAAATTGCCATTTGCATTTTCACCTGCCGCACAAACCGTCGAGATTCGGACGTTCATGGGAGTCGGATGCAGGCGTTCGCGAGCGTTCGGTGGAAGGCCGGGAAGCTGATTATCGATAAAAAGCTGAATGAAGCGTGGATATAGATTCCAACGCTTATCCCCGGCATTGATGCTGTCTACCATAGCCCTTGTAACACCCCAAAATTTAATGTTTTGCGGAAGCAAGATTTTGGTGTCACTAATCAATAACAAAGCACACAGATTAATAGTAAACGACTCTATATGCGTCGTTTTGACAAAATATATTAATATTAAAATGTTTACAATAATCATCCTACACATAGCTCGTGTTCGTAGTACGAAGAGATTTGAATACATAATTAGTTGTACAAAATCTAATAATGAAGTAAAATCTCTTGAATGCTTGCATGAAGACTCAAGCTACTATGCATCCTGTTGGGCAGTCCAGTTCTACTGTTGTGTACCTGTGATACACGCTAAAATGGGTCAGCTAACGCTGGTGAGCTCACAGGTTTAGATATCAAATAAATTTAGTATGAACCGCAAGATTTAATCATTGATTTGCATCCATCAAATGATTATAGTTATGTATACAGCCATGAGCGCATAGTCTGAGCTTAACTCGAGGGGTTGGGTCCCATATAGAGAATTCCGAGAGAGGTGCCTCCACGAGAGCCTAATCTACTCTCGTCTTCCCAAATATTAGTACGTCCGTTGCAGAGGTTAGCGCGACTAACCCGGACGAGGTGGGTTAATCCTATATGGTACCATATACTAATATTCATGCTACTTTCGTATTACTAGACTATACTGACGGAGGACTTTGGTTTGATTAGTTGAAAACAACTCATGTAGTATATTAAAATATGTACTCGCGTTCATGTGTTAAAAATAGAGCAATGTATCACACCCCTAGTAAAACAGTAAAAAGAGGGGCCATGAGACTCACCTGAGCCTGAAGAGTTTATCTTAATAAACTTAGATTGATTAGCCAAGAATCGAAGTCCAAAGACTTGTAACCTGAGGGTGTCCACGACACGCGATGGTTATGACATGATTGAGTATCTCAAAGATCACCCTTGTAGTTGTTTGTTCAACTAGAATGTCCAAATTTCCACGTTTTGGTTGTTTGTTTAAGTGTTTGAAAATGTGTACGGCCCGTTGGTGATTGTTTGTAATAATAATCCCACATTATTATTTTGATGATTTTGAAGTGTTATACCTAAAAGTAAGTTCCAATGTGTTTTAGAAGTTGTGTCGCATTCGTGTTTGATGTTATACAAGTTTAACACTTTGTGTGAAAGTTTAGATGTAACACCGTTACTCGTGAACCTAGGGTAAGGGCGAAGCCCGTTAATGACGGGGGTCCGGGGGCAGCGCCCCTAGTAGCGGGGTCCAAGGGGCCGCAGCCCCTGGCAGGGTCCAAGGGGCAGAGTCCCTGGCTGGGGTCATGTTGGGATCTGAGCTTATTTGATAAGTGTTGAAGTCTAGACACTGTTCGCTTTAATGACAGCCACTGCTAATGTAGAAGCAGTGCCACTGCTGGAAGGATTGAAGAACTAGCCACTTCTAGTGTAATTGTAGAAGCAGTGCCACTGTAAGTGTAAGTATACTTGTGTCTGTAAAGGGAACTTACTACCACTGTTGGTATAACGTAAGTTGCTCCCACTGTATTACTTTGGTGAAAAATGCATCTGGACTTGAATTTGGGTGAAATGGGGTATCAAATTTGGGCCTCAATACTTAGTGTAAAATTAGTTTGAAACCTTCTGTTTTATGCGTCACTTATAGCGTCACTTAGTGGCTTGGGCGACACTTGGGAAGTGTCGCTAAAAATAGTAAATATGAGCATGTGCGTCACTTAGGGGAAGTGACGCATAGTAGGGCGTCACTAAGGTAAGTGACGCATAAGGTGACGTCACTCCATTAGTGTCGGGTATGAGTGTCGGTTAAGGCTTCTAGGCGTCACTAAACAAGTGACGGAGGTAAGTGTCGGGAAAAAGGAATTTTATGCGGCACTTATGCAAGTAACGCATGATTAGGGATTTTAGCGACACTCAATGCGTCACTTAAGTGACGCATGAAGTGACGCTATACTGCACATTCGTTGCGACACTTAAGGCTGTTAACGAATTTTTGAGCCAAAAACGAGTTTTTGGGTTTCCGTTTGGTCTGATTCTTTTACCCAACCCTTATAAGGACATTCTAAGCTTAAAGAAACAACTAAAACTTTAAAACACTTGAAATCGAAAGGTTTCGAGTTTTTGTCAGAAACTTACAAAGTGGTGAATCGAGAATACGAAAAGATGGAAATGTAGATCGTGACGCGGTGATGCTTTTCTTCCAAACGAGTAAGATGGTTAAATGGTGTTTGATGGTGCTTTTTGGTGATTTAATGGTGGTGGTGGTAAGGTGGTGAAGATGAGAGAAAAGAGGAGAGAAAGAGAGTAAGAGAGAGTGTGAGATGGTGAGAATGAGGGTGGGGAGGGGTTCCCCCCCCCCTTTTGGGCGGATTCGGTGGGGGCCCATCGGGTGTGGGTCTCCACTTTTTAACTCCGTGCATTAGCGTTTCGGGCGGTGTTCGTTTTCTCGTTCGTTTAAACTTTAAATAATTATCTAAAATATTTAATTGTACATTTTTAAAGAGAAATTAATTACTCGATATTTATGTTGAAGTATTTTATCAAAATACTTAATACTTGGATTATAAATCATGACTTTAATTTATTTTGTTTTGTTATCGCGTTTAGTTTTAATCGCGTAAGTTGTTAATTATACGAAATGAATATGAAATATTATCAGAATAATATTTTGGATATAAGGTCGTCATTAAATAATGTTTTCTTATTCAATAAAATTGTTCACCAACGTCCGTATTTAAGTGAGCTGTATTACATTCGATTTAGAGACACGTGCAATTTAATCAAATCGCATATTCGTATATATTCGACATATATTTCGATACATTAATTAGCCTAATACAGAACTAATTACATGTATTAACAGTTAGTTAGGGATTAATTACTAGTCCTAATTTGGCGGGTGTTACATTCTCCCCCTGTTAGGAGAATTTCGTACCGAAATTTAGGTCAATGTAGCGTTTGATGTAGAGTCAGTGAATAACTGAGGGTACTTGAGTCGCATTTGGTCTTCCCATTCCCAAGTGAACTCCGGACCGCGCCGCGAATTCCACTTGACCTTAACGATGGGAATACGACTTTGTTTAAGTTGTTTGACCTCACGGTCCATGATTTCTGTGGGTTCTTCAACAAAATGAAGCTTATCGTCAACTCGAATTTCATCGAGTGGAATGATATGTGTCTCTTCTGACAGACATTTCTTCAAGTTAGAAATATGAAAAGTGGGATGCACGCTGCTGAGTTTGGATGGTAGCTGCAGTCGATATGCCACAGGGCCAATCCTTTCGAGGATTTCAAAAGGCCCAATGTATCTGGGATTTAACTTCCCGCGTTTGCCGAATCGGATCACGCCTTTCCAAGGCGATACTTTAAGGAGTACTCGATCCCCAACTTGGAACTCGAGTGGTTTGCGTCTCACGTCAGCATAACTTTTCTGACGATCACATGCGGCTTTGAGTCTGTTTTGGATTTCAATAATTTTCTCAGTGGTTTCGTGTATGAGTTCAGGACCAGTGAGTTGACTGTCTCCCACTTCAGTCCAACAGATCGGTGATCGGCACTTACGACCGTACAGTGCCTCGAATGGTGCAGCCTTAATGCTGGTGTGATAACTGTTATTGTAGGAAAACTCGCACAATGGCAGGGGTCTTTCCCAGTTTGCACCGAAGTCAACTACGCAAGCTCGTAGCATGTCTTCCAGTGTCTGAATGGTTCATTCACTTTGGCCATCGGTTTGAGGATGGTATGCGGTACTCATATCAAGTTGGGTACCCAATGATTTTTGGAGCGATTGCCAAAAGTGAGATGTGAAACGAGCGTCCCTATCAGAAATAATCGAGGTTGGGACACCGTGTCGAAAAACAATTTCTTTGATGTAGATTTTTGAGAGGCATTCCATTTTATCGGTTTCCTTGATCGCCAGGAAGTGAACAGATTTGGTGAGTCGATCAACGATCACCCAAATGGTATCGCAACCGCTCAATGATTTGGGTAGTTTGGTTATGAAATCCATGGCGATTTGTTCCCATTTCCATTCAGGAATGTTGGGTTGTTGAAGTAAACCAGAAGGTTTTTGATGTTCGGTTTTGACTTTCGAGCAAGTAAGGCACTTACTGACATATGTGGCGATTTCGACTTTCATGTTCGGCCACCAATAGAATTCCTTGATGCCGTGATAAATTTTGTCAGATCCAGGGTGGATAGAATATTTAGACTTGTGAGCTTCATCCATCACCAAGTCTCGTAGGTTCCCAAAACTAGGCAACCAAATTCGATTTGAGAAGTACCTAACACCATTAGGTTTGATTTCGAATTGCTTATCAATGCCTCGTAAGGCTTCGCTTTTGACATTTTCGGGTTTCAAAGCTTCGAGTTGAGCGGTATGAATCTGAATGGTGAGATCATTATGAACGGTCATACTGAGGGCTCGAACTCGAAGTGGTTTCGGCCGTTCCTTTCGACTGAGGGCATCGGTAACAACATTTGCCTTGCCTGGTGGTATTTGATTTCGCAGTCATAATTGGTGAGCAACTCGACCCAACGACGCTGTCGCATATTAAGGTCTTTTTGGTCGAATATGTGTTGGAGACCTTTGTGATCGGTGAATACGGTACTTCGGGTACCACAGAGGTAGTGTCTCCAGATTTTGAGGGCGAACACCACGGCCCCTAGCTCGAGGTCGTGAGTCGTGTAATTCTTCTCATGAACTTTGAGTTGTCGGGAAGCGTAAGCAATGACCTTATCTCGTTGTATCAACACGCAACCGAGACCTTGGTGGGAAGCATCGCAGTATACCACGAAGTCGTCAGTGCCTTCGGTTAAGGATAGAATAGGAGCACTGCAAAGCTTGAGTTTTAATAGCTGAAATGATGACTCTTGTTTATCAGTCCAATCGAACTACTTTTCCTTCTGAGTCAGTGTCGTGAGTGGTTGAGCTATTTTGGAGAAATTTTCGATGAAACGATGATAATACCCGGCCAATCCCAAAAATTGGCGTACTTCGGTTGCAGTAGTTGGCGCTTGCCAGTTTTTGATAGCTTCGATTTTTGATGGATCGACATGGATTCCTTGACTATTGACAACATGTCCAAGGAATTGAACGGATTGTATCCAAAACTCACACTTGGAGAATTTTGGCATATAACTCCTCGTGTTTGAGTTGTTCTAGAATGGTTTTGAGGTGTTGCGTGTGTTCTTGTTCGTTGCGCGAATAGATGAGGATGTCATCGATAAAGACGATGACAAACTTTTCGAGGTAAGGTTTACACACCCGATTCATAAGATCCATGAATACAGCCGGTGCGTTTGTTAAACCGAAGGGCATCACCTGAAATTCATAATGCCCGTAACGAGTTCGGAAAGCAGTTTTCGGGATGTCGATGTCGCGAACTCGAAGTTGATGATAACCTAACCGAAGATCGATCTTTGAATAAATACTCGACCCTTGTAGTTGGTCAAACAGGTCATCGATGCGAGGAAGTGGATACCGGTTTTTGATGGTCAACTTGTTCAACTCTCGGTAGTCGATACACATTCGGAAAGAACCGGAGCTCCCCATGGCGAAGAACTCGGTCTAATAAATCCTCTGTCCAGGAGTTCCTGTAACTGGGTGGACAGCTCCTGAAGTTCGGATGGGGCTAGGCGGTATGGTGCTCGGGCTACCGGTGCGGCACCCGGCACGAGATCGATTGAGAACTCAACCTGTCTAGGTGGAGGTAAACCAGGTAGTTCTTCCGGAAAGACTTCGGGAAAGTCTCTAACGATCGGCACATCCTCCAGTCGCTTCTCCTCCGACTTTTCCTCTGTGATGTGCGCGAGGATTGCAGGATAACCCTTTCTGAGAAATTTTCAGGTTTTCAGACAAGATATGATATTTAGTCTCGACCCACCGGTCTCCCCCTGTATGATCAAGGTTCTACCGACGGCAAGAGGGATGCGGATGATTTTTTCATAACAGACGATTTCGGCTCGGTGTTTGGACAACCAGTCCATGCCAATGATGACGTCAAAACTTCCAATTTCAACGGGCATAAGATCTATCGAAAAGGTTTCGTCGGCTAAGTTTAAAGTGCAATTAGGGATCACACTATTAGTTTCTATGAGTTTACCGTTAGCTAGTTCTACAATGTACTCAACATCTAGAGCAATAGGGGCGATGTCAAGTAGGGGGTAAAACTCATTGGAGATAAAACTCCTATCGGCACCAGTATCAAATAGAACAGAAGCAGTTAAGTTGTTGAGGAGGAACATACCCGTTACCACATTCGGGTCCTGATGGGCGTCCCCAGAATTGAGTACGAAGGCTCTACCCTTAGCATTGTTGTTGTTGTTGTTGTTGTTGGCCTTGTTCTTCAGTTTCGGGCAGTCATTCCTATAGTGCCCAGCGTTCCCGCATTCATAGCAGGCTCGGTGTGGTCTGGTGTTGCTGCTGGAGTTGTTGTTGTGGGTTGTGGACCTACAGTCCTTGGTGAGGTGGCCATGCCTCTTGCAGTTACTGCAATAGGGACCACAAGGACCTTCGTGGTGGCGGTTGCACTTGGAACAGTAGGGCTTGTTCCATGTGTAACCCCGTCTGGTGTCGGTGGTTGAGTTGTAGGCCTTGAGGGTGTCGGGTTTCTTGTTTTGGGAGTTGTTGTGGTTGTCGGACCACTTTCTTTTGAGATAGTTGGAGGAAGAAGTGGGTGGTTCTGGGTCCTCATTCATGGCCATGAGTTCATGGGCCAATCTGATAGCACCATCAATGGTGGTCTGGTTTGAGGAGGCGACGTTCCCCCGGACAGGTTCCGGAAGTCCACGGATGTACCTTCGGATCTTATCGGGTTCGGTGCTCACCATTGCTGGGCGAAGGATGGCAAGCTGTTGAAATCTGACGGTATATCCGTCAATGTCAGTTCCCTGCACCTTTAGGTGCCAGAACTCTTCCTCCAGCTTTTGGAGTTGTTTGATGGGACAATACTTAGCAGTAAGCATTGTCTTCAGTTCCTCCCAAGGGAGTAGGTAGGCGGTATCAATACCCACAAACTGGGCATATGAATTCCACCATGAGAGTGCACCATCCTCGAGGGTGCAGGTGGAGTACTTGACTCTGTCCTCTTCCGCACACTTGCTGATGTGGAAGACGGACTCCATTTTCTCGAACCATCTGATCAGTCCGATGGCTCCTTTAGTTCCCTTGAAGTTCAAGGGTTTGCAGCTCAGGAAGTCCTTGTATGAACAAGGTTTGGATTGAGGCCCGTTGGCAGCTGTATCTTCGCTGCCCGAACTTGGTTGTCGGGTAGCCATAGCTTGATCCACGCTTTGGGCTATGAGTTGAGCGACTTCGGTTTCGCTGAAGGGGAAACACTTCAGTGGCATTTTGCTGAGAAAGATCAAGAAAAGACAATGAGATATTTGCGTGAAATTCTGATATATCACAGGTGTATATGATGGAATATACGATACAAAGTGATAGTTATATTTCATTGAAATTAGCCAAGTTTGGTACATGACACGAGTTTTCAAAAGATTACATAATATGGGGAGTACAAAAGGTACCGGGAATTGTTACATCCGATTCGAATAGTAAGAGTCCTACATAGATAGATATAGATTACAAGATGATAGTCACACTAGTTCTAATGCAAGTTGATCCTTTCCATTAGTGTGAGGAGTCGATCCACGGTGACTGCGAGTCTGCTGGTTTGTCGGGCGTTGTCTTCTGTCAATGCTAGTTATTGTACCAGCATTCTTGAGTATTCTTTGGCCTCTTGCAGGCGTTATTCGCATTGTTCCAACCTGCGTCGCAAGAGCTCGACTTCTACTCCTGATTCCACTACCCGGTCGTGGAGTATGTTCATGTTGCTAACGGTGTTTTCGTGATCTTCGGAGACTTGGTTGATGCGCTCAAGCGCTGTGAGTCTCTAGTTTTCGTTGGTCTCTTGCAATGCGACATCCATGGTGCGAAGTGATTGCTCGTGACGGTCCAGCCTAGCGGCCAAGGCCGGCAGAGTGAAGTGGGTAGGATACGGGCTAGCTCGTGGCAACCTGGCGTTCCTCCTAGCTACCCTCGGGTTCTGCGACCCGGATTGAGAGTGTGACGAATTGGATGGTGTGTTTGCCATTCTGAGACAAAGCGTTAGAAAGAATGAGGCCTATCTATGTATACATATATATATCACATAATAGCCTAAGGTGTCTAACACAGACAAGTTTGAGTCCCGGTTTCTCTCGTGGTCAGAGTCATCTAGTGTATCATGTTCCGTCATGATTCCTTTCAGATTCCACATCATATCCTTTTAATTGTACATAGTTGATTAGGCTATGTTAAATTAAACCTATACGATTTAGTCACTGAACCTGATCACACTTAATAAGCAATACTGCCTAACGGTCATAGTCTAGGCCCACTAAATGCAACCTAGTTCACTATAACCTTAGGCTCTGATACCAATCTGTAACACCCCCAAATTTAATGTTTTGCGGAAGCAAGATTTGGGTGTCACTAATCAATAACAAAGCACACAGATTAATAGAAAACGACTCTATATGCGTCGTTTTGACAAAATATATTAATATTAAAATTTTTACAATAATCATCCTACACATAGCTCATGTTCGTAGTATGAAGAGATTTGAATACATAATTAGTTGTACATAATCTAATAATTAAGTAAAATCTCTTGAATGCTTGCATGAAGACTCGAGCTAATATGCATCCTGTTGGGCAGTCCAGTTCTACTGCTGTGTACCTGTGATACATGCTAAAATGGGTCAGCTAACGCTGGTGAGCTCACAGGTTTAGATATCAAATAAATTTAGTATGAACCGCAAGATTTAATCGTTGATTTGCATCCAGCAAATGATAATAGTTATGTATACAGCCATGAGCGCATAGTCTGAGCTTAACTCGAGGGGTCAGGTCCCATACAGAGAATTCCGAGCGAGGTACCTCCACGAGAGCCTAATCTACTCTCGTCTTCCCAAATATTAGTACGTCGGTTGCAGAGGTTAGCGCGACTAACCCGGACGAGGTGGGTCAATCCTATATGGTACCATATACTAATATTCACGCTACTTTCGTATTACCAGACTATACTGACGGAGGACTTTGGTTTGATTAGTTGAAAACAACTCATGTAGTATATTAAAATATGTACTCGCGTTCATGTGTTAAAAACAGAGCAATGTATCACACCCCTAGTAAAACAGTAAAAAGAGGGGCCATGAGACTCACCTGAGCCTGAAGAGTTTATCTTAATAAACTTAGATTGATTAGCCAAGAATCGAAGTCCAAAGACTTGTAACCTGAGGGTGTCCACGACACGCGATGGTTATGACATGATTGAGTATCTCAAAGATCACCCTTGTAGTTGTTTGTTCAACTAGAATGTCCAAATTTCCACGATTTGGTTGTTTGTTTAAGTGTTTGAAAATGTGTACGGCCCGTTGGTGATTGTTTGTAATAATAATCCCACATTATTATTTTGATGATTTTGAAGTGTTATACCTAAAAGTAAGTTCCAATGTGTTTTAGAAGTTGTGTCGCATTCGTGTTTGATGTTATACAAGTTTAACACTTTGTGTGAAAGTTTAGATGTAACACCGTTACTCGTGAACCTAGGGTAAGGGCGAAGCCCGTTAATGACGGGGGTCCGGGGGCAGCGCCCCTAGTAGCGGGGTCCAAGGGGCGGCAGCCCCTGGCGGGGTCTAAGGGGCAGAGTCCCTGGCTGGGGTCAGTTTGGGATCTGAGCTTATTTGATAAGTGTTGAAGTCTAGCCACTGTTCGCTTTAATGACAGCCACTGCTAATGTAGAAGCAGTGCCACTGCTGGAAGGATTGAAGAACTAGCCACTGCTAGTGTAATTGTAGAAGTAGTGCCACTGTTAGTGTAAGTATACTTGTGTCTGTAAAGGGAACTTACTACCACTGTTGGTATAACGTAAGTTGCTCCCACTGTTGATGTTTATAAGTCGGTTAGAGTTATTTATGGGATAGATTTGATTTCCATAACAACTAGAGATTGTATAGGACTCTATGTATTATAAATAGAGATCCTTAGACCTAGATTAGGTTATTATTAATTTTACGCAGCTTCAAGGTTTTCTGTAACCCTAATACTTAAGTGTATTCGTCTTATATCATTAATAAGATTGAAGTTTTTGATAATCAATTGTGAATTACTTATTGTTTAATTCTTGATCTTCTTAATATTATTGAGTGTGATTCCGCAACTTCTCAATAATAATTCAACGCTTATAGAATTGTTTATTAGATAATTCTGGGTTTAACAAGTGGTATCAGAGCAAGGTTAAGCTTTGAATACAAGAAGATCTAGTATTACCGTTTGATTGATTTTCAAACTGTTTATTGAATCAATGGCAACAGAAGGCAATGAAGGAATCCAGGCAACTAAGATCCCCATGCTTAGACCTGATGAGTTTGATCTTTGGAAGAACAGGATCAAACAATACATGCTTCTCACAGATTATCAGATGTGGGAAGTAGTGGTTAATGGTCCTGTAGTAACCCGTGATAGTGATGGTGTTGAACAACCTAGAGCACCACCAACTTCTGAAGCAGAAAGAAAGGTTAGATCTATAGAGTATAAAGCACTAAGTACTCTATTGTTGTCTATTCTCAACGAATATCAAAGAAGGTTTGTAGCATGTCAAGATGCTAAAGTTCTTATGGAGGCTATAGAAAAGAGATTTGGTGGTAATGAAAACACTAAAAGGAATAAAAGATCTCTATTGAAACAGCAATATGAGAACTTCAACTCTGCAAAGTCAGAAACTTTGACTCAAACCTTTGACAGGTTTACAAAGTTAGTAGGAGATCTGGAGAATCATCAAGTGAGAATTGATAAGGATGATTTAAACAGAAAGTTTTTGAGGTCATTGGGTGAGGAATGGACAATCTACATAGTAGGGCTAAGACAAAGTGCAGATTTGGAGTCAAAGGAACTTGAAGATATCTATAATGATCTTAGGAATTTTGAAACTGAAGTGGAAAGCAAGAAGCAGGGTTCTGGAAATATCAACAATAATGCAGCTTTCATGTCTATGGAAGGAACTAAAGCAGAGTCAAGTCTCAAAGGCTCTACTTATATTTCAGGAGGATATGGATCATCATCAAACTGCTCTAATGATCAGATACTGGAATCTTTCTTTGCTAGTAATGTGAATTCTTCACTTACTAATGAAGACTTAGAACAATCTGATGGAGATGATCTTGAAGAGATGGATATCAAATTGAAAATTGCTTTAATCACTCAGAGGGCAAAATGATTTATGCAAAGAACTGGGAGGAACAATTTTGCATATAAAAGGAATGATGCTAGTTGGTTTGATAAGAGCAAGATTGAAATGCTTCAACTGTCATAAGATGGGGCACTTTGCTATGGAATGTAGAAGTCCAAAGAATGAATAGAATGGTAGTGGCAATGGACAAAGAACTGGAAGCAGTGTGGTTCAAACAGGTCAGCTTGGAAAATTTTTATTTCTACTATATTGCTTTGGTGAAAAACGCATCTGGACTTGAATTTGGGTGAAATGGGGTGTCAAATTTGGGCCTCAATACTTAGTGTAAAATTAGTTTGAAACCTTCTGTTTTATGCGTCACTTATAGCGTCACTTAGGGGCTTGGGCGACACTTGAGAAGTGTCGCTAAAAATAGTAAATCTGAGCATGTGTGTCACTTAGGGGAAATGACGCATGGTAGGGCGTCACTAAGGTAAGTGACGCATAAGGTGGCGTCACTCCGTTGGTGTCGGGAATGAGTGTCGGTTAAGGCTTCTAGGCGTCACTAAACAAGACGGAGGTAAGTGTCGGGAAAAAGGGATTTTATGCGGCACTTATGCAAGTGACGCATGATTAGGGCTTTTAGCGACACTCAATGCGTCACTTAAGTGACGCTATACTGCACCTTCGTTGCGACACTTAAGGCTGTTAACGAATTTTTGAGCCAAAAACGAGTTTTTGGGTTTCCGTTTGGTCTGATTCTTTTACCCAACCCTTATAAGGACATTCTAAGCTTAAAGAAATAACTAAAACTTAAAAAAACTTGAAATCGAAAGGTTTCGAGTTTTTGTCGGAAACTTACAAAGTGGTGAATCGAGAATCCGAAAAGATGGAAATGTAGATCGTGATGCAGTGATGCTTTTCTTCCAAACGAGTAAGATGGTTAAATAGTGTTTGATGGTGCTTTTTGGTGATTTAATGGTGGTGGTGGTGAGGTGGTAAAGATGAGAGAAAAGAGGAGAGAAAGAGAGTAAGAGAGAGTGTGAGATGGTGAGAATGAGGGTGGGGAGGGGTTCCCCCCCCCCCTTTTGGGCGGATTCGGTGGGGGCCCACCGGGTGTGGGTCTCCACTTTTTAACTCCGTGCATTCGCGTTTCGGGCGGTGTTCATTTTCTCGTCCGTTTAAACTTTAAATAATTATCTAAAATATTTAATTGTACATTTTTAAAGAGCAATTAATTACTCGATATTTATGTTGAAGTATTTTATGAAAATACTTAATACTTGGATTATAAATCATGACTTTAATTTATTTTGTTTTGTTTGCGCGTTTACGTTTTAATCGTGTAAGTTGTTAATTATACGAAATGAATATGAAATATTATCATAATAATATTTTGGATATAAGGTCGTCATTAAATAATGTTTTCTTATTCAATAAAATTATTCACCAACGTCCGTATTTAAGTGAGCCGTATTACATTCGATTTAGAGACACGTGCGATTTAATCAAATCGCATATTCGTATATATTCGACAATATATATTTCGATACATTAATTAGCCTAATACAGAACTAATTACATGTATTAACAGTTAATTAGGGACTAATTACTAGTCCTAATTTGGCGGGTGTTACATCCCTAAATATATACCCTGAAAAGTTGAAGGGCTTGTTGTAAACCAACGCAAGCATAGCAGAGGCAGTAGAATAGCTGATGCCGTCAAAACCAGCCTTGCGAGGAGATAAACAGACAATCACCATGTGCATCAGGTATCTCCAAACCTTAGGCAGATTCGCCTTTCGGTATTGATCATGTGGAACCCCTGGATAACCGATGCGAGTCATGGCTCCAGCAATGAACTGATTCCCAAACAGAGTGGGCATCTATGGAGTATCACCGAGCTGAAAGAAATCCCGGATAACCTGTTCGGAAAAGATCAACTGAGGATCACCAAGTGTATATATGATTCTGGTAAATGGCAAATCAGAATTGATCGACGGATGATCCCAGAAGTGAGCCACCTGATCCTTATAAATGTTGGTGGTCGCAGTGATAGCATTGTAGATGCGAGATCGGCGTAGAAATGCCACCATTAGCCTATATCGAGCTGCCGTTTCTTTCGAATCGTCCAAAATGCCACAATATTGTGTCATGGTTCCCAAACAAGATCACTATCTGCCATTGTTGTGTAAGATATAACAAGAAAAACTCGAAGACAAGCATAAGCAGATGCAATTTAAACAAATAAACCAATTTCACATTCTGTCTTATGCGACACTTAGACTTGTGTCGCAGGAGTCCTGCGACGTAAGGGTTTTATGTCTCCTACAGATTTAAAACTGATATTCTAGAGCTAAGCGACATAATAAGTTGTGTCGCAAGTTTGGAATGCGACATACAGAGTTGTGTCGCTTTTTGCAATTAAATCAGTTTTAATCAAATTTTATGCGACATAGACACTTTGTGTCGAAGAGCCAAAGCGACATAAACTTTGTGTCGCACACCAGAGTACACAAATCACATACATAGCTAGGAAAGAAAGCTAATTTGCACAATTTAGGGTTTCATTGATAATAACATAGATAATTACATTGTTATGAGTACAAAATATCAAATCCTAAACCCTAAACCTTAAACCTAGATAGTATCCTCGGATACTATTAATACATAAAGGCCAAAATTCAAGACAAGGTCAGGGAAAGATCCAGGATAATGAGGGGATCCTACCAGACCATCAAAAACGAAAGGTGGTCGATCATGCAAGAATGCTATCACGACACCTGAAAGCATAAAATCTTCCACGACTGAAAGGTGATCCTCGAAGTCGTGGAAGTGCAAGACATGATAATCTTTGGGCTGAAGCAGTGAACACAGGGTAAGCATATGCTTTTGTCCTGAAAGAAGTCACCTGCCATGGCTATACAAAAGGTGTAAAAATGTGAGGACAAACCCAATCTGACATTAGCGACATAAGGTATGGCGCTTAACAATTGCGACATAAAACAATATGTCACACGAAAGGTTTGAGTCGCAAAAATAGCGACATAAATTTTGTGTTGCTCAATAGGGATTGTGCCGCAGTTAGCTAGCGACATAAATTGATTGCATGAAGCCTGCGACATAAAAGCTTATGTCGCAGGTTATGTCGTAGCGACGAACACCAACCCGTACCCAAAGAATCGTAAACCCTAAATTTGGGGTTTTCGAAAACGAACCATACCCCAGGGTACGGCATCAAACTAGGATCACGAAAACATAACATTTATCATCAAAGTAACTTGTTTTCATATTATATTTACCCAAAAACCATAACCTTGAAAACCGCAACAAGTGAACAACGATTAAACACTAATTACACTGTTAAAAAGTGCGAGATTAGTACCTAAAGATCGAGTAGAAGTAGGTGAACACTAATCAAGTGGTCGATTGCCAAGAAAACCACTGGACGTTCGAAATCAGACGCAAAAATCAACCGCAACTGTTGTGTTGCTAAAAAGGTTTTTATGTCGCAGGTTTTTGATTTTGTGTCGCAAAGTGGGGTGCAGATGATAGCGACCGGGGTGTGGTATTTATATCTCAACCCTAATTTGCGACATAACAAGCGACATAGATTGCGTCATAAGAGGCGACATAAGTTATGTCGCAAGACATAAATTATGTCGCAGAGGCCCTAAACTCTGATTTTGAATTGTAAGTATCGAGACCCGATTCGAGAGCAACTTTTAAAGACAGGAGGACAATGGAAAAGAATTTAAAGCAATAAGATGAAAGAAAATAAAATAAAATAAAATAAAACTTTGTTTTTGATGACGTAGTTGTTTTGTCTGTTAAGGGATCTTATTAAGATAACTTGCAATTACTAGCAAATGATAAGTGTTATCTCGATTATCAGTATATTTGTCCACATAAAGTTTACTTAGCATATTTAGAACACCTTTTATAAATATTATTTCAAGATGATTACTGGTATTGTTTGATCACCTAAACATGTTACATCTGCGTCTATGAGCGAACCTTTTATTGTGAGTATGGATAGTTATCTATGGTCCCCACCATAGACATACCCCTATAATTTAGACAAGAACATAACTTCCAAGATAGATAGAATAGAGGAAAATCGTTTTTAAGAATCAAGTCAGCGGTGACAGGTCTGTATAAACGTACAACAAAGCGACATAGCTTGATTCAGGTGTAAGCAAAACCAGACTTGGTCAAACCATTTTGGCGACCTTGTTAGGTATCTTATGATTTAAGACTTTTTCAAGTTCATTGACTTGTGTTTGCTTAACTTTTAAGTATATACAAATTGAGACTAGGTCTGTACTTACGTACATCAGAGGAAACAATAAGTATATACCCCCAAATGATTTCATAATATAAACTAAAATAGAAGTATGTCAAGCTATATTAAGGAATTAAGACATTTAGTCATACATTACAGGGTGTTGACCACATGATAATAGACATGTATTAGAATTGCTTTTTAATAGCTCAAAGACCGGTGTATCATGCCTACAAGTACATCATATGATGAAGCTAATGTTTATGAACGCTGTGGTAAGCATGCTAGATAAACCTACTGATACATCAAGGATAAAGCTTAGAATTTCCATTCCCTAATATACTATCATTTCCCTAGTTGTTTACAGACACAACTAAACGTCTTTTTACAAATGTTGCAACCGTGCATTTCTTTAATACTAAAGAGTATAAACAGTGGTTGTTGCATTTTTTTTTAATCAAAAAATAATAGTCCAAGTTAAAAAATTACTTCTTAAGGTGAAAGAAGCGTAAACCAATCATGTTGACTAGTTTATCAAATCGGGCACGAGAAAAGGCCTTAGTGAATAAGTCAGCATTCTACTTAAGGGTATCGATGTGGACAAAGTCTATTAAGTGTTTCTCATAGCAATCCCGTATGAAGTGGAACCTAAGTTCTATGTGTTTAGTCCTAGAATGTTGTACGGGATTGCGTGTAATAGAAATGGCAGCAATATTATCAATATGAATAGGAGTCATAGTAAGAAGTAACCCGTAATCACGCAATTGATGCTGAATCCACATAAAATGGGAACAACAACTAGCTGCGGCAACATACTCAGCCTCCGCAGTGGAAGTAGCCACTGTAGTCTGCTTTTTGCACAGCCACGAGACCAAACGCGATCCAAGAAACTGGCATCCACCAGTTGTAGACTTCTTATCTATGCTACAGCCGCCATGATCAGAATCCGAGTATGCAGTGAGTGCAAACGATTTCTCGTTGGAGTACCATAGACCAAGAGTTGGTCTATATTTGAGGTAACCAAATATGTGCTTTACTACTTTCATGTGAGAAACCTTTGGCCTAGCTTGATATCTGGAGCAGATAGACACAGCAAATACGATGTCCGGCCTTGAAGCGGTCAGATACATGAGAGAACCAATCATTGAGCGATAGTCCTTTTCTTTACAATCCTCTTCATCAATGGCCGGCCCGAGATTGTGATTAATTTCAATGAGGGTGCCATAGGTCTTACAGTTAAGCAAGTCATACCTAGTTAACATATCAGTAATATATTTGGACTGATGAATGTAGATTCCTTTGGCAGACTGCACAACTTGTACACCCAGAAAGAACGTAAGTTCCCCCATTGCACTCATCTCAAATTCAGACTTCATGAGATGCTCGAAGTCTTTACACATGGAATCTTTTGTAGAACCGAATATGATGTCGTCGACATAAACCTATACCAGTAACAAGTCATCTCCGTCTATTTTTGTGAATAGAGTTCTATCAGTACTACCTCTTTCGAATCCATTCTTAATCAGATGAGTGGCAAGCCTCTCATACCACAGTCTTGGCGCCTGATGCAAACCATACAATGCCTTATTGAGTTTACAGACATATTCCGGATGCAAAGGATCTTCAAAACCAGGAGGTTGCTTCACATAAACATCAGTATCAACATGTCCATACAGAAAAGCGCTCTTCACATCAAGCTGATAGACACGAAATTCCTTGAAAGACGCGAAGGCCAAGAAGATACGAATCGACTCCAATCTTGCAATAGGAGCAAAAACCTCATCATAATCTAAACCCTCTACTTGATGAAACCCTTGAACTACTAGTCGTTCTTTATTTCTAATAACTACCCCTCGATCATCTTTCTTGATTCTATATACCCATCAAGTACGGGTAGGATGTGCACCCTTAGGTAATGGAACCAATTCCCAAACATGCAGCTTTTTGAATTGCTGCAACTCCTCTTGCATTGCTTCAACCCAGTTTGGGTCTTTCAAAGCATCCTCTGTCCGTTTAGGCTCCACCTGAGATAGAAGACACGATTTGACCTCTGCGGCAAGACATGCAAGAGAAAAAGGCTCATCAACAGCAATAACTTGACTTCGTGTCTGAATCCCCTTATCTAAAGGACCGATAATATTCTCCACCGGATGGTCCTTATTGATACGAGAACTTGGAATCTCGTCAGGTACAATGACAGAGCCCAAGTTTGTGAAATCGGCTTCCTGTGCCTAATCAAACTCCTCAGTATTCTCAATCAGTTCATCTTCATCATCAGACAACTCAGGTTCATCAGTATACGTTTCTTGATTTCTTGTTGATGATTTAGGAACCTCAACATTGGGTTGAGAATGAGGTGGAGTAGCAGAAGCAGTCGATGGCTTTGATGTTTAAGGCGGAGAAGAAATCAAAGACAAATCAAGGTCGTGGAGCAGTGTGACCACCTGATCAACCTCATCATCTTCATTAGGAAGATTGAATGAGTCAAAAATTGCTTCATAATTAAACAAGTGTGCGGGTCCCTTTCCCTCCGAATTTTTAGTATACTGAAAGCACATGACTTCAAAATGTTCTTCCATTTGCTTAGTTGCCAAATTGTACACACGTTTATTTGGAGAGTTATTTGAAAAACCCAAAAATAAACCTTCACTTGACTTTGCTTCAAATTTATCAACTCTCTCTTTTGTGTACATGATTGTGCAGGGACATCCAAAAGGTTCAAGAAACTGTAACGAAGGTTTTCGATTATTAAGCAGCTCATAAGACGTTTTATTGTGCTTCTTAACCACAGAAACCCTGTTAAGATTATAACAAGCGGTATTAACCGCTTTAGCCCAGAAGGTGATAGGCAGCTTAGAGTCTGCCAACATTGTTCGTGCGGCTTCAATGAGTGTCCTATTTTTATGTTCAGCAACTCCATTCTGTTGAGGAGTGCGAGTAGCACTGAATTGATGATCAATGCCTTTTCTTAGACAGTACAACTCAATTGTTGAATTCTTAAACTCAGTCCCGTTATCAGATCGCAATTTCTTGATCGAAAAATTGCACAGGTTCTCAAGCTTATCGAACAAATAAGTGAGAATCTCGGGAACTTCATTCTTATTAGATAAGAAATACACTCACGGAAAGCGAGAATAATCATCAGTTACTACCAAGCAGTATTTCGAACCTCCCATACTTTTCTTACTTACTGGTCCAAAGAGATCCATATGCAATAGCTCCAATGGACTTGAAACAGAATTCACCACTTTTGACTTATGGGATTTCTTGTGTTGTTTCCCTTTTTGGCAGGAAACACAATGATCATTAAACCCAAAGGATTGCTTCGGAACTCCGCGCACAAGATCATTCTTCACCAAATAATTCATTTTTCGGAAGTGCAAGTGACCCATACGTCTGTGCCAAAGTAGTGATTCTTTTTTAGGAGCTCTTGAAAGTAGACACGTGTGCTGAGTTGTTTCAACAGTCTTCATATCCAAAATATACGTGTCTTTTTGCCGAGGTGCCCTCAGTAGCACCCAATCCTCAGGAATAACGTATCCTGGTTTTAAAATGATGCACTCAGTTTTGGTAAACACCGTAGTGTACTCTTTGTCGCACACTTGTGACACACTGAGCAGATTGTGGGTAAGCTGTTCCACAAAATTAACTTTCTCAAAACTCACTTTCCCATTAGTGAGTGTACCCTGTCTGGTTATAACTCCTCCTTTATCACTGGCAAAAGAAACATATCCCCCATTGTAATCTTTAACTTCGGATAGCAGAGATAAGTCACCTGTCATATGTCACGAGCAACCACTATCGATATACCATCTACTATTTTGAACTGCTTCAGATTGCTGCGACATCACAAACATAAAAATCAATTAGTAAGGGAGACCCAAGCCTTTACAGACTTGGGTAACCCAGTAGCATCATCCACAATGATTACATCAGTCAGAATTTTTTTTTTAGCAAATCGAAATCATTGCTTGATGTATCATTGTCAGATGAAGAGTCAGAACATGACTCCTTGATCTTCCAAACCTTTTGAGATTTGGATGGTTGCTAGTTAACAATATTGAGCTTATCATGATTAACTTTTTTTGGCTCCATACTGTTAATCTCAGAAGTAGGTGGTGGAACTGCAAAACCTCTCATGGATTTTTTTGAAAAGTTTTGAGATTGTGAGGTTCGTGTATCTCCCCTACGACCATACTTCTTAGCAAGCAATGGGCACTTACTTATCAGATGACCTTGTTTCTTGCAGTAGAAACGAGATCGTAGCTCAACACTATCATGAGATTGAGGTATGAACCTTTGAGCTCGGCCAAAGGATGGATGTCCTAAGCATGTACACTGATGTGTACAAGTAGAAGTTGAACCTTGTGAGTAATTTTTAGAAGATTTGTGATTATCTGGTTTAAAAATCTTCTTTGTAGGTTCAGCCTTGGCTTTACCTTTCATTTTATAAATCTCATGATAACCTTCACTAGTGAAGATATGATGGTCGTTGGTTACATTCTTCCTTTTTAAATAACCGTATTCTTCATCGGTTATATCCTCAATATCAATTTCCTCCTTCAAACTGGCTGGAGGAATAGACTTATCATTGACTTTCTCAGACTTGGAAACTGCAATAGGCTTAATAGGCTCAGCCTTAGTTTCCGATTTCTTAACAGACTCATTAACCATGGGCTTAAAAGGCTTAGCCCTTACATCAAGCTTCTTGATAGAGTCAACCTTTTGAGCCTTCAATTTATCAGGCTCACTAGTCGATGCCTTAATTGGCTCAGGCATACTAGTTACAGGTTTTTGAGACTCATCTTTAACAATTTCAGCCTTATCTTCCTGATCAGACATAGGATGATACTCTGTTGGTGGTGGGACATGGTGAAAACCAAGTCCTACTTTACCTAGCTCAGGCTTACTTATCTTTACCCTAACTGGCTTAACAGGTTTTATGTCTACTTTAGTGACAGTAGGCACAAAATCTTTAATGATTTCCTGTTCAGGCATAGGAAGATAGTCTTTTGGAGGTGAGACATGGTGATAACCAAGTCCTGCCTTACTTTTAGTATCATTCCTTTGTTTCTGAAGAATTTCATCAAAGATGAGAGAGGACGTTGAAAAGTTTGATAGTTTACGATTTAAAGTAAGAATTTCAGCCTGGGAGTCAACAAGATCCTTTTTTACGGAAGTTAGCATATCAACATAACTTCCGATTTCATCTTGCTGTTCAAAGTTTTTGGCTTTTAATTCTTTCTTTTCTTCAAAAACATCTTTTAGTTTCATTTCCGAAGCCTTATAACTTTCTTTTAACATTTCATTACTTTCTGTTAATTGCGTGATAGTAGCATTAAGGCGTTCATTGTCCTCTCTACACCTGTTAAACTGGTTAGTGAGTTTAATGCATGAAACACAAGATAAAGGTTCTTCATCTACCTCATGAACTTCGGCCATGAGAGCCGTGTTTTCTTCTTCTTCATCCTCAGCTGCATATGGCCAGCTGTTGTCCCATGGAGTTTCAGTCAGCATCAAAGCAGCTAACACCATAGCTTTCTCTTCAGCCTTAGTTGGAGAGGGTTTGGTCAGAACCGAAGGTGGAGTCTTATGCTTCTCACATTTACGAGCAAAGTGTCCATAATTTTGACACTTGTAGCACTTTACCTTGCCTTTATTAAACCCCAAACCCTTTTCGCCTGGATCATTCACCGATGTTCTTCCAGATTTCTTTAAGAAGTTCTTAACCCTTCTTGTCAACATCGCCATGTTCCACTTCAAATCTAACCTTACCAATTCCTCTTGATCAATTTGACCAAAGTCTTCATCGGTAAATCAAATCTAACCTTACCAATTCCTCTTGATCAATTTGACCAAATTCTTCATCGGTAAAATCACCAGCAGAGGCTAGAAATGCCGAAAATGTGGAAGAGTACTCTTCACCAGATGACATTCCTGAACTTTGAAAATAGGTACCACCAGATGGAATATTTGTAGTTACATTTCCACTAGATTTGCTAGCTATAAATGCGGTACCCGTAGCCTTACTTGCTGAGACTGGAACATCTACACCGTACAGCTTTAGATTTTGGAGATGAGAAGTGGCCTTGGTCTCCTTTCTCTGCATTTCAAGAAGCTCTGCCTCAATATGACCTATAAGATCTTCGAGCTCCATATCCATGATATCCTCATCCCTTTCCATTAAGAGGACACGAGTATGCCACTTCTTGGGAAGTGAATCAAGAAGTTTCTTATTCACATTTGTCCTATCAAGAGTTATACCTCCTTCCAATAACTCAGTAACCAATTGAGAATATCTGCTGCACAGATCTTCCAGTGATTCATCTTGTAGCATATCAAAGACTTCATACTGTTTCTTGATCAAGTCTATTTTCTTCTTCTTATATTGGTCACTACCACCACACTTCTTCTCAAAGGCTTTCCACAGATCATAAGCAATCCTATGTTGCCTTAATTGTCTTATGATAGGTTGAGGCAATGCCATAGTGATTGCAGAATGAGTTTTCCGTTCCATATCAAATGCCTTACGTTCCTTAGGAGTCATAGATTTAATTGACTTTTCAGGAGCTGGGCCATTAAAGACTCTGGTTCTAAGAGGACGCTCATATCTTTCTTCTAAGTAAATCATCATTTCCAAATCATTGAGACCAACATATGATTCAAAACGTTGACGCCAATCTGCATAACTCATTCCTGACATATACATAGGAGGCTTATTTCCAGATCCAACCTCATTATTTTGCTTCAACATAGCTCCAACCGACTGAATAGAATGTGATGTAGAAGATGACATTTTGAATTACCTGCAAAATAATCAAACACACACAAAGAACAAACTGTTAAGCGACACAAGTATGTGTCGCAAAGAGATCAAGCGACACAAAAATTATGTCGCAGAAGCTGCTAAATTCCAAAGTGCCTAGCGACACAAAGGTTGTGTCGCAAAAAAGTAGCGACGGAAGAAAACCGTGTCTTATGTCACAAGCTTGTGTCGCCTAATTAAAGGCTTATGTCGCAGTGAAAAGAAAGCGACAGAAAGGTTATGTCGCACCAACCCTAATCGCAACACAAAATTTAGTGTCGCTGCTTGTGTCGCAGAAACGGCTGTAGCAGCAATTAAGAAACCCTAAAATTCGTAAATCTAACGAATTTTCACGAATGAATGACGAACAAGAAACCCAAAATCTTCTAGAAAACTGAAAAACCAAATTTGTAGCACATTTCTATGAAGATTTTAACCAAAAAACAAGTCGTTTTAACCGAGAAACGTATCAAAACGGATTCAATAACGCCAAATCCTTAGATTTTGGCTCTGATACCACTTGTAGGACCCCTGTAGTCGGACCAAATTGAACCCTAATATTCAATCAACGTGCGGAATCCAAAGATTGAATATATAAACGTTAGACGATTAAACGAAACAAAAGTATATTAATACCCAAATGATTACCGATCAGATTAATTGCAAGAACTCGAGTACAATATACTGAACCTAGGTTCGTCAACCCTAGCAAATGAGCCGAACTCATCTATTTATACTAGACAACTAATCTGATCTATGCGACACAAGCTGTGTCGCCAATCCGACTCATGCAACACAAGCTGTGTCGCCAATTTAACTTATGCGACACAAAACCCTTGTGTCGCCAAAACACAAAATGTACTTACTTTTCAAATACAAACGTCATAGCTAACGTAACTACATATCTAACGCATTACAGACTTAGACCAACTGACAGACACACTAAGATGCACCAACAAGATCCGCATTTCCATATTCCGCCGAGCAACGTGAGTTCTTAAATTCTTATCACAGCAATATGTACAATGCTACTGGGAATCCTGACGCAGACATAGACATCCGGTTGATGAATGATCTTAAGGGACTTCTAAATTCTATGGCTAGGAATGATCACATCGACAAGACTTCTCCCCATAGGTTCTACATTGACTGCACCATCGAGTACCACGCTCACAAGATTGTCCATGATCTCGAGTATGTGAGTTCTGATGAAAGAACGCGTGACATCCCTTCATCCATACCTGAAGGTTCGATGTTTAACATCGCGAACTTCCTCACTGATCGAATCAAGGAAATCTTCGCTGAAGTTCCTGAAGAAGAGAATGGTCAAATATTCAACTATGGATCACGTGAGGTTTATGACATAGTGAACAATACCTTCAAGAACTCCAACCTATCACACCCCCAAATTTGGGTTGCGGAAGCGAATTGGGTCATGACGCGACTAATAAATAATCACAAGCACAAAGATATAATGAACGACCACTAAATGCGTCATTTTACATTGTATTGATAAAACCAAGGTTTACATCAAAAAAAATATTGTTTACATTAGATCAATTCCTTGAAATTGAGAGATTTACATTACATAATTACTTTATACAAAATATAATAATGCAACTAAATCTCTGTTTGATTGAATGAAGACTCGAGCTAATGGATCCTGATTTGGGCAGCCAACCTACTGCTGAGTACCTGTGATACATGCTAAAATGGGTCAGCGAAATGCTGGTGAGCTCACAGGTTTATATGTCAACACATATTTGTATGAACCGCAAGATTTAATTGAATTAAAATGCAATTAAGCAAAATAAAAGTTATACAGCCATGAGCGCATAGTCTGAGCTTAACTTGAATGTCAGGTCCAATTAAGGAAACCCAACGGAGGTGCCTCCTATAAGTGCCTAATCTACACTCGTCTTCCCAAATGCTAATACGTCCGTTTGACCAGTTAGTGCGTGCTAACCCAAACGAGGATTGTCAATCCTATATGATATCATATACTAACATTCACGCTACAGATGTATTACCAAACTATGTTGTGGAGGGCTTTGAAATGATTAGTGAAAACAACTCATGTAGTATTTGATTTGTATTGTACTTGCGTTCATATTGTAAAATAAAACGAGCAATGTAATCACACCCCTGATGAAAATCTTGAAATAGGGGCTATGAGACTCACCTGAGCCTTGAGTGTTTATCGAAATAAACTTGAATTGATTAGCTGTGAATTGATGTCTGAATACTTGTAACCTGAGGGTGTCCAAGACACGCGATGGTTATAACATGAGTAGGTATTTCGAAAGACTACCTTTGTAGTTGTTCGTTCAACTAGAATGTCCAAATTACTACTATTTGGTTGATTAACTTGTCCAAGTTACTACGACTTGGTTGATTGAATTGTCCAAATTACTACGATTTGGTTGATTAACTTGCCCAAGTTACTACGACTTGGTTGATTGGATTATATTTTGAAAATGTGTACGGCCCATTGGTGATTGGTTGTAATAATAATCTCATTATTATTATTATGATTTCAAAGTGTTCATGTTTTTATAAACGTATTCCGATGTGTTTAAAAAGTCATATCATATAAGTGTTTGAAGTGACACAAGTTTGACACTTAGTAAAAATCCATATTTTCAAGGTTCTGTCTTATGCGACACTAGGGGCGACATAAGGCTTTGTGTCGCTATATGCAACATAGTCTGTTGTGTCGCAGATCATGACTGCGACATAAGGGCATGTGTCGCTAAGTGCCACATCCGCAATTTAATGCGATATAAGGTGTTGTGCCACTATGTGCGACGGGAATAAGTTTTGCGACATAGTGTTTTGTGTCGCTATATGCGACATCTGAAAGTATTGTGACATAGAGGCTTGTGTCGCTATATGCGACATAGGCTAGGATTTGGCAACATAAGGGCTTGTGTTGCAGGTGGCCTGGAGCCTCTGCGACATAACGAGCTGTTGGCCAGAAAATGAGCCAAAAAGGTGTTTTCCGGTTTCCGTTTGACTTGAAACTTTTACCCAACCCATATTTGGACATTATAAGCTTAGATAACCCACAAACAAGTGAAAATAATGGAAATCGGAGTGTTTCAGGATTTGTCGGAAACTTAAAACTTAACGCCGGAGAAATCCGAAAAGAGGGAAATGTAGATCGTGACTCCGTGAATCACTTCTTCCAAATGAGTGTGAGGATTCGAGATCGTTTTATGGTGTTATTTTATGATTTAAGGAGATTGTGGTGGTGTGGTGGTGTAACACCCCCAAATTTATTGTTTAGCGGAAGCAAGCTTTGGGATGCTACTAATCAATAATCAAAACACATAAGGCATATAATGAACGACTCTATATGCGTCGTTTTACAGATACATTGATAATATAAAGTTTTAAAATGTATAAATGTTTACAAAAGCCCAATAATTACAATGTTTAGAGATTAATCGGCATAACTTAGTTACAAAATGTATTAATGCAAAATAATCTCCTGATGTGTATGCTGACTCGAGCTATGGGCATCCTGAGTGAACAGGTCCTACTGCTGTTGGGTACCTGAGAACACATGCTAAAAAGGTCAGCTGACGTTGGTGAGCTCACAGGTATGCATAATAAATATGTAAGTGTGAACCACAAGATTTAATGATAACCGTTTGAAATGAATCGAATGATGTATATGTCTACCATGAGGTCATAGTATGCGCTTAACGTGGGTGTCAAGGTCACAATAAAGTGCCTGATCGTGGGTGCCTCCGGGCGAGTGTCTAATCCATACTCGTATGAACAAAAGTTAATGCGTCCGTTTAACCAGTCAGTGCTTGCTGACCCGGACGAGGATGGTCAGTCCTATATGGTACCATACACTAACATTCGCGCTACATAAAGTATTACCAGAACTATGATCGTAGAGGACTTAAAAGTGATTAGAAAATAGCTCAACCCCTTTTTGGCTGATTTCGGTGGGGGCCCACCGAGGTGTGGGTCTCCATTTGTAATCCCGTGTATTCGCGCTCCGTGCGGTGTTCATTTTCCCGGTCGTTTAAACGTTAAATAATTATTTTATACATTTAATTATAAGTTTTAAAATGCGAATATTTATTCAATATTATACTTGAAGTACTTCATCAAATACTTAATAATTGAGTTATAAATTGTAACTTTAACTTGTTTCATTTTGTTTTACGCGTTCAACATTTTAATCGCGTAGTCTTTATTTGTACGGTACAAATTTGAGTTGAAATATTATCAAAATAATATTTTGGATATAATAGTTTCATTAAATAATGTTATATTATTTAATAAAAATATTCTCCAACGTCCGTATTAATTGAACCGAATTGCCTTTGATTTGAAACGTGTCCGATTTAACCAAATCGCATAATTGTATATATTCAACAATATATATTATTCGATACACAAATTAGCCTAACACGGTACTAATTACATTTATTACAAAATGATTAGGACCTAATGACGAGCCCAAATTTAATGGGTGTTACAGGTGATTTGAGAGAAAAAGAAGAAGAAAGAGAGTGAGAGAGGTGGAAATGAGGTGAAGAAAGGGGAGGGGGGGGGGGGGGGTTGGCAGATTTTTGGGGAAAAAGGGGAGGGAATCTCCCAATTTTTAACCCCTCGTTTGCGCTCCGTGCGGTGTTCATTTCCCCGATCGTTTAATCATATAAATAATTATTTTAAAATACGAATATTTATTAATATTTTTTGTTGAAGTATTTCATCAAATACTTTTACTTGAGTTATAAAATATAACTTATTCTTGTTTCAATTTTTCACGCATTTATTATTTTAATCGCGTAAATGTTGTTTGTACGATTGATATCGCGTAAAAAGTCACGATTTTACTACCGATATCTCTCTCATTCTGGAACGATTCTTGGCATTTTAATTCAAAAACATTACAAATCAATAGCATTATGCCAAGATAGTCAAAACAAGGTCGCACGATAAAAATCAAGCAAAACGGATGAAAAACGAAGATTCCACGCACGTTTGAAGATTCCAGACACCGGAACGAGGTTTCAAGACAAAAGAGCCCATCACCAACATCTATTTGACCCAAGATGTTCATTTTCAAATTACAAATCCAACAGAAGAAGAATCAACTAAAACGGGCGAAGAATGAAGATTCTACGCACTCCGGAAGATCCAAACGATTCGTACGACACATCTAAAGTCCAGAGACATATTTTTGGGATTTCTTTTCATCAAAAGCTTTGTTTTTGAATTACGAATCCAACACAAAAAGAATCAACACAAACGGACGCATAACGAAGAAAACACGCACGAATCGAGAAACGCAGCAACCGGTAGCGGACTAGTGCTGCTGGCAGCCATCCGCCACCGCCAGCCAGCCGCCACCGGCTGCCCGCCACCCGCACGGATCATGCTTTTTTGTACTTTTTCGTACCCGGTGCTAGACCTTTTCCTACTTTTCGTACCTGGTGCCACTACCTTTTTCGCCTTTTGTACCTGGTGCTACTACCTTTTTCACCTTTTGCTAATGTGTGCTACCTTTGGCTAAAATGCACCAAAACTCCTCTATAAATAGGAGGCATGGGTTCATTTGAAAGACACACCTCACACCTTGGAAGAAACACACACTTTCTTCTAGCTTTCTTTTCTTTCTTTGTTTGTTTTAAATTAGTATTAGGCTAGTAGCAAGAAATGTGTTTGTATTCCTCGGTGAGGAACGCAATTGTAATCGTTGGTGTACGCTAGGAGCAACTCTTATTAATTCAAGTCTACTCCTTCTCGCATATTAATCTCGGTTATTTCGATCCTTATCTATCTTGATTAAATATGTATACTTTAATTATGCTAGAGATAGTTTATGCCATGATTAGCGAGTAGATTATTATTGTATTTGTTGTGATGTAGTTAGTATATATAATTGTGGGATGACTTTAAATATGTCGTGAAATAATATGACGGCCCCTATTCGACTGTTCTTTGATATAGTACTGGAAACGCTTATGGCGGAGTACAAATGTATGGAAGTCAGAACGACCGAAGGTAGTTATATTATGGATCGACATTATAAAATGGAAACTTTATGAACGGACTTATCTTATGATTTTAAACCTAAAACCTACATTCGCCTTTCGATTAACAAACGTGATTGTTGTAACACCCGTCAAATTAGGACTAGTGATTAGTGCCTAATCAACTGTTAATACATGTAATTAGTTCTGTGTTAGGATAATTAATGTATCGGATTTTATATTGATGAATATATACAATTTTGCGATTTGATTGAATCGTACGCAATTTAAATCGAATGTAATTCGATTCAATTTTATACGGACGTTGGTGAACAAAATTATTAAATAAGATAACATTATTTAATAACGCTATTATATCTAAAATAGTATTTTGATGATAATTCATACATGTTTCGTATCGTACAATTAAAAGCCTACGCGATTAGAATGTTAAATGCGCAAACAATGTTAAGTTATACTTTATAACTCAATTATTAAAGTAATCGGTGAAATATTTTAAGTAAAAATATTGGGTAATTATTAGTGCCTTAAAACGGGTGTATGACGCGCGAAATAATTATTTAAACGGTTAAACGATCGGGAAAACGAACACCGCACGGAACGCAAACGCGAGGAACAAGTTTGGGACACACCCACATGGGGTGGGCCCCACGAAAAATCTGCCTAAAGGGGGTGAGGTCACCACCTCCCCACCCCATTTTCACTTTACTCTCCTCTCTCTCTTCCTCTCTTTTCTCTCTAAATCACAAACCACCACCATCTCACTAAATCCTAAAATAACACCTCCAAACGACCTCGAATCTTCACACTCGTTTGGAAGAAAATAACCACGAAGCAACGATCTACACTTCCATCTTTTCGGAATTTTGATCCGACAAATTGTAAGTTTCCGAAAATTCCCGCAACTCCTCGATTTTTAGTGTTTTTAGCAAGTAGTTGTTTCTTTAAGCTTAAAATGTCCAAATATGGGTTGGGTAAAAGTTTCAGGCCAAACGGTGGCCGGAAAACTCGTTTTGGCTCAAAAATCCGTCAAACAGACCTAAGTGTCACAAAGACGACCAGTATAGCGTCACTTCATGCGTCACTTAAGTGACGCATTGAGTGTCGCATGAAACCCTAATTTTGCCTAAGTGCCGCATAAAACCCCTTTTTCCCGACACTCCTACCGTCACTTGACTAGTGACGCACAACAACTTTAACCGACACTTCTAGCGGCACTTCCTAAGTGACGCCTAGACCCATACCCGACACTTATAGCGAAACTTCCTAAGTGACGCCTAGACCCATACCCGACACTTATAGCGACACTTCCCTTAGTGACGCCCTACCATGCGTCACTTCCCTTAAGTGACGCACATGCTCAGATTTACTATTTTTAGCGACACTTCCCAAGTGTCGCCCAAGCCTCTAAGTGACGCTATAAGTGACGCATAAAACAGAAGGTTTTATAAAAAATTTACACTAAGTTTTGAGACCCAAATTTGACACCCCATTTCACACAAATTCAAGTTCAGATGCGTTTTTCACCAAAGCAATATAGTAGAAATAAAAATTTTCCAAGCTCGACCCCAGCCAGGGGCTCTGCCCCTTGGACCCCGCCAGGGGCTGCCGCCCCTTGGACCCCGCTACCAGGGGCGCTGCCCCCGGACCCCCGTCATTAACGGGCTTCACCCTTACCCTAGGTTCACGAGTAATGGTGTTACATCTAAACTTTCACACAAAGTGTTAAACTTGTATAACATCAAACACGAATGCGACACAACTACTAAAACACATTGGAACTTACTTTTAGGTGTAACACTTTGAAATCATCAAAATAATAATGTGGGGTTATTATTACAAACAATCACCAACGGGCCGTACACATTTTCAATACTTAAACAAACAACCAAATCATGGTAATTTGGACATTCTAGTTGAACAAAAAACTACAAGGGTGATCTTTGGGATACTCAATCATGTCATAACCATCGCGTGTCGTGGACACCCTCAGGTTACAAGTCTGTGGATTTCAATTCTTGGCTAATCAACTTCAGTTTATTAAGATAAACTCTCAAGACTCAGGTGAGTCTCATGGCCCCTCTTTTTACTGTTTTACTAGGGGTGTGATACATTGCTCTGTTTTTAACACATGAACGCGAGTACATATTTCCATATACTACATGAGTTGTTTTCAACTAATCAAACCAAAGTCCTCCGTCAGTATAGTCTGGTAATACGAAAGTAGCGTGAATATTAGTATATGGTACCATATAGGATTGACCCTCCTCGTCTGGGTTAGCAAGCACTAACCGGGTAAACGGACGTACTAATATTTGGGAAGAAGAGTGTAGATTAGGCACTCGTGGAGGCACCTCGCTCGGAATTCTTTATATGGGACCCGACCCTCGAGTTAAGCTCAGACTATGCGCTCATGGTTGTATACATTATCTGTAACTCTATTTGCTGGTTGCAAATCAATACTTAAATCTTGCGGTTCATAGAATACTATTTGATACTCAAACCTGTGAGCTCACCAGCGTTAGCTGATCCATTTTAGCATGTATCACAGGTACACAGCAGTAGATTTGGACTGCCCATCAGGATGCATCTTAGCTCGAGTCTTCATGCAAACTTCAGAGATTTCATTGCATTATTAGATTTTTGTATAACTAATTATGTACTTAAATCTCTCATATTACGATCACGAGCTATGTATGAGTTCAAACTGTTGTAAACCTTTTAATATTAATATATTTTGTTAAAACGACGCATATAGAGTCGTTTGCTATATATCTGTGTGCTTTGATTATTGATTAGTAACACCCAAAGTATGCTTCCGCGAACCATTAAATTTGGGGGTGTTACAATTGTAACCTTGTAAAGAGGAGTCGCTAACCTCACTACATGGTCAATAGTTATCTATGTAAAACTATGGTTTCAATTGTAACATTATGCATGCATCATAAAATGCAATGTGATTACGTGGAAGTGCCATGAGTATTGTACACTTAGAATCACAATGTACTTATCATGTAAACATCGTGAAGCAATTGAATTCACAATGGAAACATCGGTAAACGATTAAATACATTGTGAACTACCATAGTATTTTCTGACATGGTCTGGGTTTAACTCTATGCAAAAAGCCGTCAGCATTTTAATTATTGCTTTTATTAGATTAGATTAGTTTAGATTAGATTAGGTAGGCTATAGGCTAAATAACCATTTACGAAAACCTAGGTATTTGTTAATTATATTAAGAAAGGCAAGTTTAAAATCAAATTTAAATCGATACTTTTCCTTAACTTATGAAATATAAAGTAAGGTACGCAAGAAACCTCAACACTTTCCTTTGCTTACCACGCTTAAAATTCATTAACAAGAATTGATCAACTAAGTCCGAACATATTTTCTAAGTAAATTGTTTGCTAAATCTATGGTCTTTATGGTATTAAGAACGGTTAGACTTGTTGTCGACTTGCTACTCTATTCCTTCGCCCACGAGCAAATGTGCTCAATAATAAGGGCCACTGACTCCCTCATAGGAGAGTGTGGAGAGTTGAGCATTATCTGTCTGATCAGAATCATGACACCATGGTTCCTCGTGACATATTAGTTGATACCCGACTAATAGGGAACCTATCGGTTATGCCATAAACTACAAAGTCTAGTGAACACACCAATTTTAGTAAACGCTTCCCCTACAAGTCATCATCCCACATTATAAGCTAACAAACTCACAACAAATACTCCTTTTATTATCTGATTTACAATTATCTTTTATTCGCTTTAATTAGTTTAATTAATTAACTGAACCAAAAACCCCCAACGCACTCTTTTAATATTTACTAGAAAAGAAAGATTGATTGGATCACCGCTGTTTCAATTCAGTTTCTCTTTAAGAACGACTCTAGGTCATACTTACCATCTACTAACCTTTTGGTTCAGTATCAGTAAGTCACACTTAGACCCCAGCAAATACAAATTTAAAACAAACACGATCGCGGTCCGAGCGCCGTCTTCACACGGACGTCTCGCAGCGTATCAACGATACGAATTTGAGTTGAAATATTATCTAAATAATAATTTTGGATAAAATAGAGTTATTAAATAATGTTATGTTATTTAATAAAAATGTTCACCAACGTCCGTATTAATTGCATCGAATTGCATCCAATTTGAAACTTGTACGATTTAATCAAATTGCATACTTATATATATTCAATAATATATATATATATATTGATACATTAATTAGCCTAACACAGAACTAATTACATGTATTACTCTTGATTAGGCACTAATTACTATACCTAATTTGACAGGTGTCACATTCTCCCCCTGTTTGGAGAATTTCGTCCTGAAATTTAGTTTGAAGTCGTGATTGAAGTAGCATCAGTGAATAACTGAGGATGCTTGAGTCGCATCTGGTCCTCCCATTCCCAGGTGAATTCCGGCCCACGCCACGAATTCCACCTGACTTTGACAATGGGAATACGACTTTGTTTGAGTTGTTTGACCTCACGGTCCATGATTTCGGCGGGTTCTTCAATGAAATGAAGTTTGCGTCCACTCGGATTTCATCTAGTGGAATGATAAGTGTCTCATCAGACAGACACTTTTTCAAATTTGAAATGTGAAAAGTGGAATGCACGCTGCTGAGCAAGGATGGCAGCTGCAATCGATATGCCACTGGACCTATCCTCTCGAGGATCTCGAACGGTCCAATGTATCTGGGATTCAATTTCCCGCATTTACCAAATCGGATAACACCTTTCCAAGGTGAAAATTTGAGTAGCACTCGATCCCCAACCTGGAACTCGAGTGGTTTGCATCTCACGTCAGCATAACTTTTCTGAAGATCACGTGCGGCTTTGAGTTTGTTTTGGATCTCGAAGATCTTTTCAGTTGTTTCGTGAATGATCTCAGGACCAGTGAGTTGACTGTCTCCCACTTCGGTCCAACAAATCGGTGATCGACACTTACGACCGTACAATGCCTCGAGAGGTGCAGCCTTAATGCTGGTGTGATAGTTGTTGTTGTACGAAAACTCGCACAACGGTAGATGTTTTTCCAGTTTACACCGAAGTCAAATATGCAAGCTCGTAGCATGTCTTCCAGTGTTTGAATTGTTCGTTCACTTTGGCCGTTGGTTTGAGGGTGGTATGCGGTACTCATATCAAGACGAGTACCCAATGATTTTTGAAGTGATTGCCAAAAGTGAGATGTGAAACGACTATCCCTATCGGAGATAATCGAGATTGGAACACCATGACGGGTTACGAGTTCCTTCAGATAGATTCGAGTGAGACGTTCCATTTTGTCAGTTTCTTTGATTGCCATGAAATGAGCAGATTTCGTGAGACGATCGACGATCACCCAAATGGTATCGCAACCGCTCAATGACTTTGGTAGTTTGGTTATGAAATCCATGGCAATTTATTCCCATTTCCATTCAGGAATGTTGGGCTGTTGGAGTAAACCAGAAGGTTTTTGATACTCGGCTTTGACTTTTGAGCAAGTAAGACACTTGCTGACGTATGTAGCGATTTCAGCTTTCATATTCGGCCACCAATAAAATTCCTTGATGCCGTGATACATTTTGTCGGATCCAGGATGGAAAGAATATTTAGACTTGTGAGCTTCATCCATCACCAAGTCTCGCAGGTTCCTAAAACTAGGCAACCAGATTCGGTTTGAGAAATACCTAATCCCGTTAGGTTTGATTTCGATTTGTTTTTCCATGCCTCGCAAGGCTTCGTTTTTGAGTTTATCGGGTTTGAGAGCTTCGAGTTGAGCAGAGAGGATCTGAATGTTTAGATCATTGTGAATGGTCATACTGAGGGCTCGGACTCGAAGTAGTTTCGTTCGTTCTTTTCGACTGAGGGCATCGTCAACAACCTTTGCCTTACCCGGATGGTATTTGATATCGCAATCGTAGTCGGTAAGCAACTCAGCCCATCGACGTTGCCTCATATTGAGATCCTTCTGATCGAATATGTGTTGGAGACTTTTGTGGTCGGTAAAGATTGTGCACTTAGTGCCATAGAGGTAATGTCTCCAGATTTTGAGAGCAAAAATGACAGCTCCAAGCTCAAGATCGTGAGTGGTGTAGTTCTTTTCATGGATTTTGAGTTGTCACGAAGCGTAAGCAATAACTTTGTCTCGTTGCATCAGTACGCAACCGAGACCTTGATGAGAAGCATCACAGTATACCACGAAGTCATCGGTGCCTTCGGGTAAGGATAGAATCGGAGCACTGCAAAGCTTTTGTTTCAGGAGTTGAAATGTTAACTCTTGTTTATCAGTCTAATCGAACTTTTTGTCTTTTTAAGTCAATTTTCGTGAGTGGTTGAGCTATTTTCGAGAAAAATTTTGATGAACCGATGATAATATCCCGCCAATCCCAAGAATTGGTGTACCTCGGTCGGAGTGGTTGGTGACTGAAAGTCTTTGATAGCTTCGATTTTTGATGGATCGACATGAATTCCTTGACTATCGATAACATGTCCAAGGAATTGAACGGTTTGCATCCAGAACTCACACTTAGAGAATTTTGCGTAAAGCTCCTCGTGCTTAAGTAGTTCTAGGATGGTTCTGAGGTGTTGTGCATGTTCTTGTTCGTTGCGCGAGTAAATGAGAATGTCGTCAATGAAGACAATGACAAACTTGTCAAGGTATGGCTTGCACACCCGATTCATAAGATCCATGAATACAGCCAGTGCGTTGGTTAGACCGAATAGCATCACTCAAAATTCGTAATGCCCATGATGGGTTCTGAAAGCGGTTTTTGGGATGTCGGTGTCGCGAACACATAGCTGGTGATAACCTGACCGGAGATCGATCTTTGAATAAAAACTCGACCCTTGTAGTTGGTCAAACAGGTCATCAATACGAGGAAGTGGATACCGGTTCTTGACAGTTAGCTTGTTCAACTCTCGATAGTCGATACACATTCGGAAAGAACCATCTTTCTTTTTGACAAATAGGACCGGAGCTCCCCAAGGTGAAGAACTCGGCCTAATGAATCCTCTTTCTAGGAGTTCCTGTAATTGATTGGACAAATCTTGAAGTTCGGATGAGACTAAGTAGTTCTTCGGGAAAGACTTCTGGAAAGTCTCGAACGATAGGCACATCCTCAAGTCGCTTCTCTTTCGACTATTTCTCCATGATGTGTGCGAGGATTGCTGGATAACCCTTTCGCGGAAATTTCCGAGTTTTCAAGCAAGATATGATGTTGAGTCTCGTCCCACTGGTCTCCCCCTGTATGACCAAGGTTCTACCAACGGCGAGAGGAATACGAACGATTTTATTGTAACAAACGATTTCGGCACGATGCTTGGACAACCAGTCTATACCAAACGTCGAAACTTCCAATTTCAACAGGCATAAGATCGATTGAAAAGGTCTCGTTGGTTAAGTTTAAAGTTCAATTAGGTATCACACTATCGGTTTCTATGAGTTTACCATTTGCAAGTTCTACGGTGTACTTAACATCTAGAGCAATGGATGCGATATCAAGTAGGGGGAAAAACTCATCAGAAATAAAGCTTTTATCGGCATCAGTATCAAACAGAATAGAAGCAGATAAGTTGTTGAGAAGGAACATACCCGTGACCACATTCGGGTCATGACGGGCATCCCCGGAGTTGAGTACGAACACTCTTCCCCTTATGTTGTTGTTATTGTTGTTGCTTTTGTTCTTGTTTTTAGGACATTCATTTCTGAAGTGTCCTGCTTCCCCACACCCAAAGCAGGATTTGGGTTGGTTGGCATTGTTGTGAGAGGTGTTGTTGTTGGATTTGGGGGCTTGGCAATCTTTGGTCAAGTGCCCGTACCTCCTACAGTTGTTGCAGAGAGTACTGCATGGACCATCGTGGTGGCAGTTACACTTGGAGCAGTATGGCCTATCCTCAGTGTATCCACGCTTGGGTTCAGAATTTGTGTTGTAAACTTGGATGGCAATGGATTTCTTGTTGTGGTTATTGTCGGGTTTGGATGATTTGCATTTGTTGTTTTTGTGGGAGGATGTGTTGGATGTCTCACGGCTAACAACCATGGCCATGAGTTCATGCGCCAACCGGATTGCACATTCAATGGTGGTTGTTTTGGATGAGGCGACATTCCCCTGGATATTCTCCGGGAGGCCGCGGATATATCTCTTGATGCACTTCTCCTCCGGATCAACCAAACCCGGGCATAACAAAGGGAATTGCTGGAATTTAGTGGTATATCCAGCAATGTCAGTTCCCTGCACTATCAAGTGCCATAACTCTTCCTCCAGACGGTGCAGTTCTTCTTCGGGACAGTATTTTTTTCTAATCTTTATCTTCAGTTCAGCCCAAGGAAGTCGGTTTGCTATCTCAATGTCCACAAAGTTTGCGTGGGTGTTCCACCATGTAAGTGCACCTTCCTGAAAGGTGTAGGCAGCAAACTTGACTTTGTTATCCTCCGTACAGTTATAGTGGTTGAAGACGGATTTCATACGTTCAATCCATCTGATTAGGCCAATAGAACCTTCCGTGCCTTTGAAGTAGATAGGTTTGCAGCTAAGAAAATCCTTGTAAGAGCAAGGTTTGATAACAGGAGTATTAACTGGGGTTTCGTCATTGCTTTGAGAGTTTCGAGATGAATCCCGAGCAGCCAAAGCATCGGCAACTGCTCGAGATACGACAGCGGCAAGTTCGGCATCATTGTAACTTTTCCTCTTTGGCGGCATGATTCTTCAAGAGAGAAACAAGAGGCACATGAGAAGTTGTACCAGAATGATAATTCGATAGATGTACATATATTAAAATGGTAATATACAACATCACAAAGTGAAAATTAACAATGTAAGATAGTCGAGAGAGATTGTCGATTGATATTACGATGTTAAACGATTACAGACAATTTCGAGTTACGTGAACCAAAACTTACAGGATTAGATTTTTAACAAAAAGGTGCTGGGAATTGTTACATCCGGTCGAATTACATAGGTCCTACGAAAGCATGATAAAGTACAGATTTAGCCTAAGCTAATCCTGACGTAGATTGAGTTGTGGCAGCAGTGCGGTGAGATTGTCTACAGATTCTGCAAGCCTGCTAACCATTCGGAGGGCGTCCTCGGTTTTTCTTAGACGTGTCTCGCACTGATTCATCCTTGATTGTAGGACGGAGACTTCATTTCGGTTGCCAATCACTTGGTTGTGGACAACCTCCATAGTTTCGATGGTTTCACCCAGACGGTTGTCAAGGGTGTCCATGTGGTTGACGGTATTTTCATGATCTTCAGAGACTTGATTGATACGTTCAAGTGATGTGAGTCTCCAGTTTTCATTGGTTTCTTAGAGTTCGATATCCATAGTATTAAGTCGTTGCTCGTGTCGGTGCAGCCTAGTGGCTAAGTCCGACAAAGTGAAGTGAGTGGGGTATGGGTCAGCTCGAGGCAACCTGGTGTTCCTCCTAGCTACACTTGGGTTTCGCGATCCATATGGATGAGAGCGTGACGAATTGGGTGGCGTATTTTGGTTTTTGAGACAAAGCGTTAGAGAGAATGAGGCCTATATTCATATAATACATATATAATATAGCCTAAGATATTGAGCGAGAGTGAGGCCTATCTATGTATATATATATCACATAAAAGCCTAAAGTGTCTAACACATACATGTTTGAGTCCCGGTTTCTCTCGTGGTCAGAGTCAACTAGTGTACCCTATTCAGTCATGACTCCTTTCAGATCTCACATCATATTCTTTTAATTGTACATAGTTGACCAGGCTATGTGAAATTAAACAAATACAATGCATTCACTGAAACTAATCACACATAATAAGGAATACTACCTAACGGTCATAGTCTAGGCCCACTAAATGCAACCTAGGTCACTATAACCTTAGGCTCTTATACCAATTTATCGCACCCCCAAATTCGGGTTGCGGAAGCGAATCTGGTCGGGGCGCGACTAATCAATAATCACAAGCACAAAGATATAATGAACGACCACTAAATGCGTCGTTTTACATTGTATTGATAAAACCAAGGTTTACATCAAAAAAAATATTGTTTACATTAGCTCAGTTCCTTGAAATTGAGAGATTTACATTACGTACTTACTTTATACAAAATATAATAATGCAACTAAATCTCTGTTTGATTGAATGAAGACTCGAGCTAATGGATCCTGATTTGGGCAGCCAACCTACTGCTGAGTACCTGTGATACATGCTAAAATGGATCAGCGAAACGCTGGTGAGCTCACAGGTTTGTATGTCAACACATATTTGTATGAACCGCAAGATTTAATTGAATTTAAAATGCAATTAAGCAAAATAAAAGTTATACAGCCATGAGCACATAGTCTGAGCTTAACTTGAATGTCAGGTCTAATTAAGGAAACCCAACGGAGGTGCCTCCTATGAGTGCCTAATCTACACTCGTCTTCCCAAATGACAATACGTCCGTTTGACCAGTTAGTGCGTGCTAACCCAAACGAGGATTGTCAATCCTATATGATATCATATACTAACATTCATGCTACAGATGTATTACCAAACTGTGTTGTGGAGGGCTTTGAAATGATTAGTGAAAATAACTCATGTAATATTTGATTTGTATTATAGTAGCGTTCATACTGTAAAACAAAACGAGCAATGTAACACCCCTGATGAAAATCGTAAAATAAGGGCTTTGAGACTCACCTGAGCCTTGAGTGTTTATCGAAATAAACTTGAATTGATTAGCTGTGAATTGATGTCTGAAGACTTGTAACCTTAGGGTGTCCAAGACACACGATGGTTATAACATGAGTAGGTATCTTGAAAGACTAACTTTGAAGTTGTTCGTCCAACTAGAATGTCCAAATTACTCCTATTTGGTTGACTAACTTGTCCAAGTTACTACGACTTGGTTGATTGAATTGTCCAAATTACTACGATTTGGTTGATTAACTTGTTCAAGTTACTACGACTTGGTTGATTGGATTATGTTTTGAAAATGTGTACAGCCCATTGGTGATTGGTTGTAATAATAATCTCATTATTATTATTATGATTTCAAAGTGTTCATGTTTTTATAAACGTATTCCGATATGTTTAAAAAGTCGTATTGTATAAGTGTTTGAAGTTACACAAGTTTGACACTTAGTAAAAATCCATATTTTCAAGGTTCTGTCTTATGCGACACTAGGTGTGACATAAGGCTTTGTGTCGCTATATGCGACATAGTCTGTTGTGTCGCAGATCATGACTGCGACATATGGGCATGTGTCGCTAAGTGCGACATCCGCAATTTAATGCGACATAAGGTGTTGTGCCGCTATGTGCGACGGGAATAAGTTTTGCGACATAGTGTTTTGTGTCGCTATAAGCGACATCTGAAAGTATTGCGACATAGAGGCTTGTGTCGCTATATGTGACATAGCCTAGGATTTGGCGACATAAGGGCTTGTGTCGCAGGTGGCCTAGAGCCTCTGTGACATAACGAGCTGTTGGCCGGAAAATGAGCCGAAAAGGTGTTTTCCAGTTTTCGTTTGACTTGAAACTTTTACCCAACCCATATTTGGACATTATAAGCTTAGATAACCCACAAACAAGTGAAAATAATGGAAATCGGAGTGTTTCGGGATTTGTCAGAAACTTACAAACTTAACGCCGGAGAAATCCGAAAAGAGGGAAATGTAGATCGTGACTCCATGAATCTTTTCTTCCAAATGAGTATGAGAATTCGAGATCGTTTTATGGTGTTATTTTATGATTTAAGGAGGTTGTGGTGGTGTGGTGGTTTGAAAGAAAAAGAAGAAGAAAGAGAGTGAGAGAGGTGGAAATGAGGTGAAGAAAGGGGAGTGGGGGGGGGGGGGGGGGGGGGTTTGGCAGATTTTTGGGGAAAAAGGGGAGGGAATCTCCCAATTTTTATCCCCCGCGTTTGTGCTCCGTGCGGTGTTCGTTTCCCCGATCGTTTAATCGTATAAATAATTATTTTAAAATACGAATATTTATTAAGGTTTTTGTTGAAATATTTCATCAAATACTTTTACTTGAGTTATAAAATATAACTTATTCTTGTTTCGATTGTTCACGCGTTTATTATTTTAATCGCGTAAATGTTGTTTGTACGATACGAATTTGAGTTGAAATATTATCTAAATAATATTTTTAGATAAAACAAAGTTATTAAATAATGTTATGTTATTTAATAAAAATGTTCACCAACGTCCGTATTAATTGAATCGAATTGCATTCGATTTGAAACTTGTACGATTTAATCAAATTGCATACTTGTATATAGTCAACAATATATATAATGATACATTAACTAGCCTAACACATAACTAATTACATGTATTATACTTGATTAGGCACTAATTACTAGTCCTAATTTGGCAGGTGTCACACAACCTCACGTTTTCCCACTATCAGACCCATCTGATCCAGGGTATTCATGAGTCTATCCGAGAACTTGGAGGAAACTCCGGTATTGCAGATCATGAGACTTTGCACCTACAGTTCTATGGATTCATGGACTCACTCAGACAACAACATCCTGAACGAGAGATGATAGAAGCTGATGGATTCTCTTTTGTGGATTCCCGCGGAACCATCTCCAAAGCAGTAAAGGAGATAACTTGAGATCTTCTACACATGAAAAGGGTTACCGAGCAACATCTTCAAGGCTTCCCCATCTTTTCATCAGAGATTCCAAACATCATCGACATCATCACTCGTCATTTTCTGAGGATCTACCCACGCAACCCCAGGATTCCACTTCAGAGCACTTCCGGTCCTGGAGGCTCCAGCACCAACTAATCTGAAGGAAGGCTAAGTCGAGCCCTCGACTATAAAAGCAGCACTTCTCGGGAGGCAACCCGTGTAATAAGACGTGTATAGAGAACAATAGCAATAAGTAAAGAAAATCTCTAACTATCCTTCACACTTGGTCGTTACCAAAACACTTTATGAAAAAAAATTTGATATTACGACTCACTTGCAAATAAACCACTCGTCTCAGAAAATAGGAAACCAAATTGAAAAAATGGTAAAACATGTGTTTCGAGCATTTTGAGGTACTTGCATACTATTTTTATGCATTATGCTCAAACTCGTTTAAAAACACATGTTTTATAAAACTGATTTACAGTAGAAAACATCTTTTCAAATTCTGAGACAGTGATTTATCTTTTGCAAATACTTTGAGTTTGTAAACTGGTACGACCAACGTGTTCACACTTACGAGATTGATTCACAAAAAAGGAAATAATTGGATGAAGAAAACCAATAGAAAAACGCTTGAAGCCGAGCCGCTCTTCATAAATACAGAAAAAGATGCCAAGCAACATCTCTTTGCAGCAAATTCAGATTCTCAGCTTCATTGCATCTGCTATCTAGGGAGTGTATGAAACCTTTACTCTCTTTTGTTTATGATTCTTATTATTATTTGATTTGTTAGTTTGTTAAAGTATTCTATACTCTATCCTAAGCTTATCACGAAGTGTGGGATTCCAGCCCAAAACAAACACTTGAGAAACATTTTCTTGCATGTTCAAACTCTAAGTGTGGGATCTTTACTTACAAGTAAATCTCAACTCAAGAGAACATTAGGGATAATGTTCCTCTAAGTGTGGGATAGCAGGTATAGAATACCTTGGTTAGTTTTAATGATTTTTAATGTCCGAAATAGTAAACTCAGAAAATGTTCCTCAAATTTTTCAAAAATTTTCAAGAAAATTAAAAATATGAGCTAAATCTATTGATTACTCTACTAATTTTTGAGCCAAAATATCTTTTTAGAGGAGCTATTTTCAAATATGAGTAATATATTTCGGAATCTAGGGAAAATAAGGTAGAAATTGCTTAAGCAAGAAATAATAATCTGATGGAAGCATGACAAAGCACATACAACCATATTTGCAGTGAGGTATCTTGAGCCTAATAGCATTCATCTTAAATGCTTCACTTTTCACTTCTTGTGTGTGCCAATGCATGTATCTCTGAATTAGAACTTGCTCTTGAGATACATTTCGAGACCACATTGGTGTGTATCGTACGCGGTATAGGTGCAATTAGATGACCTTGACTTTACCTAGGATTTAACCCTTTTTTTTAGATATCTCTTCAAGCCCAAAAGCCTTCTGATACTCATTGTTAGTATCGATGATCCGCCTAGTAAACCCTGTTGAACCTAGAACTTTCGTTTCATATAACCCTACTTCCCAAAATATCCCCAAACTTATCTTAGAATTTCTGAGGTTATGAAGAACATCTTTTAGAATATCCACTTCACTTATCCTACCCTTTCGTGTTTTCCAACAAAATTGAAGAATCCCTGGTGCGTAAAATTGGCACCGCGAAAAGACTCGAAATGTTCAAGATAAAGGATTTTCTGAAAGAATCAAGAAAATTATCCTTGGAAATTCTCTGGCAAAGAAGTTCTGATGAAGAAAAGAAAAATAGAAAAGTATAAAAGTGGAAAAAAGAATAAAAAGAAGAAAAAGAAGAAAAGAAAAGAAAGAAATAGTTTCGCAAGAATAAAGCTTGAAGTCCTTTGAAGTATCATCCTCACAAAAAGATTCTGATGGAAGATGAATAGCTACCTCCCTTTCCGTTCTAGAATAAGTTGTTCATAATCTCAACTATTTTAAGATGATCAAATACCCGTACAACCCAAAATACACCACTATCCATACCCCTTAACCTTCACCAAACACTACAACCCTCATGAATGTCTTGGGATAAATTAGCACCGTCCTCACCTAAGTGGTGGAGATCCAATTCTCGACCAAGCCTATGACGATGAGTACTGCATGACTGGCTATTTGAGTGATTTCAATTGTTTTAGATTGATAGGAAACATGATACACTTTTAGTGAATTGAGTGACCACCTTTTGAGAGGTCGCCTAGTCATGTGTACTCCAAGATCATGAGATTTGGATGTATGCCTAAGAGAATCTTTTCTTGTTTAAGGAAGAATCATCTTATCTTTCCCTATATTCTTGAAACTGTCTTATTTGCATCTGACAGTGGTAACTCTTAAAAATGTTGAGACTCGCTCTAAAAATGTTTTAAAATGTTTTCAAAAACTGAGTGATTGCTTGAGGACAAGCAACGTCTAAGTGTGGGATATTCTTGATGTGACTCAAAAAATCATGTTTTTAAGGTTAATATTCTACACTTTTTAGGCACATCTTTAGTGAAACTATTCCAAAACAATCATTATTCACTAAAATTCCCTAAAGTGCTCAAAATATGGACGTTGTTACAAAAGTCACAGAAAATAACCAAATAACGAGCAAAACAGAGCGAATAAACAACAGCCAATTATCACACCCTCATTTACTCTATGATAAGCACATTCTAACCTTATCATATGATGTCATAGGTAAAAACGAGACAGAAAAATCAAGAATCATGCAAATCGGATAAAGAACGGAGAAGACACTACACTTTCATAACGGTTTATAGTCATTCCGGCAACGCCTGAGCTCAACTCATCTAATTTTGTTGAAATTGATACCATTATAAGCGTAACAGAATTACGAAGCCGTGGGTGAAAGAATCAAGTTAAACGGACGCATAACGAAGGAGATACGCGCATTTTAAGCAACGAACGAAATCAGACGGAGCCCGTATACGGCCTTAGGAACCGTATATGGCCCTATACAGACCGTATACGGTCTTGTATAGACCATATACGTCCCTATACAAGCCGTATACGGTCCCTCCTCCCCCTTGTGTGCTTCGTTTGCTTGTACGTGCTGTTTTGCAAGTTGTACGTGTGATTTGGAGCTTTGCCTATAAATAGTGGATACCCCCTCCTCATTTCAACACACCTCTTCATTCCAATCATTTCTCCATTTTTACTTTCTCTCTCACACATTCTCTCTCTCTCTCTACCCTCTCTCTCTTTTATTTCTCTCTCTAAAATTAGGGTTAGGTTCAGTTAGTTCTCAGTTAATATTTAACTGAAACTAACGGAGGGGCTACTTTTGTAATAGCATAGGGAATAGTTCAGGGGCTTTTATTGTAATATTGTCAAGGATATTGCAGAAGTTCTTCTTGTACTCTCTCTCTCTCTCTCTCTAAACGCTTATTCAATCTACGCTTTATTAACGGTTACTTCTTTCCTTATCTGTTATAATGATTATTGCTATTATCGTTATGCTAGATTTAGGATCTGTTATTATGCGTAGTGGGTAGTTTCCTTGTGTGTTTGTTATGATGTAATTAGTTTATATATGTGCGGGGTGATGCTACTTTAAATATACGATTGGATAATTAAATTGTGAAATAACGGAGGTAACGTTATACGGCTTTCATTTGTATAGCGCCGGAAACATCACTTATATGTGGAGTACGGAACGTGGAAGCTATGAAAGTCATTGGCACAATCTGTTGTGGAAATAATGTTCCCAATTGTATTATAAAATGAAAACTGGTGGTCTATTAATGTTGTATTTATGAATTTCTAAACCAATATCGCCTTTCCTCCAATTAAACGTGGTTAGAACCTTTATGATAAGGAGTCGCGAACCTTGATCAAACGGTCACTACCTATCTATGTTTTCTAAAACTAACAACATGGTCTGAATTGTGTAACTGTGGAAATATTGTTTAAAAACCTTTCGTATAGTACACCATGAATCAATCAGGGATTTATTGGGAAAAGTGAGGGCTGGTTTGTGACACCCGTCGAATTAGGGCTAGTAATTAGTGCTTAATCAATTATTAATACATGTAATTAGTTTGTGTTAGGCTAATTAATGTACCGATATATATATTATTGAATATATACAATTATGCGATTCGATTAAATCGTACAAGTTTCAAATCGAATGTATTTCGGTTCAATTAAATACGGACATTGGTGAAATAATTTTATTAAATAATATAACATTATTTAATGACAATATCTTTCCCAAAATATTATCTTGATAATAATACTTTGTAATTAATTCATATCGTACAAACAACGGTTACGTGATTTAGAATCCGTACAACGAACGCGCAAATCGAGATCACAAAAATTAATGAATCATTTTTATAAATGTTTTTCCAAGTATTTAGAATGAACACTTCAAGTGAAAGTATTGAAATTTAAATCGTTACTTAAAAACGCGTAATAAACGTTTAACACCAAACCGAACGAGTAAACGAACCTAAAACGTCACAAATTAAATTGGGAACAAGAAAATGACCAAAATACCCTTGTGTGGGCCCCCTAGGCCGCCGCCCCCCATGCCCCCCATGTGCCACATGCCCACCTCCCATCTCACCCTCTAATTATTCATGCACACCACTTACTACACTTCCATACATGTAACATGCAAGACATGCACTCTTCCATTTCCATTCAAACATTTCCACTAGTTTTCTCTCTATTCTCTCTCTCTCAAGTTCCAGAAAAACTCAGCCCATTTCTCCACCCTCAAACCACTACAAGTCCACCCTAAACCACCATAGCACCACCACCATCAAAGTCACTATTTTACAAAGAAAATTAGCTCAACAACAACTACTCTTTCTCTTCATCTCATCTCCATCAAAATTATAGTAAGGAAACTCTTTCTTACTCTCATATTGTTTATTTACATGTTATAAATCTCATCTAACAATATTATGTCTAAATTTAAACTTAAAATACGTTTTTATGAATTTTTCACAAAGAATACACAATCTGTCCAGAAAAACACAGATTACTAAAAATGTCATAACTTGAGTTCTAGGAAGAGTTAGAAGATGCATTTTTTAAAAAAAAATTCTTATTGAAAAGATCTACAACTTTCATGTTTTACGTTTTTACCAGATCCGAACGTATTTTTCTCTATATATCAAATTGTGGGACTGACCTGGTTAAAATCAGAAACTGGACTATGCATGACTAATTAAATTGTTTCTCTATGATTATGGACTTAAAACTCTTGGAAAACATAAGTTAGATACTACACACATAGAAGATCAGTTGATAAAAATTGTGAGACTTGACTTGGACCAGAAATTGGTAATATCACTGGGAGAATAAACCGACAAAAAGTCGAAAATGTGAAATCTTGAATATTTGGAACTTTTATAATAATCGACACTCTTGGTGAACTTGGACACAAACCGACAATTTATTTAGACTCTATAAACTGATATTTGGGTTGGGTGAAAGTTTCGGGTCAAACCGAGTAAGTTTGACCAAGTCAACAAAAGTGGCTAGTTTTCGAAAAACTTACTATATTTGGAAAATGATAACAAAAACTAGTTTGGGTGACTTAGTTGATAACTTGGACAAAAAAAAACTAATTTTGGAAAGTTTCCCGAATGAAAAACCGACACTTGGATACACTTGGGCTAATAATGGAAATTTGACCAGACGCTAGTGTCGCATGGCCTGCGACACTACCTGCGACATTACCTGCGACACTACCATAGTGTCGCTATTAGTGCCGCTGCTTATTGAAACTTTGAATGAACCTGCGACAGTGACCCTAATGTCGCATAACCTTACTGCGACATTGACTTTAGTGCGACACTGACCATAATGTCGCATAACCTCACTACGACATTAACCTTAATGCGACACTGACCCTAGTGTCGCATAAACTCACTGTGATATTGACCTTAGTGTCGCATGACCTGCAACACTCGCATACACTGCGACACTTACCCTAGTGTCGCATGACTTGCGACACTGACACTAGTGTCGCTAAAAACAGAATTTATGGGACTTGTTTTCACTAAGTATTGAACATGGATAACAACTTATAAACACACAGGATACATACTGTAACTATATATATGAGGACACAAACTTAATAATAATGTCTTAAAGAATTATTATTACAAACTTTCACCAACGTTCACGTTTTTGATAAACAAAGTTGAACAATCAAACATTTGGACATAACTAATTGTTGGACAACAAACATAGATGGTCTGTTGAGACATCTACTCACTCATATAACGTTGCGCGTTTTGACCGCCCGACAGGTTACAAGTCTCCGGACATCAATTCACAGCTAATCAATTCAAGTTTATTTTGATAAACACTCAAGGCTCAGGTGAGTCTCATGGCCCCTATTTTTACTGCTTTTCAATCAGGGGTGTGATATTATTGCTCGTTTTATTTTACAAGTTGAACGCAAGTACCAATCAATCAAATACTACATGAGTTGTTTTCAACTAATCACTAAAGCCCTCCATAGCATAGTCTGGTAATACATCTGTAGCGTGAATGTTAGTATATGATATCATATAGGATTGACAATCCTCGTCCGGGTTAGCACGCACTAACTGGTCAAACGGACGTATTAGCATTTGGGAAGACGAGTGTAGATTAGGCACTCGTAGGAGGCAACTCAGTTGGGTTTCCTTAATTGGACCTGACACTCAAGTTAAGCTCAGACTATGTGCTCATGGCTGTATAACTTTTATTTTGCTTAATTGCATTTTAAATTCAATTATAAAATCTTGCGGTTCATACAAATATGTGTTGACATACAAACCTGTGAGCTCACCAGCATTTCGCTGACCCATTTTAGCATGTATCACAGGTGACCAGCAGTAGGTTGGACTGCTCAATCAAGATCTATTAGCTCGAGTCAGCATGCAAACAATCAGAGATTTTAGCTGCATTATTATATATTGTATAGATTAATTATGTGCTTAAATCTCTCAATTTTAAACTGAGCTAATGTAAACAATATTTTGATGTAAACTTTTATTTTATCAATATCAATGTAAAACGACGCATGTAGTGGTCGTTCATTATATCCTTTGTGCTATGTATATTGATTAGTCGCGCCCCGACCCGATTCGCTTCCGCAACCCGAATTTGGGGGTGCGACATGGTTTATATCATAGATGCTTGAACTTTAATACAAACTTAGTTAAACTAGTCTAGAGTGACCATAAAGTATGTGATACCGGAAAGACCACAGTAATGGCATTGTACTTTGGAAACACCATTGGTGGATTACAAATACGTGAAAGCTAAGAAAATGTCAGTGGTTGAAGACTGTATCACATCCTGGTTTGTTTTCAAAGCTGTGGAAATGTTTGATCGCGCTGTACACTGTTAGTACGCCCAAGAGATGGAAAACTGTGGAAATGCTTGATTGCACTGTACACCGTTAGTACCTCTCAGGTTTGGAAAACTGTGGAAATGCATAATCGCCCTGTACACCGTGATGAAAAGCTCTAGACTAAAATATAACCATTAATGTAAAGTTAACAGTCACCAAACCAAGTCTTAATCTTAAATGCCTTATCTGACTTCGTTGTCCCCGTAGTGTTAAGAATGGTCGGAACCCTAGTGGGTATGCTACTCTATCTCATGCGCCCAGGAACTAACATTCCAAGAAGGGTCGTTACTCCATCACTGGCTAATGTTGAAGAGTTGAGCATCCTCCTCCGATCAGACTCAATTTAGCCTAGTACTCAGTGACATACTAGTTAGTCTCCCCAATCAGTAGGGTACTAGTGTTTACACTATGAACAATTAAGCTCAGGTAAGACACAAACCTTTATTAGACGTTTTCATATCAAAACCCTACCATCACCCCCGCATAAGCTAACGGAGTCATAACAAACACATCTCCTCCATACTGATTACATCCCTATTTCTATTTTTCATTTATTTAATTTTTATTTAATTATGGACCTAAGTAACAAAACCCCCACTAAAAACCCGTTTAAAGACCCATCACTAAATTGAACAATTTGTCTTGACATTTCCGTTTCACAATATGATTAGCTTGAAGAACGACCCTAGGTCATACTGCTGTTATACAAGCCATAGTAAAGCTTAGGTCCGCAGCTCTATAAATTTAAAACACACTGTCCGCCGTCTCTGTTGCTGTTGGAACAACGACCGGAGTCAAATCTGACCGACCGATAGGGACGCGACAGATATCATTTGTCTCTCAAGGAACAATCCTCTTCGAGCTACAAAGACCACATTATCCGCGGGTCTGTAGAACAGATATCCAAACGACTCTTGTGGATAACCGACGAAAAGACACTTTTCAGATCTAGAATCTAGTTTGTCCTGTGTTTCTCGTCTAATGAAAACTTCACAACCCCAGATTTTGATGTGACCAAGAGAAGGACGTTTTCCCTTCCACATCTCACGTGTCTTTGAAACCTTCTTGGTGGATAAAAGATTTAAGATGCGAGCGGCTGTTTCTAGTGCATAACCCCAAAAACTTATCGAAAGTGTAGCCCAACTCATCATAGACCAAACCATGTCCAACAAGGTTCTATTTCTCCTCTCAGTAACTCCATTAAGCTGTGGTGTTCTAGGAGGAGTAAATTGAGAAACTATTCCACAATCTCTAAGATGATCGAGAAACTCGATACTAAGGTATTCTCCTCCCCTATCGGATCGGAGAATCTTTATCTTTCTGCCCAATTGATTCTCTACTTTGCTTTGATATCTTTTGAATACCTCAAAAGTATCCGACTTATGCTTAATCAGATAGACATGTCCAAATCTACTGTAGTCATCAGTAAATGTAACATAATACTGATTTCCATCTTTTGTGGCGCATCGGAATGGTCCACAAACATCTATGTGTACCAAGTCCAATACTCCTTCACCTCTTTCACACGACCCGGTGAATGGTGATTTAGTCATCTTTCCTAACAAACAAGATTCGCATACTTCATCCGATTTGAGGTCGAATCTGTCGCACCCCCAAATTCGGGTTGCGGAAGCGAATCGGGTCGGGGCGCGACTAATCAATATACACAGCACAAAAGATATAATGAACGACCACTACATGCGTCGTTTTACATTGATATTGATAAAACAAAAGTTTACATCAAAATATTGTTTACATTAGCTCTGTTTGAAAATGAGAGATTTAAGTACATAATTAATCTATACAAAATATAATAATGCAGCTAAAATCTCTGATTGTTTGCATGCTGACTCGAGCTAATAGATCTTGATTGAGCAGTCCAACCTACTGCTGGTCACCTGTGATACATGCTAAAATTGGTCAGCGAAACGCTGGTGAGCTCACAGGTTTGTATGTCAATACATATTTGTATGAACCGCAAGATTTTATAATATAATTGAATTTAAAATGCAATTAAGCAAAATAAAAGTTATACAGCCATGAGCACATAGTCTGAGCTTAACTTGAGCGTCAGGTCCAATTAAGGAAACCTAACTGAGTTGCCTCCTACGAGTGCCTAATCTACACTCGTCTTCCCAAATGCTAATACGTCCGTTTGACCAGTTAGTGCGTGCTAACCCGGACGAGGATTGTCAATCCTATATGATATCATATACAGACATTTGCGCTACAGATGTATTACCAAACTATGTTGTGGAGGGCTTTGAAATGATTAGTGAAAACTACTCATGTAGTATTTGATTTGTATTGTACTTGCGTTCATATTGTAAAATAAAATGAGCAATGTAATCACACCTCGGATTGAAAAGCAGTAAAATAGGGACCATGAGACTCACCTGAGCCTTGAGTGTTTAAATTAATAAACTTGAATTGATTAGCGGTGGATTGATGTCCGAAGACTTGTAACCTAAGGGTGTCCAAGACACACAATGGTTATAACATGAGTAGGCATCTCGAAAGACTGCCCTTGTAGTTGTTCGTCCAACTTAGAATGTCCAAATTACTACGATTTGGTTGATTGAATTATCCAAATTACTACGATTTGGTTGTTTGACTTGTGTTTTGAAAACGTGTACGGCCATCGGTGAATTGGTTGTTGAAATAATCTCATTATTACTTTCCTGATTTTGAAGTGTTATACTTAAAAGTAAGTTCCAATGTGTTTTAGAAGTCATGTCGCATTCGTGTTTGATGTTATACAAGTTTAGCACTTTGTGTGAAAGTTTAGATGTAACACTGTTACTCGTGACCCTAGGGTAAGGGCGAAGCCCGTTAATGACGGTGGTCCGGGGGCAGCGCCCCTGGTAGTGGGGTCCAAGGGGCGGCAGCCCCTGGCAGGGTCCAAGGGGCAGAGCCCTTACCCTAGGGTCACGAGCCCTTACCCTAGGGTCACGAGTGGTAAAATTGCTTTGGTGAAAAACGCATCTGGACTCGAATTTGGGTGAAATCGAGTGGTAAAATTTTAGGTCTTGACACTTAATAAAATCCGTGATTTCTTGGATCTGTTTCATGCGACACTGGGCTAGTGTCGCTACCTGCGACACTAGTTAGTGCGACACTAGGGTCTGTGTCGCTATATGCGACACTAGCTTGATTCTTGCGACACTAAGGCGTGTGTCGCTATTCCTGCGACATTACGATTTTATGCGACACTAGGTATAGTGTCGCTGTATGCAACATTGTGGATTCATGCGACATTAGGCGTAGTGTCGCAATCCTGCGACATTACAATTTATGCGACACTAGGTATAGTGTCGCTATATGCGACATTGCGACAATTCCTGCGATATTAAGCCTAGTGTCGCAGGTGGCCTGGAGCCTCTGCGACACTACGGACTGTTGGCCGGAAAATGGTCCGAAAAAGTGTTTTCCGGCCTCCGTTCGACCTGAGACTTTTACCCAACCCATATTTGAACATTTTAAGCTTAAAGAAACAACTAGAACTTAAAAACACTTGAAATCGAAAAGTTTCGGGTTTTTGTCAGAAACTTACAACTTCGCGCGTGAGGAATCTGGAAAGATGGAAATGTAGATAGTTGCAAGGTGGTTCTTTTCTTCCAAATGAGCGATGAAAACCGAGGTCGTTTGGTGGTGAAATTTTGTGATTTTAATGAAGTGGTGGTGGTGGTTTGGTTGGAGAGAAAAAGAAAGAGAGAGAGAATAGAGATGATGGTGATGATAGAAATGGGGAGTGGGGTGGGATCCCCTCCCCTTTTGGCTGATTTCGGTGGGGGCCCACCGGAGTGCGGGTCTCAACTTTTTAACTCCGTGTATTCGTGTTCCGTGCGGCGTTCGTTTAAACATTAAATAATTATTTTATACGTTTAAATATATGTTTTAAAATACGGATATTTTTTCAAAATTATATATGAAGTATTTCATCAAATACTTAATAATTGGGATATAAATTGTAACTTTAACTTTATTTCGGTTGTACGCGCATTTATTATTTTAATTGCGTAATTGTTGTTTGAACGATACGAATTTGAGTTGAAATATCACCTAAATAATATTTTGGATTAAATAGAGTTATTAAATAATGTCATATTATTTAATTTAATTATTCACCAACATCCGTGTTAATTGAACCGAATTACATTCGGTTTGAAACTTGTACGATTTAATAGAATCGCATGATTGTATATATTCAACAAAATATATATCACTTGATACATTAATTAGCCTAACACAGAACTAATTACATGTATTATAACTGATTAGGCACTAATTACTAGTCCTAATTTGACGGGTGTCACACGAATGATTCCAACACTCCATCCTTTGGGAGTTAGCCGATGCGTCTTGTTTACGTGCCCAAGACGGTAATGCCACAATTTAGATTTATCAAACTCATTAGATGAATCAACATTTAAAATCAAATTGCTAACACATTCAACATTTTCATATATGCCATTGTAAGGAGAAGCTTTAAAAACAAAACAACCATTTAAATAAACCAAAATATCACCATTCTCATTGTCAAATGAAAATCGATAACCATCCTTAAACAAAGCATAAAATGAAATAATGTTTCTAGTCATTTTTGACGAATAACAGCAATTGTTTAAATCTATCCTAACTCCAGAGTTCAGTGAGCTCATACTTTCCAATCTCGGTAACATGCTTGATTCCTCTGTTTCCCATGACTAGATTAAGCTCTCCATGCTTCAACTTTCTACTTTCCTTTAGACCCTGTAATACAGTGCAAATGTGAGTACCACACCCTGTATCCAGAACCCACGAATTAGAAGTTGTAGTATTATGGAGTTCGATCATGAACATACCTGAGTGAACTCTCTTTTTGACCTTTCCTTCCTCAAGGTCTTTCAGGTATTTCAGGCAGCTACGTTTCCAATGCCCCTTAGTGTTACAGTAAAAGCACATTGCTTCCTTCGGATCATTCACTGGTGCAATATCAGAATCAGTCTTTCTTTTGGACCCACGATTGGACTTTTCATTCGTAGTCTTTGCTTTCCAATTTGACCTCTTTTTTTCTTTGCAATTTGACCAATGGCCAACACAAGAGCTGCTGAGCTAGAGGACACATTATCCTTTTTGATTCCTTGCTCAGCGGTTTACTACAAATTATGGAGTTCCATTATTGAGCATTCTCTCTCATTCATATTCATCTAATATGATATTACAAACTGATTGTAAATAGCTGGCAGACAGGAAAAAATTATGGCAATGGAAAACTCTGTGTCAAACATCATATTCAATGATTCCAACCTATCAAAGTACCCTTTCATCTCCCATACGAATGCACAGATAGATGCTCCAGGTTTGGGTTTGCAAGCCATGAGTGACTTAACCACATCAAGGCGTTCTTTGCTCGCCTTTGCCTGGAACATTTCCTTAAGTTGTTGGTTCATTTCATAAGCCCAAGTATTCTCAAAAGTCTTTTGCAACTCGGGGCTCATGGAGGATGCCATGATACAAGACACTTTATTCGCATCATCATAATGTTTTCTGTGTGCCTCAATCTCCTCTTGGGTTGAGTTTTCATCAATCACGGGAATCTGCTCATCGAAAACATACTCTTTGTTCTCGTACCTTAAGGTACACCTTAGGTTACGCATCCAGTCCATATAGTTTGGACCGGTCAGTCTTTCCCTCCCAAGAACTGAGAGAAGTGAGAAGTTCGAGTTGTGTACGGAAGTGGGGACGGGAGGATTATTACCATTTGCAGAAGACATCTATAAGATAAACAATTTTAGTTAATTTGAGTATTCCTTAATTAAATTACCCAATTTCAAGTTAAGGATATGATCCATATTTTAGATTCGTTTTATGAAGAGGTTTGCCGTAATCATATCGTGAATTTATTTTAGGTAGACAATTCTTTTGTCAATTTCATTTTCTATGAAATTCCTAGTTCTTTTGAGATTCATTGATTTCCATCAACGGCATGTTAATCTCGGATATACTCATCTACCATTCATGATCGGTATGCCGAGGATCATGAATAAGATGGTGAACTTAACCATGCAAAACCCGTGTGGTCCTCGGCTCGAGTACGCTCGAGAATCGCGAGTTCCACATCACCTCTTAATATGTTCTCATATTAATGTGCCGGTAAACCACACACGCTCCATGTAATTCCCTAGTACGTGGATCGATAACGAGGTTATCTTAGGTATTAAGGTGCGGAATTCCTCAATACTTGGTTCACAATAAGTGAACAATTTGTTTCGCAAGATAATAGCGAACTAATTTATCAACAAGGTTTTGTATCGATTAATTAACGTTAATCGATCAATACCTAACCTTATGACTGCTTAGAATAGTGTTTTTGTCCTCTGGAAAACGAATGGCCAAAAGTCTTTTTCGGATTAAACCTAATTGAGTATTTATAGGTTTTAATCAAACTCGATTCGCAGGTCGATGGACTCTGCGAGTTGAGTTCAACTCGCAGCCCACAACCAAGCCCATCTCGACTCGGTTCGCAGCTCTGCGAGCCCAGATCTCATCTCTCATAACTAAGTTCTGTGACTTGAGATCTTATCTCACAGACTTTAGTTTGTAACATCGTATTCGATATTCGTCTAACACTTTATCATACTAATATATTTAACGAATATTAATATCAAATTAATATCATTTACAAATCCAAATCAATTGTACAAACTTGATTACAATAATCACTAGTACTATTACAAGCTAGATCTGTTGTCACACATACATGTCCCAACAGACTCCCCCTTGACAATAGCTCTAGCATCTATGCTATTATGTCTTCAAGTTGTCTTTGATTTTTACTCATAAATCTTACTTCCAGCATAAATCTTCAATTTTATACAAGTCTTAACCATCATTTGATAATCACGTGCTAAGTCACCCCATGCTACTGTCGTCAAGATTCTATTTTCATTCAATTTTATCAAATCTTTCTTCGACATGTTCATTAGGTGTCGATGGTCATAAACTCTGAAGATTTCTCTTTCACCACCTTCAACCTCATCATCAGATTCAACCATTACAGCTTCTCCAGTCTCTGAATCCACATGCCAACTCTTCATATTTTCCAAAATATCTTGTGGCATTGTCTTCAGTGGAATCTGCTGTAAACACTTAATAGATGGATAAATCTTCTTTCTTCTTCTTCGTCCTGTTCTTTGACTTCTCTCTGTCAGTTTAATCGTCTTTCCTTTTCTTGGCTTAATCTTTTCAAATTTATTTGCTCTAACCTCAGTCTTGATTATGTGTTCGACATATTTTCCAACAAAATCATCACTTGGGTTATTCAAAGGTAATCTAGCCAAATCTCGAATCTCAAATCTAGGCAAAGAACTGAATACTGCAAGCTTTCGCTCAAGATATTGAACTCCGTCAAACCTCTTAATAGCAAATAGCTTCAGCTCAGAGTCAAAGTACCAACCAATAATCCCTCTTTTAGGTTTCCGTTTCCCAGTTATATCAACTTCAGAAACTCCAACCTTCTTTTTCTGTTTAGGAAGTTTGCTAAGAAAAACTGCTGGATTCTTGGTAAGAATTAAGATTTCATCTTTTTCAGAATCGGTTGAGTCATTGATTTCTTCATCTACATCGACAACTGTTGGACCTTGATTATTTTCAATAATAACTTCTGTCCTAGATGGGCTCACATGGTGTTCATCAATATTTGCATCTGGATCTACACCAATGTCTTGCTCATTCTCATAAACAGCAGTCCAATCCTCAGGTAGTAAAAATTCTCCTTCTTCAAGATCAAAATCAATTTCTTCATCGATTTCATCAAGAATATCACTTCCAGAGTCACTCAATTCTAGCATTTCCATATCTACACAAATCAAATTAATAATATAAATTCTTTTATTGATTTCTCTGAATCAATCTAAAAAATTTCATTATTCATTTCAATTGTGTTAATATAACCGATCTATATAACTTATAATTCTTTTATTAATTACCTTGAATCAATCAAAGAATTCTTAAGTCTTATAAACACTTAACAAATATTAATTAACTTTAAGTTCTAATGCATTGTAAATAATCACCAAGCATTTAAATTCATTGTTAATTACCTTATATAATTTCTAAGACTTAATTAAACTGTTATATCACAAGAACTTAACTTTCAATTATATCTTTAAATTATATATCATTTGTCTAGTTAAAAATCATACATATTTAACTTGTCGGTTATAAAAACTCTCAAGTCTAAAATGTCCAAGTTAAAATAAACTTTGACCGCTGAAATAAATCAGAACACGCCGCTCGACTTCTCAATGAGTCGGAAGACTTTCGATCACTAATTTATTTAACTTTTAAAAATCAAATAACTTAAACAATTTCTAATATATTTAATCTTGTAATAAAAATCTCAAGCCGAATATATTAGAAAAACTATTAAGTTACAATTATTCAATTACAATTATAAATTACAATTATAATTCAACTAAAGTTCTAAGTACAAATATCTACACAAGTCTAAGCTGTCTTACCAGCTTCACTTGTACCCGCAACACTTGTACCAGCACCATCACCACTAACACCAACACATGCAGACTCCCCCTGAATAATAGCTTGCTCACCAGTCTTTGAAGGACCAGTCGGCTCACCATCTTTCTGAGCATCGGGATCATTATCTTTATCATCTCTTCTCTTCTTAGCTAACTCATCCTCTTTGCAAGCTTCATGATATATCATTATCTCCCCCTGAGCAGACTGTCCTGAATTCACTCTCAACACCAAACGTTCTAAGTGTTCAAGCTTCAGTCGCTGGGCAGTAAAATCAGCAAGCAAAGTATCATGAGTCTTCAGCAGTGTCAAATGTGATTCACTGATATGAACCATCTGCTGAGCAAAAGAAACATTCTCAGCTAATAACCCTGGAATCCTAGAAGTACTCTGTTCCAATTCCTTAACTCGTGACTCTAAGGATGTAATCCTTTCAGCATCAGTCGTCGGAATAACAGATATTGTAGATGGTCCAGGCGGTGTCACTGAAGCAATGTATGATTCACGTGTGAGTGGTGGAATATCTTGAGATAATGCTTCTTTGAGAAGACTAGCTGCAAATCTACTAGCTTTATTAGTCGGAAACTGAGCATCATGCACCAGTTTTGCAACTCCCTTCTCAACAGTCTTGGAGACCATTTCTGGTTCCACTGACTCAAGCAGTTTCGCAGCCTATAAAGTTAGATATAATTAAAGAAGTAATTGTTACAGATAACTCTGTCTCAATCTCTAATTAAATATTTATAATACTCGTAGTACTAAACGTTTATCTCATACCTCAGATGGTACAGATACTGGTTCAGTAACCACCAGTATCATCGTCTCTACCTGAGATGTATCTTGAGCAACTGTCACAGAATTAACTGTCTCAGTTGAACTCCTGATAAACAACAAGTTAAGATTATCTAACTCTAAATAAAACATACCATCCTGAATGATCAAAGTCCTGGAACGCTTACGGCGTTGAGAAATAAGAGGTATATCCTCTTCCTCAGGACCTTCGTCAATAATACTGAAGTCCGGATTGACTTCCTTAGCCTTTCTCTTTTCCTTCAGTGCTGGATCTGGAATCATCCAAGATCGGTATCTAATATAACCAACATATGGAGGTGGAGAAGGAGTACTATCATCATCTGAAGCCGATTGACCATCACGGCCTCCAGATGGACCAACATCAGAATCCTAAATATTAAATATATTAAACATTTATGATTAGCTAAAAGCTCTATCATACAAGTTCTATATATTTATGATTAATCTAATAAATACCTGAGAAGGTAAAACCTCAGATCTATCAAGCTGTCCCTGCTCACCCTCAGGTCGAGTAACCTCTGGGTCTGCAGTCTCAGCTCCCTGATGATAATAATATTTATATTTCATAATTGATAATAATATCTAATTAACTAAATATCTATATCATGTGCATTATGTATAACACTAATGGGATAATTATATAACAACTTAGTACCGATATTACTATATAATTATAAAATTACCTCAGGCTGTTCAACATAACTATCAATATCCCGTAGCAAGGGATCTGTATCATCGTCAATCTGTATCAAAACCTCATGTAGAACCTCAGCAGCTAGCTCAGGCACAACTTGTTGACCTTGATGTTCAACCTGATGTAAAACATCCTCAATGAGCTCCTGTGACTCTGCTGCTGGTTGAGGTTGAGGTTGAGCTTGTGAAGGTTGAGGTTGAGCTTGACCGTGAGCGCCAGCATCCATCCAACCATTGTTTGGTGGAGCAACATAATCAGCATCAAGAAGATGCCCAAAAAGATCAGCAGCCTCAGGCTTAATCTCATCTTTACGCTTGGATAGCAAAAAGTAAGCGTTGTAACCTCGCAGTCCGATTGTCTCAACTTGAAAATCAGCTGCATAAGCTGGCAAGTTTGGAACTTGAGCTCGAATCAGAAGCATACAGAATCTAGGATAAAGAATAAACAATGTCCTAGCAGCTCCGGTGATCTGTCCTCTGAAGGACTGAAAGATATAAGAAGAAAAACTGTATGGTTTATTGTAAACCAGTGATAGTACAGCTGACATCAACTCAGGACTAAGCTCATCTAATCCTGACTTCTTGTTTCCAAAAATAGATACTATAACAGTAAAAAGTAATCTCCACTGTCCTAGTACAAAAGCCTTGACAAACTGGCGTCCTCTCCTAGGACCCGAATAACCAGTACGCCCTAAAGCTCCTTCTATAAAATCAGCTGAGTAAACAGGTGGGCCAGCTTCTTGAGCAGAAGTGCCTAGCTGCAGTAGCTGTCGTAGATCATCTGCAGTAAAAGAAATAGGATGCTGATTTACCATCGTACATATTGTAGGCGGATTAGCAGCACCGTCATATAGAATATTCATCCAAAACTGCGTGAGAAGGTCTTTGTTCAATGGAGGTGACTCAGTGATAGCAAATCAAATTCTCGAGCGTGCTAAATATGTCAAAATCTGCTCAAAGTGCTCAGCACCACGCTCATTGACATCTAGATTCACCAAGATGTTGTGACCCTTCTCAAAAGATCTGTTAGCCATATCTGTAATTCAAAATTACACAAATAGCAAAAATGTTAAGTTAACGAGAATTAGATAATTTACACTATAACGTATTATGATCAAAAAGATCATCAAACGTCTAAATATACTAGTAACTAATAACATAATTCACTGAAACTTAATTGAATTAACAAGTTCAATTATATTCTATAAATTATATATAAAGCTCGTTAGCTAAGGATAACAATTTGAGTTATCATACCGCCGATAAATATCGGGACACGCTGCACGACTACGCAATGAGTCGGAAGACTTTCAATATGAAATAACTTAAATTGTTAAGATATTACACATATTTAAACTTATAAACAAAAGTTCTTAAGTCTATATGTATATAAACAAGTAACTTGTTAATTATTTGTAAACAAAAAATTCTCAAATCGATAACAAGTTATAATTGAAAAATTATAAAATTGATTTAATTTTTCAACTCGGTTCGCAGAAACCCTGCGAGTTGAAGTCGAGTCGCTTCGGTCAACCCAAGTCAAACAAGTGGAACTCGTCTCGCTTCGATCAACAGAAGTCAAACGAGTTGAAATCGTTTCGCTTCGGTCAACTGAAGTCAAACGAGTTGAACTCGTCTCGCTTCGGTCAACTTAAGTCAAACGAGATGAACTCGTTTCGCAACTTATCTCGATTCGTTGGAGCGGACTGCGAAGCGAGATAGATCTCGGTTTGCAGGACCATCTGCTCAACGAATTCAAACATCAATCACTAATCAGATGTGTTTCAAAGCAATTAATCGATTATAACATGTTTATTAACCATCGATTAAGCATTATAAACATGTGTTAGGTTTTCTAAATCACTAATTTGTATAAAATCCGTGATAAACTAAACCGACACATTCAAAAGCGTAAACCCATCGATATCTCACAAATTACACGGTGAAATCTCATGAAACTTACTTCAAAAGATGCGTAATCAAAAGTTGTAAAAGTTCCACGGATCAAAAAGTCCTTCCTTGTACTAAAAATCATAAAATCAATCGAAATGTATATTCGATTCGTTTCGCCAAATTTTGAGTCGCAGAGGAGTTGTGAGTTCGGTTCGCAGAGTAAATGACAAGTGTGGGTTGGACTAGTTGGACTTGCTCCATTTATACTATGTACTCGCTTCGCAGCACTAGTCTCGCTTCGCAGCGTTGAATAGTCAAAATTGCAAGTTTTCACAAAAACTCGATTTTAGTACTTAGTATAAAGTGAAACCCATACATACCGTACAAGTCTAAATTAAAAATTATTTTTCACTTGTATTTGTTACATTTATTCAACACGGATATAAGATAGCTAGTTTAATTTAATTCCAAAGGGTAAACAAGAAGAATAATTAAAAGTTTTATTGATTCGAAGAAATAATTACAAAAGTTAAAATAATAAAACTACTAACATTCTAACAAATTAACTTAATAATAAACACTTAAAGTTTTAACTGCTTAGGGATCATATTAGAAAGAATAAGCTGTACTTAATAGATTGTAATAAGCCTAAGAAGATTGTTAGTATACATACCTCATGAAATTCATATAAGCACAATAAAATCACAACTTTAATCAGTAATAAACTTATATTTATAAAATTATATCTTATGTACCTTTATCCACATGATATAACACTTCATTGAAATATAACTTATAATTTCTTATTATTCACAAAAGTGAATGTTCGAATATCATAGACAGTTCAAGACGATTACCGATATTATGATCCACATAAACAGATTACACACAGGTTTCTGAGCCAAACTTTTATTGTTAATGTGCACAATATCTAGTGTTTTCTACTATACAACATACTGAAGAATTCAAGTACAAAACATAACACTGTATCTTGTATTAGCAAGGTAGAGATTACTAAATGACGTTCTTTAGAAGCATATAACATACACTTGACACGAGATACTTTGTATCTTTCATATGTAAGGTAGAGGTTACTAAATGATGCCCTTTCGAAACATGTAACTCACCTTTTGACATTATGATACTTTGTATCATTTCAAATTTTTTTTTTATTTTAGATCACAGTGCACGGTAGTACTATCATTCAACAATTAAGACATATGTCATACGTTATATAACATATCACATAAGATATTACACATGAAAGTTATACTTCTTAACTGCTCGGAAATCTTAGCATAACCTGCCTACCAATAAATCGTATGATGAACCTGACTAGACTTAAGTTATTCTTATCACTTGTTAAGTAAAAGGACAAGTTATAATCAGTGGATATAGGTGTATAATAAGATAAATATAAGTGTAATCCTAGATAAAAATCGTTATTCTAATACAACTTATAAGAATCTACTAACACATCATACTTAATACTTAAGGTTATTATTCTTAGACTTATTCTCCTAAGGTACTATCATTTCCAAGTTTTTACAGCTAAAAACTTAAAGCTTTTTCTAAAAGAACTTCTTTTGTTCTTTCATTGGAGGCGATTCCCCTCGGGTAACAAGCAAATGAATGCCATACGCCCCCCCCCCCCCTTTTTTTTTTTTTAAGAAGTACTAAAAATAACTACTAACTATTACTAAAATACCCTTGGAAGACTAATCACTCTGGATTTCTCATTCCATTCAGTTGAACCAATGTCTCAAATCTTGCTCTGTCGAACGCCTTCGTATATAGGCCTGCTAAGTTATCCGCATTCGGAACCTTAACTAACCTTATCATTTTCTTTTCAGCACAATCTCTAATAAAATGATGTCGAATATCAATGTGCTTAGTTTTACTGTGCTTCACAGGATTGTTAGTGATCGGCATAGTAGATTCGTTGTCAATCATCATAGGAGTATTGGTTATATTTAACCCGTAATCCCGCAGTTGCTGTTGTATCCAAAGAACTTGAAAACAACAGCTGCCAGCTGCAACATACTCAGCTTCACATGTAGAAATGGCTACTGAGCTTTGCTTCTTGCACTGCCAAGATACTAATCTACCTCCTAAGAATTGACATCCTCCGGTCGTAGATTTCCTATTTTGATTGCATCCTCTATAATCCGAATCAGTATATGCTACTAGATCTAAGTCTCCATCAATTGGATATCAAAGTCTCAGCTTCGGTTGCCCTTTGAGGTAACGGAAGATCCGTTTAACAGCCTGCATATGTGACTCTTTCGGATTTTCCTGATATCTTGCACATAAACACACAGCAAACATAATGTCAGGTCTAGAGGCAGTCAAATACATTAGTGATCCAATCATGGCCCTATATAAAGTAGGATCCACATCCTGATCACTCGATGTATCCGGACCTAGTTTGTGATTAACTGGAATCGGAGTATTGTAGACTTTACTGTCATCCATCTTAAATCTTTCTAATAACTCATAAACATATTTAGATTGATGAATAAAGAAGTCATCCTTCTTTTGGTCAACTTGTAACCCTAAGAAGAATTTCAACTCTCCCATTGCAGACATCTCAAACCTTTTTCTCATGACTTTCTCAAATTCTTGACACATCTTTTCATCAGAAGATCCAAAGATAATGTCATCAACATAAACTTGTACTAATAGAAAGTCTTTATTGTTCCATTTTACAAAAAATGTACTATCAATTGCTCCTCTTGTAAATCCATTATCAAGTAGATACGTTGATAGTGTTGCATACCACATCCTTGGTGCTTGATGTAATCCATATAGAGCCTTATTTAAACGATATACTCTATCTGGATACTCATGATCAGCAAACCCTGGAGGTTGAGCAACATACACCAATTCTTCTACTTTGCCATACAAAAAGGCACTCTTAACATCCAACTGATAAACTTTTATATCATAGAATGACGCGAATGCTAAAAATACTCTAATTGCTTCTAGCCTAGCAACTGGTGCAAACACTTCATTGTAATCTATGCCTTCTTGTTGAATAAAACCTTGAACCACTAGACGTGCTTTAATGCGGGTAATGACTCCCTGGTCATCTCTCTTACACTTAAATACCCATCTAGTTCCAATTGGATATTCTCCCTTTGGTAGGTCAACCAACTCCCAAACTTGTAATTTTGAGAACTGTTGCAGTTCTTCCTGCATAGCTTCAACCCATGAGCTTTCTTTGAGAGCCATTTGCACATTTTTAGGCTCAACTTGTGAGATAAAGCATGAATATAGACATTGATTAGGAATCCCTGTCTCTTTCATAGCAGTATACAAGCTTTCTAAATCTTCAGAAGTACTAGCTTTAGATTGAGTCCTAGTCTGAACAGGAGTATTAATATCACCGATGATGTTTTCAACGGGATGATTCTTACTCATTCTTATAACCGGTATAGGATCAACTATTAACTCATCTCCTAAGTTAGTACCAATCTCTTCTAATGAAGGCATTTCTTCTAAATTTTCTGAAGAGATCTTTAAATGGTTCAAAGAAGTAAGTACATCATCAAACGTTGTTTGAAGATCCTTTTCAGAATCTTCTGTTTCTTGATACTTATCCTTTGAAAATTGTCGAGACCCACTTGAAGAAGCTTCATTTGAGTCATCTGATGTCCTGATTCCAGATTTCAGAACACTCAATGTTGAAGACGGACCATTGTCCAATTCTTCATTCAATAAGTGCTGAGAGATCTCTGAATCACTGACAAAGTCACTTATGGGAACCTTAAATGACTGAAAGAGATCTGAATAGTCAAATTGCCAATCTAATCCCTTATGCACAGCAGGTACATAGCTCGTAACTTCAATGTTATAAACTATCTCCAGATGACTAGTGACCTTATTGAAAACCCTTTTATTTGGAGAATTAGGCATATAACCCAAGAAAAATCCTTCGTCAGCCTTCTCACCAAATTTAGCTTGATTTCCAGTTTTCAATATTGTACAAGCAACTCCAAAGGGTTCAAATCCTTTTAAGTTTGGTTTCTTATTGTTCAAAAGCTCATAACAAGTCTTATTATGCTTTTTAACCATAAGAACTCTATTCAGAACATGACATGCTATATTCACTGCTTCTGCCAAAAAGATGACCGGAAGCTTTGAATCTGCAAGCATTGTTCTAGCAGCTTCAATCAACGTTCTGTTCTTCCTTTCAGCCACACCATTCTGTTGAGGTTCATATGGTGCGCTGAATTGATGAATTATCCCTTTGCTTAAGCAATAGATATCTAACGTCGAATTCTTGAACTCTGTTCCGTTATCACTACGAATACGCTTAACTCTCGTTTTGTATACATTTTCAATTTGATCTAAAAACTCAATTAGAATACCTGGAGTTTCATCCTTAGATCCTAAGAAAAATACCCACGAGAATCTAGAGTAGTCATCTGTGACAACTAGACAGTACCATTTGCCACCTATGCTTCTTTTGCTTATTGGGCCGAAGAGATCCATATGTAGCAAATCAAATGGAGAGGAGATTGAGTTTTCAGTCTTAGATCGGTGTGGTTTCTTATGCTGCTTTCCTTTCATACAAGGAACACACTTATCCTCAGACTCGAAACGTTTTTGCGGTACACCCAAAACTAAACCATTTTTGGTTATGTAGTTCATTTTTCTCCAGTTTAGGTGTGCCATTCTCCTATGCCATAGTAGCGCGTCTGCTTCCGAAGCCTTGGATAATAAACATGTAGATACCATTGAAGAATTAGGAACACCCATGTTTATCGCATAGATGTCCTTCTTCCTTGGTGCCCTCATCAATATCCATTCTTCAGGAATTGTGAAGCCTGGCTTCAGGACTAAAGCCTCCTTTTCATTAAAATGAACTGGATGACCTTTATCGCAGACTTGGGAAACACTCACTAGGTTATGAGTTAGTTCTTCAACATAATTCACATCCTCTAGAGTTATAGTTCCATTTGAAACTTTTCCTTTCCCAGTAATTACTCCTCCTTTGTCTCCTGCAAAATTTACTTTTTGCTTGAAACCTTCTCTGAAGTCCTTCAGTAGACTTCTTTCACCTGTCATGTGTCTTGAGCATCCACTGTCTACATACCACCAGCTGTCCTTGTTCACAGTCTGCTCCTACACATAACAAGTCGTACACAGTTAGTTATCAAGAGGGACCCAAGCCATTACGGTCTTGGTTTGTCCTTGATCATCTACAATCTGAACCTCCTTAAAGTAACCATAACTATTCCCATTGGGAGTCTTGGTAACCTTCACAGGAGTTTGAGATTGTTGATGATTTGTAGTCTTGGGCCTGTGAGGAGAGTGAGTAGAAAACCTTCTAGGCACAAACTTAGTTCCCTGTGCACTCGAAGTAGAACCATTCTCAAATTGACTATGGTTTCTACTTGGGGTCCTAAACCTCGAAGGTGTCTTATCTCTTGGTTTATTGAAAATATTTTCGTTTAGAGTATAAGCCCTTTTAGGTTTAGGTGGAGAGACACTATGATTACCATCTCTTTTCAGAATGTTTACAGGTTTGCTTCCTAATCCCAGTTTGGAGCCTAACCTATCTACAATCGAACTAGAAATAGTCGGTGTCTTTTCAGTATTCACTAACTTATGTGATGCTTCCAGCTTCTTATTTGGGCAACAAGAAGCTACGTGTCCTTTTTGGTGACACTTGAAGCAAGACATCTGTTTACGTGACTTACTAACTTTTGCATCCGCTACCGGAGTTTTAGGCACTAAAGGTTCAATGACATGTTCTTTATTAACCACTTCATTAATCTTAGTATCATTAATTACTCCACCCGGTACAAAACGTACTTTGGTGTGAGGAATTTTCTTACTATCATCAGATGAAGGGTTCTTAATAACACTCTTCTGTGCCTCTAACTTATCCGGTTTATTAGTTTCCTTCGTCTCAGGGTTAACATCCGCCATTTCAATATCTACAGGAGTTTTAGTGTAATTTGAATTGAATGGGTGAGGCATATCATTATATCCTAAACCAGACATATCCTTCACACTACGCTGAGCACCTAACATTTTATCCATTTCAGATGTTCTATAGCTCTCAAGCTTACGATTCTGAGCTACAAGTTTTGTTTTGCAATCAGCTAACTCCTTATCCTTATTAGCAATGGACAGATTCAAATCATTTATGTTCATATAGAGACCGTCTATGATAATTAATTTCTCATTCACAGTATCTCTAAAAGCTGTCTTGTCAGCCTCATCTGCCTTAATCTTATCCTTTAAGGCTTGTTTATCATCACTTAACCTACATATATCTAACTTAGCTAGGTCAAGTTCAGATCTTACAGCCTCACTGGATTTACTAAGTGTGCTAAGTTGAGATGACAGGGTATTATTAGTTTCAGTCAAAGTCTTATAGAAATCTGCATAAGCACTAACTTGGGACTGTAAACTAGAAACTAACTGACACAGATCAACAAGAGAGACAAGATCTAGGCATACCCGTTTTTTATCAGTTTGCAGTTCAGCCATCTTAGCTACAAAATCTACGGGATCCAAATCTTCAGTTGAACCCAAGTCTAATACATCATCAACATTAGCTTTAACAGGAGTCTCAGGCACCTTTACTTCAAAAGCTGAATCAGTGGGCATATAGGATAATGATTCAGCTTCAATCTCTTGATCGTCAATCTCAGCCATCAAAGCTTCCTCTGACTGAGTTTTCCAATCATAAGACCCATCAAGCTGTTTCACTACTAAGGCTTTGGAATGCAAAGTATTTCCCGAGCCTTGTTTCCCTTCACCGGTCTCTACCTTAGGTCTTTGGCATTCTCTAGCAAAATGTCCGTAACTTTTACAGTTATAACACTTGACCTTGGTTTTATCAAACCCTGATCTGTTGCCAACAACCTTTCTTCCATTTTTCTTTAAGAAATTTTTAACTCTCCTTGACAGCAAAGCAAGTTGGTCCTGGAGATCTATTTCTTCAAGATAATCAGGATCTATCTGATCATAGTCTTCATCAAAAAGAATTGGATCATTAATCTTACAATCAATATAACTCTCATATGAAGCTACAAATGAAGCAAGAACAGACAATTGCTGCTCAGCAGATTTCACACTCATAGGCATCTTTTGATGTTCTTGAGATGACTTCTCAGAAGGTTTCCCTTTAGCTTCATTTCCGGATGATGTAATGAAACACAGTTCATCAGTTATCATTTCACCCTTTCCATCAGCATTACCAACAAACAAAGCAGTGGTCGAGCTGGATGAAGCAGTCGAGATAGAAGTTATTCCATGATACAGTCCTGGATCCTGAACATGATCAGAATCAGTATCTTTCGACTTCTTAGTGAAATCATATCCTTTGAGCTTGTCAATAACCTGCTCAAGTGTCATGGTTGCATATCTGGTTTCATTGTCTGTAATCATCACACCATACATCTCCCATTTAGAAGGTAAACCCTTAAGAAACTTGTCGGTTTTCTCTACCTCCTCAATAGTGATTTCATGGTTTTCAATCTCAGATAACAAATGGTAGAAACGAGTAACATAAGCATCAAGAGTTTCTCCTTTAAAAGCTTTAAACAGAGTAAACTGCTTTTTCAGAAGCTTCTTCTTGCTTGCTTGTACTTGTGGACTTCCCTCACATCTTTTCTCAAGCGCTTCCCAGAGTGCTTTAGCAGTATGAAAAGATTTTAACTGATGATTAATTTCCTTATATAACACATCTTGATACAAGAATGAGCTTTATTTTCATTCTCATAGTCTTTCTTTTGTTGTTCACTCATCAGATTATAGGATACCACAACAACAGCATTTTGAACAGTTTGGGTGGGTGCCGTGTATCCTCCTTTGATACACATCCAGATTGAGAGATTATGGAATCTACAGTAAGATTCAAACCTATCTCTCCAACTGTAATAGTCTTCAACACGTAACAACTTAGGTGGAGTATTAGATTTTCCAACCTCGTGCTCCATCTCAATCATTTTGCTAATGTCAGACATTTTAAGAGTTTCGGGAATTAACAATCAGAAAAATCAGAAAGTTCACTTCGCAGAAACTCGATTCGCAGGACAGGAACTCGGTTCGCAGGGGGAACTCAGTTCGCAGAGAGGAACTCAGTTCGCAGAAGAACTCGGTTTGCAGGGTGAACTCAGTTCCCAGAGGGGAACTTAGTTCGCAGGGTGAAGTCAGTTCGCAGAGGGGAACTCAGTTCGCAGAAGAACTCGGTTCGCAGAGGGGAACTCAGTTCGCAGAATCGGCTGAAAAACCCTAAAACGAAAATTTTAGTTTTCTAATTGATTAAACCCTAAGATTTCGGTCGATTACAAAACTAAACACTTCCAGAGACTGATTTTGATCGTTTTTACGAAGATTAATCGTAACAACAACCCTAAATCTATCGTTATTATCCAAATAACCTCGAACTAACTAAGTATTTAGCCCGAAAGCTCTGATACCAATTGTAAGTCCCTAGTACGTGGATCGATAACGAGGTTATCTTAGGTATTAAGGCGCGGAATTCCTCAATACTTGGTTCACAATAAGTGAACAATTTTTTTCGCAAGATAATAGCGAATTGATTTATCAACAAGGTTTTGTATCGATTAATTAACGTTAATCGATCAATACCTAACCTTATGACTGCTTAGAATGTGTTTTTGTCCTCTGGAAAACGAATGGCCAAAAGTCTTTTTCGGATTAAACCTAATTGAGTATTTATAGGTTTTAATCAAACTCGATTCGCAGGTCGATGGACTCTACGAGTTGAGTTCAACTCGCAGCCCACAACCAAGCCCATCTCGACTCGGTTCGCAGCTCTGCGAGCCCAGATCTCATCTCGCATAACTAAGTTCTGCGACTTGAGATCTTATCTCACAGACTTTAGTTTGTAACATCGTATTCGATATTCGTCTAACACTTTATCATACTAATATATTTAACGAATATTAATACCAAACTAATATCATTTACAAATCCAAATCAATTGTACAAACTTGATTACAATAATCACTAGTACTATTACAAGCTAGATTTGTTGTCACACATACATGTCCCAACACTCCATTAACAGACCATACGAAAGATGTGCGGTTTTCATGGGTTAGCATACTATTCACATTTTAGAGTATCTAGAACGGGATTTTGTTTTAGTATTTTTAGGTCATACTTTAGATCTTAACATCATCCTATCAAAGTACTCGGCAGCTCCATTGAACGCACAAAGAAGCAGATAATACCTCTCTTATAGTTTGTTCACTATGGGTGAGCCGATTCATCAATTGACTGACGATGTATTTAACTTTAATGATACATATACTTATAGCTCATAATATATGTAATGTCTCTCTATAAACTCTTAAAGTCTACGGCTCTATTTTAAAACATTTTAAAATTTATGGGTATATTTTAAACATTTCAATATATAGGGTCGAAAGTGTAAATTTATTTTACCAATTTAGACAATTTCATTTCCAATTTATCTTTACCTACATACTACTGAAGATAATTAAATGCTATAATTTATCAAGCTAAGGCTCTGATACCACTGTTGGGTTTTCTATTCCCTAACAAGATTAATATACGCAGCGGAATAATAACAAAAAATAATCTAAGGCAATTAGGAAACTAAACCCTAAGCGATCTTAACTTGAATAAATAAAAGCAATAAAACAAATAGATAAAGAGGAAAATACTAACCTTTGAGAAAAACAAATTCTCACGCGTAGACGAACAAGCAGAACCTTCTTGCTTGTAGGAGAGTACCCAAACTAGAACACCTCTAATGGCTCACACTCAAAAGAACTAAGAGAATTCCCAAGTCTCCTAAGGTCACGATTCTAGATCGTAAAACTCTTACAAGGAGCAGGAATAAGAAAGAGAAAACAACAATTGAAAACTATTCTATTCCAAAGAAGGTGCAACCATTAAGCTAAGGGGTAGGTCCCTATCACTACTAGAAATCTGATGAATTTCAACGGCAAAATCCATGGGAAATTCGTTAAAAATGGCCGTTTCCCACCAATTTTCCACGAAAAACGTCTGTCTTTAAATAGGGCGTGGGAAACTATTATCAACAGAATTTCATCGGACATTTCCCACGGATTTCCCATGACTTTTATTTTTCAACAGATTTTCATCAACTAGACTTTTCAACGGATCTTCATCGTAAAGTTTTCAACGGACGGAAGTTTTCAACGGATTCTCATGAACGGGAATTTCCAACGAATTTTCATCGGCGTAAGTTTTCAACGAAATTATGTCGACCAACATTTCCCACGTATTTTCAATTGTATGTTTTCAACAGTCATTTGCGTGGGTGTGACACCCGCTAATTTAGGACTGTAATTAGTGCCTAAACTATTTGTAATCACGTATATTTGGTATTATATTAATCTAAATATACGTAACCTTTGTGTAATTACATACACGTTTATACGATTTATTTAAATCGTACACTTATGAACCCGATGGATATCCGACAATAAAAATATAGACGTCGGTGACAATTTTATAAATAATGTGAAATTATCCAAACAAAACATTATTTACTTAAATATATTACGGAAATATATTACACGTTATACGTTTTGTGTAAAACGTAACAGTACGCGACGAAAATGCGCGAAACGCGCCCGACAAACAAAATAAATCAAAGTTATATTTTTATAACTCAAAACTAAGTATTTTTATAAAATTCTTCAAGTAAAAATATAACGATTATACGCGTACAATTATAACGTTTAAAAATGTTACACGATTAAATAAATGATAAATGAGCGCGCAAATCGAGATCGACATCGAAACGAAACATTTTATAAAATGTTTACTAAGTATTTTGAATAGATACTTTCAATAAAAATATCTTGCTTTAAAACGCTACTGAAATATTGTATATTTAACGTATAACGTAGAAACGGACGACTAATATTAGTAGATGGATCCATTTGGGACTGACAATCCCTGCCTGGGGTGGTAGCGCCACCACGGATTACATTGTAGAAACAGGTATATTAGTATTTGTTACATATGAGTGTTCGGATAGCACTCACGGGGGTACGTGATACTGTACTTGAATGTACCATTCACACTACACTGTTAAGCTTCAACTTGTGAGCTCATGGTAACTGTGTCAACCTACTGATTTACTGTGATACTATATTACTTACTCTGCTCGAGGGCATTACTGGTACTTACTTGTGGTTCATAAATGATTTACTTTACTAAACCTGTAAGATTCACCAATGTTTTGGTTGACACTTTTTAGCATCTATCTCAGGTTTACCGCAGCAGTAGGACTGCACACCCACAGGACTGGTAGCTCGAGTCGCATGCATACAAACTTGTGGAGATTCTCTTGCATTACTTTTTGTATATCAGTTATGTATTAGAATCTCTAAGAACTATTTTCGAACTCAAAGCTTGTTACTCTACGTTAACAATGTAATACTTTTTTACTATTGTACGACATTGCATATAGATATCGTTTGCTTTACTTTGGTGGTTGATTATTGATTAGTAACACCCAAAGCTTGCTTCCGCGCAACATTAAATTTGGGGGTGTTACTGATTGGTATCAGAGCCTAAGGTTATAGCGAACTAGGTTGCATTTAGTGGGCCTAGACTATGATCGTTAGGCAGTATTTCCTCATTAGGTGTGACAGGTTCAGGAATTACATCATACGACTTTAATTTAACATAGCCTGATCAACTATGTATAATTAAGGAAAGATGATGTGAGGTCTGAAATGGTTATGTTGAACAGGGATACACTAGTTGACTCTGACCATGAGAGAAATGGGACTACTCCTTGCTTATGCTAAACACACTACGCTATATTATATGTTATTATATATATAGGCCTCACTCTTTGAACATTTCTTGCCACAGAAATGGCAGATTCATCCAACATAACATCACCTGGTGCGAACAACCAAACCCAAACGTTACCCGCTACTGAAGAAGTCACTACTATGTCTTCAACCCCTATCTCACCTGAACGACTTCACTACGTCACAGGCGAAGCCCGAGTGTTACGTACTCACCCAAGGAGTACAAGATCATCTTGCGCACGCCCTTACGCAAATCCCAATACTGGCACCCCAAACCAGACTAGCCGTCCAGCTTGTACTCGTAGATAGGACTGGCTACCCACAACTTTGAACACATGGAGGTCTGAGGAAGAGATCCAAATTCCAACTGACTCCATGGACATATCTCCGTACACCCAGGAACCAACACCTCACACTGTGCCTGTACTAGCCGCCCGGCTTCACCGCCATGAGGCACGACTTGAAAATCTAGAACAAGAACAATACATAGTGCAGATGTACTAGTTGCGTCTATCACACGACCGCATTGCACAACTATTCCAAGAACAGGAAGACATGGCACGCACTCTAGAGATGGCTCACCAATAAGTCATCAATGATAGAGGGGCGATTGATCTTTTACAAGCTAGGTTGGAAGAATGCGAACAGCGTTCGCAAGAAGCTGAAGAGTACACACGAGTGCTGGAACAACGATTGACCCTAGCTGAGGATAATGCCAGACAAGCCAGCAGGCTTGCAGGAACTGTGGACCGACTTGTCATCTTAATGGAGCGAATCAATCTACACTAAGACTAGAGCAGTATCTACCTTGTAATCTACTAGTTATCTATGTAAACTTTTGTAATTCGACCGGACGTAATATTCCCGGTATCTTTTGTAAACTCTAAATTCCGTAATCTTGTTACCATTTATTGTATGAAACCTAATCTTGTTGTCTAAAGAAATTATGATTATTGCTTTGTGTTGTTATATATTGCCCCTTACATATATACATACACTTGTGATACATCATAACCCTGTACAAACATCTTACCCATCTTTTTCCTTGTTATTCAGCACAATGACACCTCGATGACACAAGTACGATGATGTCGAATTCGCCCAACTGATTGCTCAAATAGTGGCGCAGGCCATAGCTGCTCGGCCGCACTCGGGCAGCAAGGACTCCGCTGTAAATGGCCCTCCAATATGGCCCTGCTCTTACAAAGATTTCCTAAATTGTAAACCTTTAAATTTCAAAGGTACTGAAGGGGCCATAGGATTGATTCGATGGGCCGAGAAAATGGAATCAGTTTTCCGGATCTGCAACTGTCCCGAGAATTGCAAGGTTAGGTATGCCACCTGCACTTTCCTTGAAGGTGCTTTGACTTGGTGGAACGCCTATGCTCAGGCAGTGGGCATTGACATTGCATACCAAATTCTCTAGGAGGATCTGAGAAAAAGCTTACTGATGAGTACTGTCCAAATGAGGAACTCCAGCGTCTGGAAGAGGAGTTCTGGCATTTGACGGTTCAAGGAACTGATATCATTGGTTACCACTAGGTTTCAACAGCTTGCTCTCCTCTGTCCATCTATGGTTGATCCTGAGTGCAAGCGTATTCAGAGGTACATTCGCGAACTCCCGGAGAGTATTCAGGGGAATGTGGCCTCCTCCAAACCAGCTGACATTCAGAGTGCCATTCGTATGGCGCATGAACTTATTGCCATGGTTGTTAGCCGTGAAGCACCCATCCCATCCACTAGCAACAACAACAAGACGAAGTGGTCTGGGAACTCTAGCAACCAGAATCAAAACCAATAAGCATCTAAGAAACCTGAAACCATCAAAGCCTACACCTCTAGTTCTGATAACAAGAAGGAATACCAAGGGGACAAACCCTACTGTTGTAGGTGCCAACTTCATCATAATGGTTCTTGCCCTTGTAGCAAGTGCAAGCAATTCGGGCACTTTGCTAAAGACTGCAGGACCAACATTACCAATACCAACACCAAACCCAACACTCCCAGAACCTGTTATGAATGTAGAGTTGCTGGACATTTCAGAAGTGACTGCCTCAAATTGAAGAACAAGAAAAAGAACAACAACAATGCTCGAGGTAGAGATTTTGTACTTAATGCTGGGGATTCCCGCCAAGACCCGAATGTGGTCACGGGTACGTTCCTTCTCAACAATTTGACTGCTTCGGTGTTATTTGATAATGGTGCTGATAGGAATTTCATTTCTGAAGAGTTTTGTTCACTACTTGACACCACACCTGTTGCCTTAGATTCTAAGTACACATTAGAGTTGGCAAATGGCAAACTTATTGAGGCCAACAATGTAATACCTAATTGCACCTTAAACTTAGTTGATGAGTTGTTCTCTATTGACCTTATGCATGTTGAGATCGGAAGCTTCGACATCATTGTCGGTATGGATTGGCTATCCAAACACCGTGCCGAAATCATCTGTTTTAAGAAAATCGTTCATATCCCTCTAGCCACCGGTGGAACTTTAGTCATACAAGGGGAGACTGGTGGGACGAGACTGAACATCATTTCGTGTATGAAAACCCAGAAATACTTGAGAAAAGGGTACCAGGAAATTCTCGCGCACGTTACGGAGAAACAGTAGGAGGAGAAGCGACTTGGGGATGTGCCGATTGTTCGAGACTTCCCAGAAGTCTTTCCTGAAGACTTTCCTGGCCTTCCGCCACCTAGACAAGTCGAATTATCTATTGACTTTGTGCCCGGCGTAGCACCCAAGGCACGAGCACCATACCATTTAGCCCCATCCGAACTCAGGAGTTGTCTATTCAACTGCAAGAACTCCTGGATAAGGGATTTATTCGACCGAGTTCCTCGCCTTGGGGAGCCCCGGTCCTGTTTGTGAAAAAGAAAGACAGTTCTTTCCGCATGTGCATCGACTACCGTGAACTCAACAAATTAACCGTCAAGAACCGTTATCCACTACCTCGTATTGATGACCTGTTTGACCAACTTCAGGGGTCGAGTTTTTATTCAAAGATCGATCTAAGGTCAGGTTATCACCAACTCCGAGTTCGTGAGGAAGATATCCCTAAAACAGCTTTTCGAACTCGCTACGGGCATTACGAATTCCAAGTGATGCCATTCGGCTTGACCAACGCACCAGCAGTATTCATGGACCTTATTAATCGGGTGTGTAAGCCTTACCTCGACAAGTTTGTCATCGTCTTCATTGATGACATTCTAATTTACTTGCGCAATGAATAAGAACACGCGCAACACCTGAAAACCAAACTGTACAATTCCTTGGACACATGATTGACAGTCAAGGAATTCATGTTGATCCTTCCAAAATTGAAGCCGGCAAGCACTGGCAAGCACCTACTACACCCACTGAAGTACGCCAATTCTTGGGACTCGCTGGACACTACAGGCAATTCATTGAGAATTTTTCAAAAATAGCTTAACCACTCACTACACTGACTCAGAAAGAGAAGAAGTTCGACTGGACTGAAAAACAAGAGTCAGCCTTTCAATTACTGAAACAGAAACTCTGTAGTGCACCTATCCTATCCTTACCCGAGGGTAACGATGACTTCATGGTGTACTGTGATGCCTCATACCAAGGTCTCGGTTGCGTGCTGATGCAACGAGAAAAAGTTATTGCTTACGCCTCTCGGCAACTCAAGGTCCACGAAAAGAATTACACCACTCATGACCTAGAGTTGGGAGCAGTTGTATTCGCTCTTAAAATCTGAAGACACTACTTGTATGGTACCAAGTGTACAATCTTCACTGATCACAAGAGTCTCCAACACATCTTCGACCAAAAAGACCTATACATGAGACAACGTCGTTTGGTCGAATTACTTACCGATTACGACTACGAAATCCGTTACCATCCAGGCAAAGCCAATGTTGTGGTAGATGCCTTAAGTCGTAAAGAATGAGTGAAACCCCTCCGAGTTCGAGCACTTAGTATGACTATACACAACGATCTCATAATCCAAATTCTCACCGCTCAACTCGAAGCACTCGAAGCTGAAAATGTGAAACACGAGGCCTTGCGAGGCATGGATAAATAGTTTGAGACCAAACCTGACGAGGCCAAATACTTCTCTAACAGAATCTGGTTACCAAGTTTTGGGAACCTACGAGACTTGGTGATGGACGAGGCTCACAAGTCTAGATACTCTATCCACCCTGGCGCCGACAAAATGTATCATCGCATCAAACAGTTGTATTGGTGGCCTAACTTGAAAGCTGACATTGCAACCTATGTTAGCAAGTGCCTTACTTGTTCCAAGGTTAAAGCTGAATATCGTAAACCTTCTGGGTTGCTGCAACAACCGAAAATCCCTCAATGGAAATGGGAGCAGATCACCATGGACTTCATTACCAAACTCCCGAAAACACCGAGCGGTTGCGATACCATTTGGGTGATCATAGATCGTCTCACGAAATCTGCTCATTTCCTGGCCATCAAGGAAACTGACAAGATGGAACGTTTGACACGGATCTACCTAAAAGAGATCGTGTCAAGACACGGCGTACCCATCTCAATTATCTCTGACAAAAATAGTCAATTCACTTCTCGCTTTTGGCAATCGCTACAAAAATCTCTTGGTACTCGTTTGGACATGAGTACTGCTTACCACCCACAGATTGACGGCCAAAGCGAACGTACTATACAAACACTGGAGGATATGCTACGAGCTTGCGTAGTTGACTTCGGTAAAAACTGGGAAAATCACTTACCGTTGTGTGACTTTTCATACAACAACAACTATCACACCAGCATTAAGGCTGCACCCTTCGAGGCACTTTACAGTCGTAAGTGCCGATCACCCATTTGTTGGACCGAGGTAGGGGATACACAACTCACTGGTCCAGAAATCATTCACGAAACCACTGAAAAGACCGTCGGCATACAAAACCGACTGAAAGCTACGCGTGATCGTCAGAAAAGCTATGCTGAAGTGAGACGCAAACACCTCGAATTCCAGGTTGGGGATCGAGTACTCCAGAAAGTATCGCCTTGGAAAGGCGTCATCCGTTTTGGCAAACGTGGGAAACTAAATCCCAGATACATTGGACCATTCGAAATCCTTGAAAGGATTGGTTCAGTAGCATACAGGTTGCAGCTACCTTCCGAACTCAGTAGCGTGCACCCTATTTTTCACATTTCGAATCTCAAAAAGTGTCTGTCTGATGAGACACTAATTATACCTCTGGATGAGATACACATTGACAACAAACTACACTTTGTCGAGGAACCCGTGGAAATTATGGACCGTAAGGTCAAACGCTTAAAACAGAGTCGTATTCGCATTGTTAAAGTGCGGTGGAATTCGAGTCGTGGCCCTGAATTCACTTAGGAACGGGAAGACCAAATGCGACTGAAACATCCACACCTGTTCATGGACTCTACTCACACCGCAACTTCGAGCTAATTTCGGGACGAAATTCTCCTAACAAGGGGAGAATGTGATACCCGCTAATTTAGGACTGTAATTAGTACCTAAATTATTTGTAATCACGTATATTTGGTATTATATTAATCTAAATATACGAAACCTTTGTGTAATTACATACACGTTTATACGATTTGTTTAAATCGTACACTTATGAACCGGATGGATATCCGACAATAAAAATATGGACGTTGGTGACAAATTTTATAAATAATGTGGAATTATCCAAAAAAAACATTATTTACTTAAATATATTACGAAAATATATTACACGTTATACGTTTTGTGTAAAACGTAACAGTACGCGACGAAAACGCGTGAAACGCGCCCGACAAACGAAATAAATCAAAGTTATATTTTATAACTCAAAACTAAGTATTTTGATAAAATACTTCAAGTAAAAATATCGCGATTACACGCGTACAATTATAACGTTTAAAAATGTTACACGATTAAATAAACGATAAACTAGCGCGCAAATCGAGATCGACATCGAAATGAAACATTTTATAAAATGTTTACTAAGTATTTTGAATAAATACTTTCAATAAAAATATCTTGCTTTAAAACGCTACTGAAATATTGTATATTGATGCGTGTGAAAGCGTCTAGTTTTATTAGTTATAAATGGAAATACCTAATTTATATTTTTCACACAACCAGGCAAGAATACCTGATCGAATGCTAATATAGATTTGGTAAGACCGAGTCGATCACAGGAACGGTGGTTATTTATAAAATTAGAAAATACCAATTAATTAGAAAACAGTAAATAAAGGGGGGCGTTTGAGTTCCGTTCGAACATACGATTTATAAATAATAATTAAAACTAAATAAAGACCTTAAATTAAATTAATAAATTATGGATAACAATAGGAAGGAATAGTAATTGCATAATTAACTTCACTCAGATTCAAATATCCCGATTCATTGCATATTGATTATTCAATTGTGATTTCTTTTAGATCAACTTAGTCACTAATAAAATATTCTAAATTGAATGTGAACTAGTCTTCGGTTCAGGTTAACTAGTTCCTACAACTCAAGGATCCACATGAAACAACGGTCCGCTGTCACAAGATTATTAGTCTATTGTGTGCTTTTCCCTAAATTGTGCATTAAATATTCACAACTTATTATAATTAACTCTAATGGTACGAATCAACAATACCCAATAATTTCTTATTGACTTGTTCACTTAGATTGCATAAATCTTATTATCTTAACCTATCAGATTCAACATATTTAGCAATGGTTAACATCCTAGAATTTATAACCATCAATAATCAACAATACCCAAGGAAATCAATCTCATCAATATCATTAATCACGTTAAGAAATAATCTCTAACAATCATCAATAAACAAGGTTCTACGAGTAGTATAATAATTTTCAATCAAATAACTTGTTCAATACGCAACATTAATCATTCAATAATCATAATCCGAGCTTAATCAATTACACAACTACTTAAAGTATTCAATTCATCATTCGAAATATATTACTCAGATTATAAAATACCAAAATCAACAATGATATAGAATAAACGAAAGTAATACCGAATCAAAAGACGAATCACGAAGAACTAGAATGATTATGCTTCAAACTTGCTCCCTCGTGCCTCCAAAATAACCCTAATCTTCGTAACTAAGCCTCTGGAACCGAATATAATAAACCCTAATCAAAATCTTTGTGTTTTCCGAATGGTTTACATCAACCGATATTATAGTTTCTGAAAGACTGATCCATACGGTGGATGGATTATTCCATCCGGCGGATGGATTATTCCATCCGGCGTATGGATTGAATATAAGCCCTAGCCCAGTCCGCGCAAACTTGGGCCATGACAACTGATCCATCCGGCGTATGGATTATTCCATACGGCGGATGGAATGATTTCCAGATTTTTCACTTTTCTTCCTGCATTCAAACCATTCTCGTTCCAACTTTAATTCTAATCTTCAAAAATGCACCATTTGACTCGTTTATTGGCCACTTTCCGTCTCTTTTCTCAGAATCCTTCATTTCCACTGCTAATTGCAAATATGAATGAAATCAATATCTAAACTCAATTAAATGCAATAAGAAACATTCAAGAACAGGGGTAAAATACTACTAAAATATAGTACTTTTGAGCGTTTATCAAACATCCCCCACTTGAATCCTACTTGTCCTCAAGTAGACTAGCAATTATAGTTCAAAAGGATATATAACTTAACAAGGAATTACATAACATCACCATTTTCAAATAAAGCTTTTACCCTTAACAATCTAATAAATCTAAAGTCAAAAATTAAAAAACTATGAGGTAACAAAAAAAATAATCTACACTTAAATTTATTATTATTATAACATTAAATAGTCCATGATGATTACTGATATTATTGTCCATTTAAACAATCTATATTTAAGCAATTCTGAGCTTAATTCATTATTATTCATATAGATATCCTTTTAAACTCAGAATAGCTATATACTCTCATACTCATAACGTGCCAATATTACATATTATGAAAATCCAATTTAAAATAATCATTTTTCAAATTAAGACATTGGTGACAGTTCTGTGCCTCAACACAACAGAGCAACATAACTTGACTTTGGTTTAGCAATAATAATTTTTTAAGTCAAACCATTGGTGGCAGGTCTGTACCTTAGTACAACAAAGCGACTTAATTTGACTACATTTTCATGAGTTATAAAAATCTTTTGCTCTTTTTCATTAGATATACTGACGGAGACCAGGTCTGTACTTACGTACAACAGAGGAAACAACACCCAGTATATCCCCAAATGATATTAGAATTCAAAAATATGATATATTGCACGCTATTTATACGAAAATTAAGACAAAAGTCATATACAACTAAAGTTCTATCAAAAGGCAACATCTACTCCTTAAATTTCATTTCTTAAAAGCTCAAAAACTTTTATATAAATTGCCTATCAGTACATCATATTATGAAGCTAAATAACATTTATCAACAAATTAACCTTTATTAAAGTGTAGAAAATTTTAAATTAAACCTACATAGTTACAAAATAATATAACCTTAGAAATACAGAAAATTAAATTTTAAAAAATTTTGGTTGAAAATTAAGCAACTTATAACCTCGTAGTTATATATAAAAATCCAATTAAATTATGACATCTACTCAATACTTGAAAACAATTAAGTGAAAACATAAACTAAAGGTTTTCTCTCCCTTCTCCCACTTTAAAGTGTACAATGCCCTCATTGTACTGAAACTAAATAAGCAAAGGTGGGATAAAAATAAAAGAATTGAGAACAGAAAACTCCCCTGGAATAATGTGCGATTTAATGAGAACATTAAATCGATCAGATGCGCTCATAAAGCCTTGAGTGAATTTCGCTGAACTTACTGCCAGCATTTCACGTGCGTAAACAAAATTCTGGGAGATCAACCAACAAACACAGTCAAGTGATACCAAATTAAACATCCTACTAAAATAAAAACAAACCAAACCTAAAACTACTAATCCAAACATAATTAAAATCCTACAAATAAAACAGTTATGATAATAATAATAATAAAAATAATGTCTGAAATCATGAACTAAATAGGATGAACATCATCCTAATCACTGTCGTCCTCCTCCTGGGCACTGTAGGGATGTGATGGTCCTGACTGCTGTAATGGTGGTGACTGCTGTGATGGTGGTGGCAGGAACTCCTGCGGCATCTGGTAGTGAAATGGCTGGTATGGCAAATGGCTAAAATCAAACAACTGAGAGAAAAGGCCATCCTGATAGTCCAGATGAGCACTGATCTGATGAAAATGCCGCCTCTCCATAAGCTGCAGCTGATCAAACCGTTGAGTGTGACGGAGGTCCATCTGAGATAACTACAGAGATAACCGATCTAACTGTGCAGCATACCCTCGGCTACGGCCACGAGCTGCTCCTCTACCTGCATCACTACCACTAGCATCTCCTCTCCCCCCAGGAATCCTAACATGTCTGGGTTGCAAAACTTGCCCCCTCGGAGTGGTAGCAACCCAACAATACATCTCCGCATCACCACCGGTAAGAATACATGGCTCAATAATATCAAGGACCTCAAGTCGTCATGCCGTCAACCAACCCATCTCAGGCTGAACAGTAGTGCATGACCCAAGCTTTTCTTGAGTCTCTAGTCCAAAATACCTAGCTAATTTGGTCACAAACTACCCACCACACAGACTGATCGTCTCTCTCGTTCCTGTAGCTCTTTTAGACATCCATTTAGCTAATCTCCATGGCAAATTCACCAACCGCCGCCTCACAATCGCACTCAGATAAAACAAATCAGGCCGTGAAACCTTTTCAGGTCCCTCTCGACGACCAACAATAGTAAATGTCAGCAATCGGTGAATGAAATGGTGACGAGGATCTCTAATAGCTCAATATGACGGAGACCTATCACCATACGGACCTTGAGCAATGCTCTGCCATTCCTGCTCAATCTCTAAAGAATTTAGCTTCTTTACTGCTCCCGCTGACAGATGCCTCAAAAAATTTGGGTTATGAATCTCATTGGGTTCATACAACCCAATACCTATAGCAAACTCCACCAATGACATCTGTCTTGGCTGCCCGCCAAGCTGAAACGAGATGGAGGGAACAGTCCAGCCAGTCACCCTGCTCTCAAATCTGAATGTGCTGTAAAACTCAACCACAGGATCTCTGTATATGTGCTCTCTGTATATGTGCTCCCTGATGCTAAACATCCTATTCCAAGCATACGAAACAATCCCGACATTACCATCTTCAAGTACATAGGTTGTGGCCAGCAAATTCCTAATTGTCTCATGGCCTTTAGAAAATCCATTCCTTTCAACAACCCGATCAAAAATATTCCAGTCAACCGCATCAAAAACCTCAATTGGCTGGTCAATGTTCTCAGCCAAACTTTCCCTAAACCGGTATCTGGTTGTCTCTGAATAAGAGTCGTGGAATGTAAGATATCGATGAGACCTTAACAAAGGGTTTCCCAATACTTGTCCTCCGCGTGTCCTTCTACTTGCCATGGTAACTGCTCAAAAACAACAATTATTAGTGGATCATATACTAGAGGGTTAGTAAAAATTTCAGCAGCATTTCGGCTATAAAATGGATAATCCCCTATTTATTTAAGCCTAAACAACCGCAAATATCGCAATTCACTATCCCTACTCTCATGAAAATCATATAATACTCAATCTTGCAAAGTAACATACGTATTTAAATTCCATCACAATTGTCGATTCAAATACAATATATAACAACTTGGTACCACATGAATATATGAATAATCATTTTTTATCATTACTAAAACTCGTGTATTAGTAACTAACAACCATTCATACCATTCATCATGAATTATTAATAAACGTATTTTGATAGAATCACAACACGAAAATTCATTAACACATCCCATTCACAAATATTTGCGTACCAGACAAAAATTTGCAAACACAACAATGCCATCAGAAACTTATTAGCATTTCAAATCAATAATATAGCAATTGAGTAAATATACCAATTCACATTATATAACCAAGAATAACTATTCAAAATCACACAAATAGTTCAACACATTACAAAATTTGACATGGCAATCCATCATATAAGGAACATAACACCATAATTAACCTATACATTCCTAAAATCATGCTCAAATCCGAAACCCCCAAATTTCATTCACAAACCCTAACGAATTAAACTCAAAATTTAACCAATGAAAATTAAAATTGCGAGTCATACCTTAAAGAGGAAACGTTAGAGATGAAGAAAATGTAAACAAATGGGAATGGAAGTGGTCGGAGGTGGTGGTGCCAACCGGAGCAGGGGTGAGCAATGGTGGTGGTGAGTGTTGTGGTTAAAAACTGAAAAAGAATGGGTTGTGGCCGTTTATACCATTTTTGATCCATACGGCGGATGGATTATTCCATCCGGCGTATGGATTTAAGCCTGGTCAACTGGGTTAATGAGCCCAGTCAACGAACCCGTTTAGCCCACTCCATCCATACGGCGGATGGATTAATCCATACGGTGAATGGATGAATTTTCAGAAACTTTTTCAACAATCGATTTATCACCATTTTTTTCTAAGTTCATCACTAAATACAATTAAATACCAAACCTGGAGGATAATCACGACTTCAAGTCTTCATAATTCCTCACTAAATACATAAATAACACAAATTAACAATCTATAAATGCATAATCTTCATTCACACACAAAATAAATGTTCAAACTTCAATCACACAAATAATACTCGAATTCAAAATAAAAAAAATGTCGGAAATCCAAAACAATAATAAGAAAAAGAAGTAAAGAATGAAATTAGTGCATGAGGTAGAGATTTAGGAAACGCTCCACTAGTCGGGCAACCACATTTTCGACTCCATAACCAAACGTCGGAAAGTTAGTCAAATGCTCAGTAGCAATAAGCTGAAGATAGATCAAGTCCCAACTAATTTTCTTTATCGCCTTATTATTTTCTCCCTCAGGCGCCATAACCAATTTATCATTCTCCAACTTATATTCACGGTCGGGGTTATTCTCCTCTAGCTCGCTCATAAACTCCAAACATGCATCTATTATTCCATGGTGTTTTCCCATCAGTGGACTTTTTCTCAAGTATCTCACCCGTCTTTCTATCTTTTGAAGGACCACCTCCTGAATGTTACTAAAGTCCAAACCCGAATTCCTGAATATCTCAACGATCCTCGTGTAGATTTCCACAATTTCAAAGTGGAAAGGCTCCATTGGGGTTAAAATCTTAGTTACATCCACTAGTGCTCCCAAATCCTCCACCAAATAAATAGCTAAATCAACCTTACTATCTGGACGAATAAAATCTGGGTGTGGTCTTCCTCTTTCCTCAGCAGCTAAAAGCTCCAACTTAGAGACCATTCCCTTAAGATAAAGTGTATTGTGTTGGTCACTACTACTCGGTGGAGTGATGGATCTCTCAGATGGTCATCCAATTGTAGCAATCTAACCAAAGCTCTCAAACTAACTTCAAACACCTTATCAGCTTCTGAGCTCGGATCTCCAGTAAGTTGATACAATGCTCCAATCATGCGGCTAAAACACGCTGTCTGACTAGCTGAATACAGAAATGATGACTGCCTCAGAATTTCGTAAATCTCGATATGTCGCTTTTTCTGCTGATCAAAGAATGTCTTCTCATCATCAATCCTCGAGTCCAACTCATCCTCTAAATTTCTCAGCTCATCAATAAACCGTTGTTCATACCCAAATTGCTTAATTAAATATGCAGCATCCAATACCTCTTGGATCAACACTAACTGATTATCCGGGAAATACATTGTAGACTGCTTTATTATTTCTGCAACGAACAGACAATCCCATCTAAATTTATCGATAGCATTCAACAACTCTTGACATGTTTGAAGTGATAGGAACATCTTTAAGACCGAAATGAGTAACTAATGGAATAGTGTCGTAAGAGCTAGAATCAGAACTATCATTGTTCATCCCCCTGAACATGTTGTAATTGTTGGCATCGCTTTCAAAACTTCTCGACATTCTGATTACAACCTAAATAAAAAATAAATCTGAAATACAAATACCACTAACGAAAAACAAGTTAGTACACACAAAAATAATTAAATATTAATCACATATACACAAATTAACAAATAGAACTCCAACCGGCGGATGGATTTCAATCCGCCGGTTGAAACTAAACCCCAAAAAGTTTAAGCAAATTAAGAGTAATTAGTTTCACCAGTTAATCAACAACAGCTTATTATCACAATTTCTTAAACTAATTTAACAACTTTTTACAAAAACTCCATTAACAAAATACGAACTACAAAATTTTACAATTACTAAATCCTATTTAAATAAACAACGCAACCGTTCCCCGGCAGCGGCGTCAAAAACTTTATGCATGTGAAAGCGTCTAGTTTTATTAGTTATAAATGGAAATACCTTATTTATATTTTTCACACAACCAGGCAAGAATACCTGATCGAATGCTAATATAGATTTGGTAAGACCGAGTCAATCACAGGAACGGTGGTTATTTATAAAAATAGAAAATACCAATTAATTAGAAAACAGTAAATAAAGGGGGGCGTTTGAGTTCCGTTCGAACATACGATTTATAAAAAATAATTAAAACTAAATAAAGACCTTAAATTAAATTAATAAATTATGGATAACAATAGGAAGGAATAGTAATTGCATAATTAACTTCACTCGGATTCAAATATCCCGATTCATTGCATATTGATTATTCAATCGTGATTTCTTTTAGATCAACTTAGTCACTAATCAAAGATTCTAAATTGAATGTGAACTAGTCTTCGGTTCAGGTTAACTAGTTCCTACAACTCAAGGATCCACATGAAACAACAGTCCGCTGTCACAAGATTATTAGTCTATTGTGTGCTTTACCCTAAATTGTGCATTAAACATTCACAACTTATTATAATTAATTCTAATGGTACGAATCAACAATACCCAATAATTTCTTATTGACTTGTTCACTTAGATTGCATAAATCTTATTATCTTAACCTATCAGATTCAACATATTTAGCAATTGTTAACATCCTAGAATTTATAACCATTAATAATCAACAATACCCAAGGAAATCAATCTCATCAATATCATTAATCACGTTAAGAAATAATCTCTAACAATCATCAATAAACAAGGTTCTACGAGTAATATAATAATTTTCAATCAAATAACTTGTTCAATACGCAACATTAATCATTCAATAATCATAATCCGAGCTTAATCAATTACACAACTACTTAAAGTATTCAATTCATCATTCGAAATATAAAACTCAGATTATAAAATACCAAAATCAACAATGATATAGAATAAACGAAAGTAATACTGAATCAAAAGACGAATCACGAAGAACTAGAATGATTAGGCTTCAAACTTGCTCCCTCGTGCCTTCAAAATAACCCTAATCTTCGTAACTAAGCCTCTGGAACCGAATATAATAAACCCTAATCAAAATCTCTGTGTTTTCCGAATGGTTTACATCAGCCGATTTTATAGTTTCTGAAAGACTGATCCAACGGATGGATTATTCCATACGGCGTATGGATTGAATATAAGCCCTAGCCCAGTCCGCGCAAACTTGGGCCATGACAATTGATCCATCCGGCGTATGGATTATTCCATACGGCGGATGGAATGATTTTTCCAGATTTTTCACTTTTCTTCCTACATTCAAACCATTCTCGTTCCAACTTTAATTCCAATCTTCAAAAATGCACCATTTGACTCGTTTATTAGCCACTTTCCGTCTCTTTTCTCAGAATCCTTCATTTCCACTGCTAATTGCAAATATGAATGAAATCAATATCTAAACTTAATTAAATGCAATAAAAAACATCCAAGAACAGGGGTAAAATACTACTAAAATATAGTACTTTTGAGCGTTTATCATATATTTAACGTATAACGTAGAAACGGACGACTAATATCAGTAGATGGATCTATTTGGGACTGACAATCCCTGCTTGGGTTGGTAGCGCCACCACAGATTACACCGTAGAAACAGGTATATTAGTATTTGTTACATATGAGTGTTCGGATAGCACACACGGGGGGTACGTGATACTGTACTTGAATGTACTATTCACACTACACTGTTAAGCTTCAACTTGTGAGCTCATGGTAACTGTGTCAACCTACTGATTTACTGTGATACTATATTACTTACTCTGCTCGAGGGCATTATTGGTACTTACTTGTGGTTCATAAATGATTTACTTTATTAAACCTTTAAGATTCACGAACGTTTTGGTTGACACTTTTTAGCATCTATCTCAGGTTTACCGTAACAGTAGGACTGCACACCCACAGGACTGGTAGCTCGAGTCACATGCATAAAAACTTGGGAGATTCTCTTGCATTACTTTTTGTATATCAGTTATGTATTAGAATCTCTAGGAACTATTTTCGAACTCGAAGCTTGTTACTCTACGTTAATAATGTAATACTTTTGTACTATTGTACAATGTTGCATATAGATGTCATTTGCTTTACTTTGGTGCTTGATTATTGATTAGTAACATCCAAAACTTGCTTCCGCACAACATTAAATTTGAAAGTGTTACAGTGAATGATCCATTGAAAAAAATTGATTTTTAATTAAAAAAATGGAATACTATATAATTTAATATATTTTTATATCAATATTTAAATACTCATAAAACATTAAAACACACTGTTATAGATTCTGAATTTTGAATTATTAAGAACGGTACATAATTGCTTATTTCTAATTTACACGATGACAATTTAACTATAATTAAAATAATATCTTTCTTTATCATCTCATCAATCATCTCTATTTCACATCTCATGGATATTAAATCCCTTTTGTAACTCGACATCCATTTATTTATTACCCAAATTGTTAATGTAATTAAAATAAATGAAAGATCCAAATGCAGATCTATGGTTTTTAAATGAAGGTGCTATTGAGATGAAGCAAGATTCCCATGGTGGTTTGACGACATATTTAATGGCACATCGGTAGCGAAGACTCGATCTTGACGGTGTTTGATGGAGTTGTTTCCTACGGAGACAAACGGTTCGATGGTGTACATCCGTTTAACGACAAAACATGGGTGGTTACGGTTCTTGCGTTAGCTCCCGTTATGGTGGGAGGTGGTCCGATTTGCAACAGGTGGTTTCCAAGATAGAGATAGAATTCGGAATTGGGATGGGTGGTTTTGTAGATAGAGAAAGACATGGAATTGCTTGTGTTGTAGAGGAGGTAAGAGGTAAAGTAGGGTGAATGGTATACTTTTGACCGTTGGATTGTATAATTCAGAACCATTTTAGCACCGTTGGATAGTAATCCTTGTGAAATGGATGACATATTATGATTGGTTGGTTGAGTGTGTCTTTATTTTCTTTTATATATAACATTAAATTTAACGATATTTTAACGATATTTTTAATATTTTATTATTCTTTATTCTTTAAAATAAGAATACACATGTGTACATATACAATTGTACTTACACGTGTGTGTCTTTATCATTTATTTTGATACATATAATCAAGTAAAAGTATAGTGCTCATATACATGTATATATCATCACATTACCATAAACCTTATCATTACATACATCACTACGTATTGTCATCCAAATATATTGAAATGCATACGTATTCTTAATCCAGCTTATCTATAAATAGACATGTATTCTCGTTACCTACATACATATACATACATTCTTATGTATATATACAACAGAGATCTTAAATGGTTCTCACAAATTTTAAACATCTATAAAAATTTCATCATTTTATTTATTTTGTAATACTTCCCACTGATTTTCAACGAGACATCTTAAATGGTTTCCCACGAAATTTCAACATCTAGGCAATTTTCATTATTTTATTTAATTTGTAATACTTTCCACAAATTTTTAACGGAACCTCTAAAATGGTTGAAAAATCGTTGAAAGTTCCCGTGGATTTTTAACAGAATCATTAAAATGGTTTTCCACGGAATTTCAACAACTAAATTATTATAATTATCCTTTTGATTTGAAATATTTCCACGAATTTTCAATGAAATAAACTTGACCGTTACAATTTTGATGAAAACTATATAGTTTTCCCACGAATTAGCGACGGATATTTTATCGTTACAAATTCGATATAAATTCGTGGAAAAGTAGTTGGATTTTAGTTTTATGTCAACGAATTTCCCACGAATTTTTTATCGTTGAAAATTGTTGTAAATCCGTCATCAATTTTTCTAAAATTCAACTTCTCTATTTCCGTTTCTAAATAGACAAAAATCCGTGGGAAATTTACCCACTGAAAAGTTGTGGGAAATCCGTAAGTATAACCAGATTTTCTAGTAGTGTATTTATAGGGGAGAAGGAGGCCTAAGGGTTTGTTATCTGGCCGATGTGGGACAGACATCCATCCGGCGGATGGATGATGTTTCCATAAAACCCTTCCAGCCGTTCCACCACGTCAACCCCTTTCTCAATCCATCCGCAGGATGAAACTTCCATCCGGCGGTTGGATCATGCTTTCATAATTTCTTTTAGTTTCTAATTAATTTTCAATTAATAAACTAAATATAATATTAATTCTAATTAATATTATTTCTTTATATATTTTTCTTACTGTTCATTGAGGGCGACCCAAAAAGGACTCCACTTTTAATGATGTACTTACTAATTAGTTATGATATTGGACATTATTCCAACAATTATTATCTTATATCAATTGTTAGAAGTAATATCATGATAAAATAAAATAATCTCATGATAAGTAAAATTGGTTTTCATAATATATTGAACTCATCAAATTTTCATGATAAGATATTTTAACAAGATATATTATGTTATCATCAGATGTTTTGAACTTTTGATCATTAAACATGTGTACACAATTTGATATGTACATCTCACCTGATTATCACATCTCAATGTGTTAAGAAAAAAAATGTAAATTAATTGAGTACCTAATCTTAATAAATTGTATACTTAGGAGATTTTTTTGATACACTTTGAAATTAAAGATATAACAACAGTTAATTCAAATTGTTACTCTCTCCATTTCAGTTATAATAGTTCACTTTCAATATACAAAGTTTAAGAAAAATACATTGATTAGTGTAATTATCAATAAAATTTCATTTTTTTCCATTCAAATGTTTTTTAATCGGTTAAAATTGAAATTAGACAATTATTTTGAAACATTATAAAAATAAAGTTGTACAATTAAATTTGGAAGAAGAGAGTATCATAATTACCACAATTAGTATCAAAATTCTTCACAACCCACTAATTATCATCACTAAAATCAAAGTTACCACAATTAGTATCATGCACCAAAACAGAAGAACTAAATCCTAATCTCTCCGAAACCATATCAAATTGCACCAAATTATCCTCCATTTGTTTCCCTCCAATCACCACACTACTCCTTGCATCATCACCACCATCAACAAACCCTAAACACCAAAAATCACCAACTCTCACCATCGAATTCCCGCCAAAAACCCTCCAATACACGTCTTCACTATGCATCACAAGATCAATAACCGGAACAGCCGGCCCTAACGAATTACAATAAACGTCACCCGCATCATAACACACGTCAAACGGCCTCACAGGATCCTCAGTTGCTGTGAGGTTAAGTGCAGCTGATTCGTTTAAGAATAATTCGATAAACGCGTCATATATTGAGGTTTGTAAAGTTGTGTACGGAGTGATTGTGCTTAGTCTTGTTCCACCAAAACCGGATTTGTTGATTTTCAAAAGTGATTGGGTTATGTTTATCGGTTTGCCGTTGATGATTATGGAGGTGAGGTTGATGAAGTATTCGTCGGAAGGGTGCTTGTAGTAGGTTATTATTGTGAACCCAATTGGGTTTAAAATTAGAGGAGTGTAGATGAGATGACTAGAAAGGTCGATATCTGTTGTAAAGTAGTATGGACCGGCTGTGTTGAAAAACGCAGCACCAGGTGATTGAGATGATGATGGACCGGGAAGACACAGGGCGAAGATGTTGGGTGACGCATAGACGCGACTAACCTGCGTAAAAGGAATCAAATGTTACAAGGGATCGGTTTGGCGGGCACATAGGCCACCCATATGATCGGGTTGGGCATGCTCGCGGCTCATACTCTAATATTGAAACTAGTTAATGATTTTGATTACGGAAATGAATATCAAATTCACCCGAATTAAACATCTATTTACGATTCCTCTATTAACTAGACTTGTAATTTCATGACATGAAATGAAAGATACATAACATGTGACAAAAACGAAAAAGTTATTATAAACAGAAAGGCTAGATAAAACCAAACGGCTTTCTGTTTACATGTGTCATGTGTGGAAGAGTGGGAGAGTAGGCCTGACAATGAAGACCCAATTCCTTTTTAGCAGGTCCAGTGGGTTAGTATTTGATACAATAGAAAGCCCACTTATTCTTCTATTATTATTATCCGATGGAGAATCAAATACTGTAATAAGAACGTGCATATATATATGTTTTACTATTATGTGTATCTAAAGGGGTTTTTCTAAAAACGTTAACTCACTTTTTTACATTTGTGGGTATCAATTAATTTTTTCTCTTAAAACGAACCCACTAATTTAAAAGCAAACAAAAAAGGTATCACTAACAAAAACAAAAAAAAATGTATATGTCATCCTGTTGATTTGTGTCACGTAGATAAGGTTGTATTATCAAGAGAGTAAAAGTGATGGCATTTTAGTCAAATCCACCGAATGCCATATACAATTTTTGTTTTGTTTCCAGTAGTGATACCCATTTTTGTTCGTCGTAATTCATTTTTAGGATAAAAAATTTGTTGATACTCACAAATGTAAAAAAGTGAGTTAGTGGTTTATTTTTCGGGAAAAACCTAGTATTTAAATCATAATAAAAATTTTATTCCCTAAATGTTGATGCATGTGCCATTATTAATTATGCCCGAACACTATAATGACAAATTTCAAAGTTCTCTTTAACAAAAGTTTTCCCAAACTAAAATACTAGAACTAATATCTATAATTACTTATAAAGCATATTGCTATTTTATGTTTAGAAAATATTAAAAAGTAAGACTCAACATTTTCTTTTATAGTTTGTGTAATTTTCATTTTACAATAAAACTATATAAATTTCAAATTTTTCACTTTTTATCTATTGTATCTTGAATTTTAAACTCTATATATAAGTAAACTACCACTATCAACCAATTATCACGGGTAATCATTTAACTATCTTAAATCACTATTTACAATAAAATAGTATATTACGCTGCATAGTGCGGGCATTATGATAATTTACATTAATATTGTTAAGTTTTCTTATTTGTATGTCCAATCTTTTTCTTGAACAACAAATTTACACGCCTTACACCCACATATTATATGCGTTCACACACACACACATATATATATATATATATATATATATATATATATATATATATATATATAAAATCTAATACTTTTAATTGACCCCAATAAAATATGAAATTACTATCTTTTAGTTGATGAGTTTGTCACAGAGCTCGACCGACCAAATTAATCGAATAGATAGATTGTTTTATAGATGGATTGTTTTATAGACACTGAGTACATTTTTAGCAGAAAAAATTTGTTGATACCCACAAATGTAAAAAAGTAAGCTAGTGGTTTATTTTTAGAAAACAACCTGTATCTAAATCATAATAAAAATTTTATTCCCTGAATGTTGATGCATGTGCTATTACTATTTATGTCCGAACACTATAATGACAAATTTCAAAGTTCTCTTTAACAAAAGTTTTCCCAAACTGAAATACTAGAATTAATATTTTATATTTTATATAAAGAGTAAAATAGTAATTTAATACGAGTACAAATTAGTATGGACTAGCATATTACCCGCGCAATGCGGCGGTAACAACTATTTTTTGTATTTTTGTTAAGTAGAATAGTTAGTTCGTTAAATAAAATACGGAATATCATACTCATCCGTCCCAAAATGACTGTCACCAAACAAGAAACACACAGTTTAAGAAAATTGCATTTATTACCTGTTGACTGCCAATAGAATTCAACTTTACAATTTTCAAGTATTTTGATTGGTTGCTTTTGGAAGTGGGCAATAAATTTGAGACAAACATAAATAGAAAGGTGGACAAACAATTTGGGACGGAGGGAGTATTTGAATAGTTGTATAATATGTCAAATGCGTCACAAATAAGTATAGAATGCTCTCACCGATTATATATGAGTAATTTTGATTATCATTTAAGTATTAAGATTCAACTATGTGGACATGCCTTACATGTATTTATGGATATATAGATTATAGATGACAACTGTGTATAGTTTCCATAAATATAATTGTGATAATTAATTAAAATAGTTATTTACTAAATTAAAGTATAGTAATTAATTGTATTTTTTTAAAGGCATTTGTGGAATCACTAACGGACCTTTTTTGGTCCATCCGTTCATCTTCCACAAGCGGTTACTCCTCGATATGAGAACTGCTCCATAGTTCGAAATCTCGGCGACACTCTAAAATGGTTGCTCTCCCATGTCTTAGATGAGTATCGCGCCGCGTAGTCTCCCCTCCCTATGCATGCCATGGGCAAGATTCAAACTCATCACCTCCACGAAGAAACCGCTTTAGTGGAAAACTCCCTCACCACTGAGCTAAGACCTCAATGGAATTTAAGATGTCCTTACCTAGGATTGAACTCAGGACTTAGTGGATGGAGACCACTTTGCTCAACCATTTGAGCTGGTTTTCAAGGATTTGGTTGTAGGGGCATTTTGAAAATATTAATTTTTTTTAAAACTTTTAATTATCAACAATAGACATGGTTTATAAGTAATTATAGATAGATCAGAATTTGATGAGCGGTACATATCTAAATAGCATCTGGATTTTTTTTTTTATAATTTTTTGTAAGGTTGTATCAAGAAGTTTTTATCAAAAGTCATGGTAAAAACTAAAAAGGCATTTTAAAGATTTTTGTATGGGTAAATGAATTGTAGTTGGCTGCACAATTTTAATGCTTATCTTTGTCAATCTTTTTCTCAAAATTATAGATTTTACCTTTATAATCATTCAACTTTTATATACATATATACACAAATGACTCCTTCAATAACACTTAGAGCACATTTTATTTTGTGCAGTTCAATCGTACAAAACATTTCCCCATCTTTTCATATAAATGAATCAAAATAATAAGATAAAATGTCGATTGAAAGGTTCGGAAGAAAAAGGTCATGCATTACCCCTCATATAACTTTTTATTAGTTCTTTAAATATTTTTGAGCCTAATCGAAGATGATGAGTGTATATATTCGTGTATTTCGTGATTTTACATAATATTTGAGTTAAGATACGGTATTGCCGTTCGAAAAGAAAAAATTTGAGCTATTCAAAACTTTTTAGATGATAGATTTTCGTTAAAAACTCCTCGCACACTAAAAAAATTTAATGTTTAAACCCTTACAATCAGTGGATGCTATAAGACCATCCATAGTCCACTTACGTGGACCCGTGGAATAGAACTTAAAACGCCAAGCTAGCATGTGTGCAATGGACTGTGGGACTCCACATCATGCAACGCACAAATATAGGTGTGAATCTGCTCCATGGGTTTTAACACTTACGGAAAGTGAATTAAACTCTTTTTTTATTCCCCACTGACTTCTCTCCTCATTTTTTTATTCCCCCACGACTTCTCTTCTCTAACTTAAACTCATAAATTAGAATTAAGTATTAAAAGATAATACGCTGATGTGTCAGTGCAATGAATTATGTAAAGTTGAATGCATTGTGAAATTTTTATTGGAGATGATGAAATGTTAATGTGGCAATGCAATAAACTCTATTGAGTTCAATACACTGGAGAGGTCTAACTACGATTGTGTCATTGTTATAACAACCCACGTGCATAGGAGAATGTGTTTGTTCCCTATTTTCAACAAAATTAATAAATATTGAAAATGCCTCATTTTCAAACAATATACCTTAAAAAAGTCGTACATTGTGTTTGAAAACGTTAAAAGTGCTATATTCAAATTCAAATGTTAACATGTTTTTATTTTAAAAATCATGTCCACACAATAAAAGTAGTAGGTGTGACATCTATCAGAAAGTAGACATTTAAATAATGCAAATCAATAAAAAGTAAAGGACCAAAACTGACAACTTTACCAAGTGGGAATAATCTAAAAGGATAGGGTAACGTAAACAAACCTGAGCCGGTAACGAGAAATTAGACCGGCCTAAACCGGCTAAACCGGATGCTCCTTCAGGTAACCCAATCAGCAATGACTCATCAGTACAGGAAAGCACAAAATTCGGAACAACAGCCAGTTGACCAACAGTCTGACCATCAGTCGTAGTCAACGCAAGCGAGTCAACCAAAGCCTGCGCTAAAATACTATTTTTAATCACCGGATTTTCCGGAAACAATGCACACGAATTATTGTGACAACCGGGTCCAGACGGTTTAAAACAATTTGAACAGGCGAGTGAATAGAGCGAATTGCATTGACTCGTGCCGCAAGGAATGTAATGATGAGTTGTGGAGATGTAATGATTGGGAGTGCAATCGATCCAACTGAATTTACCACCTAAATCGAGTAGGAGGGATGTCGGTTGAAGTGGCGTTTTGAATGAAATGGAGATTGAGTAGAGTCGAGTTGATTCGTCTCGAGTTATCGGTGAAACGAATGATGTTGGTGATGAAATAATGAGGTTGAAATGTATGTAGATGAATGAGATTATGAAGAGAGTGAAGTGGAGTGGAGACATTTTTGGTTTTGTTGTATGGTTTGAATTTGAAAAAACAAAAAAAAAAAGGTTGGAATTTTTTGGATGTGGTTTGTTTGATAAAAAAGGGAATGAATGAGTGATTCAATTTTGTTAATAACAAGCAAATACAGAAAAAGTATTATTAAAATATATGATGCGAATATTAGTTTAATGATTATTGATTGTAATCTTTATTTGATTTTTATGGTGTTTATTTGTCAAGAAAGATAGATCCACACAAATAACACCAGAATCAATGAATCATACACTCGATAACATAACCGGTCAAAGACCAAAAACAAGACAAAGTGTATATCCTCACTGATACAAGAAAAACTCTCAGTGATTATTTACCAATAGGTAATAATCACTCACTCACAAGAGATTAATTGATCAAGTCAATCAACAATCTCTTCTACAGATCGTATGCGGCTCAAGAATACAGAGAGAGATGAAAGATACAAAAAATATGAATAATAAAATACAAACCCTAATACAAAATATACATATATAATCTGATTATTAATAAATGTTACAATCTGCACCCTTGAACTCTTTTCCTTTTTACAAAAGCAACTCCAAACCTTTATTTGCATAAATAACCCTGCATTATAAAAATACAACACAACACAATACCAAATATACCATAATAAGATTGCACTAATAAACTGACCATTTTAATACTCCCCCTCAATCTTATTTTGGAATACATCTAACATACCCAGATTTTTACAAAATAGATTATGCTGAGAAGTACTTAGTCCCTTAGTAAAAATATCTGCAGTTTGATCATTAGAAGAAATTTTGATAGTTCTAATTGTACCTGCTGCTACCTTCTCTCTAATAAAATGAACATCTAATTCAAGATGTTTTGTTCTTTCATGAAACACTGGATTTGCAGCCAGTTGTATAGCAGAATTGTTATCACAATACACAGGAACAGGTAAAACTATCTTTACATTTAAATCATCAAGAACTTTAAGAATCCACATAATTTCACATGTAACAATACTCAAAGCTCTATACTCAGATTCTGCAGAGGATCTAGAAACCACATTTTGCTTTTTACTTTTCCATGATACTAAAGAATTTCCCAAGTAAATACAAAAACCAGTTACTGACCTTTTAGAACTCATACATTTTGCCCAGTCTGCATCTACAAATGCTTTTAAGTCAATAGAAGTTGACTTAGTTATTGAAAAACCTTTACCAGGAGACAATTTTAAGTATCTAAGAACATGAAATGCAAGTTTTAAATGTGACTCCAAAGGAGAATGCATATACTGACTAAGACATTGAACTGCATAAGAAATATCAGGTCTAGTCATGCTTAAGTAAATAAGTTTTCCCACCAGTTGTTGATACTTGGTAATGTTTACCAATTTTCTGTCCTTTTCAGATTCATCACAAGCTATAGATACATTTTGTTCAATTGGAGTTGACAATGGTTTACTTCCTAGTAAACCAAATTCATGTAACAACTCTAAACAATATTTTCTTTGGGACAAGCATACACCATTAGGTGTATTCAAAACTTCTATACCAAGAAAGTATTTAAGTTTTCCAAGATCTTTAATCTGAAACTTTGAACTTAGATAACTTTTAAAACTTTCTATTTCATGCAAATCATTCCCGGTAACAATTATATCATCAACATACACTAAAACAGCAAGAAACATACTGTCATAATTTTTCACATATAAAGAATAATCATTAAGGCTTTGTTTAAAACCATTTTCCTTAAGCACAGCAGACAACTTAGCATTCCATTGTCTTGGTGCTTGTTTGAGTCCATATAAGGATTTAACAAGCTTACATACTTTGTTTTCATTAGAAGAATAGTAACCTTGTGGTGGTATCATATATACATCTTCAACAAGATCACCATACAAGAAAGCATTGTTAACATCTAATTGAAATAAGGGCCAACTATTATTAATTGCTAAAGTAATTAAACATCTAATTGTTACCATTTTAACCACAGGTGAAAAAGTTTCATCATAATCAAATCCTTCCCTTTGATTGAAATCTTTTGCAACTAACCTTGCTTTATATCTTTCAATTTCACCATTGGATTTATACTTAATTTTATATATGCACTTACAACCTATAGGCTTTCTTCCAGTAGGAAGATCAACAAGTTCCCATGTCTTATTTCTATTTAGAGCTTCCATTTCAGTATTCATTGCATCAACCCAATTTTTATCTCTAGATGCTTCCCAAAAATTAGATGGTTCAATACTTTTATTAAGACTAGTAGTAAAACACAGATTTTCAGTATTAAGAAGTGAATAATTAACTACCTTTTCTATACCATATTTAACTTTTCCTTCAACAATAAAATCACTAAATTTCTTAGGAATCACAGATGTCCTACTACTAGTTCTTCTGTTAGAGTTCATATGAGTTGGTAGTGAATCTGGTTGTGCAGATTCATGTTCATTACCGTTAGAAGACATGCCCTCAGGGGTTGGTATATCACCATCATTCAGTGTTGCATGAGATTCCAAAGAATCACTGCCATCACTGTTATCATTTTTATCTCCCCCTTCATCCTTGGGACTTGAACTTTGAGTGTCATCAAAAAAAGAATCAAAGAAATTTAAATGATTTACATCTAGTTTTTCAGTTTCAGAAATAGTTTTAGACTTCAATTTTAAAGGGAACACTGTTTCATAAAATTTAACATCTCTAGAATATAGGATAGTTTTATTATCAAGACTTAGTAACTTATATCCCTATTTAACAGTAGAGAAACCAATTAAAATACATTTTTCTGCTCTATTTTCAAACTTATCATTACTATTTAAAATTGTTGAAAAACAAAGACACCCAAAAGCTCTTAAATGAGAGAGATTTGGTTTACACCCATACACCAACTCATATGGACACTTACCAGAAAGAACAGAAGATGGCAACCTATTGATCAAATAAGTAGCAGTTAGCACACAATCAGTCCACATATTAAGACTTATACCACTTTGAAACATTAAAGCTCTAGCCACATTAAGTAAATGTCTATGCTTTCTTTCAGCAATTCCATTTTGTTGTGGAGTATACACACAAGTTGTTTGATGAATTATACCATGACTTTTGCACAAGTCTTCAAAATTTGAATTAATAAACTCAGTACCATTATCACTCCTAAACATTTTTACTTTCACATCAAATTGATTGACAAGCAGTTTTAGAAAATTAACAATATTTTCATATGTTTCAGTTTTAGACTTTAACAGAAATACCCAAACAGCCCTTGTATAATCATCAACAACAGTAAGGAAGTATCTATATCCTTCTCTACTTGTAACTTTATATGGCCCCCACAAATCAAGATGAATCAATTCACCTAACCTTTTAGTTTTATGTTCACTAAAAGGAAAAGGTTCTCTAGTTTGTTTGGCTTTATGACAAATTTCACAAGGTGTGACAATTGATTTATCATTGATTTGTAGATTATCTTTTAAAACATGTAAAACTTGTTCTGCAGGATGACCCAATCTACTATGCCATAATTGTTTAGACACAAAACATGCATAAGAACAAGTTGACATATTTATCCTACCTGTCCCAGTCCTATTGATAACATACAGACCATCAGATTCATCACCAATCCCCAACACCTTTTTTGAATTCAAATCCTGTATGTAACATTTTTCATCATCAAAACCAACAAACAATTTACTATCTCTTGAAAGTTTATGCACAGACAATAAGTTAACACAATACTCAGGGACATATAAAACCCCAAACAATCTTATTGAATTATTTATTTGATAATTCCCAATTTTCCTAACTAATGCTTTAGTTCCATTAGGATGGCCAACTGTTAATCCTAAATTTGTTACATCCACATCATCAATTAAAGAAGATTCATTACAAATCATATGTTGATTTGCTCCTGAATCAATAATCCATTCTTTTTCAAACATTTTTGTCTTTGTTTGAACATTACAACAAAAAAATTTATCAAAATTAGAATTAAACACAACATTTGAGTTTAAAAAATCACCTGCCATATTAGCATTTATGCTAGATCCAGACTCAGGTTTATCATTGATAAGATTCATCAATTTCATAATCTGCTCACTAGTAAATTGCATGTTAGAGACACCAGAAACATTATTTCCACACATATCAGACACAGAACTGTTATTATTAGCCACAAATTTAGGTGCATTTTGATTAAATGGTTTCTTTTTATACCCAGGTGGATACCCCACAATCTCATAACACCTATCAACAGTATGTCCCAACATACCACACTGAGTACATTTAAGATTAGGATTAGGTCCTCTTACATATCTCTTATTATTATTACTTGTTTGATTATATGACTTAGCAAGAAAAGCAGTATTCTGAGACTTAGTAGAAGATTCATTAGAAGTAATACCCCTATGAGATTCTTCCCTAGAAATCAAAGCAAAAGCTGTCTTGACACTAGGAAGAGGATCTCTACTGAGAATATTACTTCTAATTGGTTGATATATATATCATCTAATCCCATTAAAAACTGCATAAGTTTAATTAATTGATTATGATCAAAAAATTGTTGAGAACCTTTACATGTACAAGTTAGTAGTTTAATAAGAGCATCATACTGTTTCCAAAGAGAATTTAGTTTGTGATAATATTCAGAAACACTGCTTCCTTTCTGAGTCAAAGAGTTTATCTTATGATGTAAGTTAAATGTAATAGAACCATCTATTTTATCATAAGTTTCTTTTAATTCTTGCCATACAGTGGCAGCATTATTAGAAAATATTTGACCCAGATACAACTCATCAGATATAGAAGTTAAAATCCAAGTTAACACCACTGAATTACATCTGTCCCATTGACAAGATAAAACATCATCAGATTCATAACTTTCTTTTAAACATGTTCCATCAACAAATCCTGTTTTATTTTTAGTAGCAAGAGCAAGTGACATTGCTCTGCTCCACACATTATAGTTTTCTGTACCTTTTAATTTTATTGAAATTAATGCAGTTCCTGTTGTATCACTTGCATGGAGATAAAGAGGATCTCCAAAATCAAGTTTGTTTATCAATGTAACAGATGTACCAGTATCATCATCCCCAGACATTTTTGAAATTTGATTACCTATTTTAGCTAATATATACTCAAGAAAGAACAACTAACAAATAATCTACACACTTAATGCACAGATTCACACAGATGCCTAAAAAATTTACAATCACAAGCAAATCCTAGAAGGTTAGTCTAAGCAGTGATCCGTACAGGTGGACTCTCAAAGGGATTCCACCCTAGGTCTTACTTAGAGACCTCTCTTCTACCAAAAAACAAGAGTTAGTCAGCCTAGATAACAACACACAATAAGTACAAACAATATGCAGTACAAATTGAAATTAAACACAGAGAACAACCAAATAAACACGTATGAATTAAAGGAAATGAGAGAGAGTTAGAAATTCCTCACAAAGTACTCCGTGCAAGCTATAAAAGAAAACCAGAAGAAATCGCAGCGGAAATAGAAGAAATACTCTGGAACAGCCAAGAGTATCACAAACCCTAATTTTGTAAATTAGGGTTTTCAACCACAAGTCAATAATCGTTGTGAATATTCAACCAGATGTTAAGAATAAACCAAATCGAGCATCAATCGAACAAGAAAATCAGAATTCTCGAAAAAACCCCAAATCTGTCGAAACGAAGAAACCCTAGATCTTCAGATCTACGAAATCAAACACAAGAATATGTCTATCTAACTATAATCGGCTCTGATACCATGTCAAGAAAGATAGATCCACACAAATAACACCAGAATCAATGAATCATACACTCGATAACATAACCGGTCAAAGACCAAAAACAAGACAAAGTGTATATCCTCACTGATACAAGAAAAACTCTCAGTGATTATTTACCAATAGGTAATAATCACTCACTCACAAGAGATTAATTGATCAAGTCAATCAACAATCTCTTCTACAGATCGTATGCGGCTCAAGAATACAAAGAGAGATGAAAGATACAAAAAATATGAATAATAAAATACAAACCCTAATACAAAATATACATATATAATCTGATTATTAATAAATGTTACAATCTGCACCCTTGAACTCTTTTCCTTTTTACAAAAGCAACTCCAAACCTTTATTTGCATAAATAACCCTGCATTATAAAAATACAACACAACACAATACCAAATATACCATAATAAGATTGCACTAATAAACTGACCATTTTAATATTATTCGTTTTGAACTTTTTTGTTTTGTTTTGAAGGATTGATTTAGTAATGGCTCCTTCCATGTCCTCTATGAGTCTCTGACTACCGATTACTAATTTTAAAATTAGAGAGGTAAGCATCACTTTATGTGTTTGAAGTTGACATTTATATTAAACTGAAATTGACTGATAAATTGTCAATTCAGTTTCACACCGGTTTTGCTTTTGCAAAATTAACTGAAACTAAGTAACACCGTCAAAAATGACATAGTCACTTAAGTTTTCTAGGTCTCACATTTACCAATATGCATTTATTTCTATAAAAAAAAATAAACGAGTCGCCAAACCCATCGAATTTCCGACTGCTCTAAACCAACTATCCATGCCAATGGCGTCAGTTGTAACAAGAGACGCAAGACTGATAGAGGTTTTAAATGGCCTAATGGCCTATGAGCTAGTAAAATGGGAATGATTCCCATCAATAAATATAAATAAGTTATGACTTAAAGGTTCATGGGAGGTATGGATATAAATGTGCGAAAGTTTTTATATAGGTGTAGTGGTTTTGTTTTTACTCCTTTCTTTCTTTTCTTTTATTTCACTATTTTTACAAAATATTTTATGTTTTTTTCTTTTTCTTGGGTGTTATATTGAAACGCCGCAAAAATATTTATTTTTTTATACGAAAACCTTCTTTTTGAAACTCATACATAACGAAACATGAAATATGATACAACGAATACTTAACGAAATTGAATGAGAAACAACTTCTGCCCAGGACATAAATCATGTCACTATCTATCAGAATCGCACCGCGATCCATACATTTCGCATCGTGATCTTTCCAAGATTGTGTTTCGATCCGCTTCACATTGCCATCTAATTTAGTGGCAACTCTAAATTAGTTCCGGGAAGGACTATATTTTACAGAGGGTCGAGTAATAACACAATCTTGCCGCGAAACCCTTTGGTCACGCCACGATCGGTTGTAATCGCGTCGCCATCCTGACGTGCACAAGTTTGCACAACTCAGTTTAAAATATGAAGTTCGGACGCGCATAACTTTTGACTCGTTAACATTTAGACCACCAAATTTTGCAGACACCTTAGATATGCCATTACAAAGGTTTTCCATTTGGCACTTTTCTAAAATTTACATTAAAGACTATTTTGGACTTAAATCCAAAAAATGACCATTTTAGTTTCTTTCAAGTGCAAATTCCAAACCAATTGACTTGCCTTCCCCGAACTACTTACCAACATATGCAACTAGTACTATACCCGGGCGTTGCCCAGTTATGTACTTACTTTTAAATTATATATATACGTAGTAGTTAAGTATTTACACTTACACAATGTGTGATAATGTATGTTCTAACTTTTATATATGTTTGATTGAAAACTAATAAACGATAAAGTTAATCATATAAGAAGACAAGTAATAAAACGTTTAGCTAGTGAGAGGAAGAAAAAAAGTAATGCAATTATCAAGAAATTGGAAACGAAATTTAATAATACATCTACACAATTGGTCTTTTTGTCACTCATTATATCATTCATACACCAACAAACATAAACATAAATAAACATAAGTCCTCCATCTCTTTTTTCCCTTCATGTGACCCATTTCAAAACTATCTACCGCTATTTGTACCCATATCAGAGCTTGGATTTGTTAGCCCCTATTGCTACACCAATGTAACCTTCCTTAGAATTCCTGAAATCCAATCAAAGCTCCCAAACTGTATCTCATGAAATCAAACAGGTAGAAACAAAAATTGGTCCCAAAACCTTTGCAATTTTGAATGTTTCCAGCAAAGATGCAAACCCGCATTACCATCCCTCCAGCCTTCACTCGGTTATCGTTGATAATCAGTTCATACAACTATCTTAAGTAAAATTGAAGGAACTTTGTGTTATGTAAAATATCATGAAAAGTAAGCGATATAAGCAAGAACACTTGGAGAAACATGAAATTCTTAAATTAGAAGAGTAATAGTTGCAACCACAATAATGATGGTTATGAAATACTAGAATATTGTTAAGCTCAAGTATGACAACAAAATTTAATTCAAGATCAAATCGTGAGTAAAATTTAAATTTGCCCAAATAGCACATTATAAGTGTATGCAGAATTATAAATTAGTGCTAGTAAAGGAAATCATAAAACAAAACTCTATCACCATGTTTATTGTTTTTTAGTTTAGATTTGCAATTGTCTACTCTCCACCCACAAGCACACAACCATAGAGTTGGAACTTACAACTTATTCTGCTGGTCGAATTCATTCACTCTGGAAAAAGTCTCACCTAAAGACAAAGCGTCTAGTGCCAAAGTCTAATAAGTAGCAACATCTATAATGCAGTATGCTAGAAGCTCTAGATAGCAAAACTTGTCTCAAGCCTTTTCTCGGAGTGGCAATCCATCGGTCATGCAGTAAAACTTATTATGTATAAAATTGTTGATTCGGATTTTGCTTATCTATAAAGGGATCAAGTAGATATTAGATAAGAAAGTTGGCTATAAAAAATGTCAAATAAGTGGAATCGGTCAAAGTTGTCCAGAAGCTATCTTTAAGTAAGCTATTTAAATCATTTTTTATATAAATAATACTTTTATAAATTGAAATAATCCATGGCTAAAGTTTCTAACACCAATTTGCTGAAAGAGTTAAAAGAGAGCCCCGAAGAAATGGTAGTACTTATAGGCTATAATAACAGCATATATGAAAATAAACTAACCGTGTCGCGTTAGTTTTCAGCTGCAATAGATCCATATATCTTTTCTGTAACATACATCAAAATATGATGATTAGCGCCAAACATATTAATTTTGTGGTGGGCACTCGCTATAGTGTAGAGCCATTTTTTACCACCACCAACAATGTACCAAGGGGCGAACACCTGCAACAGGCGTTAATCCCTTAGCTTTTTCATATTAGCTTCACCTCCCATTCCATATTTTCAGTGATTAGTTCATCTCTTGGTATATTACCTGGATTGAGACCACATATAAGTTAACTAAGATGTCATATATATGGGATAAATTCGGGTAGAAACATGTTAAAAATATATTTTGTACTCCAATAAAGCAAGTATCAAAAGATCCTCAGAGTCCAGTCACCTTCAAACTACTCAGAAGTTAATCTTTAACAACGTGCTTGGTTCACCTTCCTTTGAGCAGTGTATAAATACAACGGAAAAACTCAACCGCCACAGCCGGTTAGACTCCCCAGCGGCCATATATACGTAAAATTTATAGCTTAATGTTGTAACTTGCAAGTGTGACTCATTAGAGTTGTACTAGAATGTTCGACCCGTTTGACCCATTACCCAACATACTTGACCCATTTTAGTCAAGTTTCAGGAGTTTTCTTGTTTGACCCAATGATAGTTAAACTACCAAATGCAACAATTTTACAGTCTACCATCCACACCCAGACCAACACCCGGCAACACCGAATCATTTGTGAAATCACAGGAGAATTTTTTGGTCCTATCATCAGTACACTCCTTATATTTATAGATAAAAAAAATTAATCATACCACCACATTGAAAAGATTTACCAGAGTATCATATGCGTTGGGTAATTTGATAATGAATGAAAGAGAATTGGGAGCTGCTTCCTCGCTTTCGACTATTAATTCATAATGGCAGGCCAAAAGTATGTTTTCTTAAATGGTTGTACCAAAGAGTGATGGCATGATTTGCGCAACTATATTCATGTCGGTAGAGGGTCAAAATATACAAAGTTGTATATATAACTACATAAAAAAAATCAACTAACAAAAATCACTTATCGTATGCATAAATAAAACTAAAAAGGGATACATTTAGCACAACTTACCAGTACTTGGGTGTGTTGTACTTGTTTTAATCCTGATTAATCAAATGGATCCTAGCACGGTAATCAGCCTTACCCTCTGCATCAAAGATTCAAACAAAAAATAAACCAACCAAATACCACACAAAATAGGAGTAGGATATATGAAGAATATTCACAGCAATTTCCAAATAACATCTAGTAAAGAAACACCACACACTTGTCCTTTTCTTGAACTTGACTTGAGACCTCTTGAAGTAAGATCTCGAATTCTGGGACGTGACAACACCTTAAAAAATAAAACAGGAAAAAATAGTAGAAAGGTATTAAAACACAAATATATACAAAAATCAAACAATTATATATTAATAGTAATGTCAATAGTTGCAAATACTTTTATTTCATGAAACTTCAAAAGGCAACATCAAATGATGATAGAAACTTAAGAAGTAACCCTACAAAATCAGAAATTGAGACCTAATCAGTATGAAAGAATATAAAATGAATAAGAGATGCTCTCATTTATAAATATATAAAATTTGCTTGATTGCTTAGAGACATAATAAGATAAAAGTGATGAATATACACCTTAAAATGATGATCCAAGTTTCAAGATTCACAACCATGTACATTATAAAAACATGATCAATAATAAGATAGCTGAAAATTCTTACAGAATTGGAGGTCAAAAGTTAACTATAAGAAACCCGTATGCTGTGAAATCCTGTTGTTAACCTTCAAAATAACCAAAAAAGTAAACAACATATATAGTAGCTTGAAATAATAACCGAACCTCAAAAACCTTCAATTGATAATGAAAAGAAAAATTGGAGAATGAAAGGGGGTTTACCGGATGAATCATACTTAATACATGGTTGAACGGTTGTCATCACCATCATCGACCTCCTCGCACCACAATCCAGTTGAATTTGTGAAATCATCTCCAATCAAAAGTATTTAGGCCGGCATGAAGAAATTAATTCTGTTGAAGTATCAAAGTTAGAAATCAAATTCAAAATCACAAAATCGGAAAACGGAATAGACCACAAAAGGGAAAACAATTGATATTAAAATAAAAAGAGAAACCTAGATTTTATATTGATTTTGTTTTTTAGAAGATGAATAGACGACTGAATTGAAATCGATGAATATAATGTACAACCATTTTAGTTGATTTCAATTGGTGGGGGAGAACGTGGAAGCAATTGAGAGACCCTTCCCAAAAATCAACTGCTGGAGCGGTTTGGGAGCAAAATAACTAAAATTCCCTAATAAAGAATGGTCCAAATTTAAAGTCAGCAGGATCCAACGCTTCACGTTGAAAGTCAATGGAAAAAATAACTTCCCAAACAGTTAGACTCTCCCTGAGCCATATATATGAATAATACTTTTATAAATTGAAATAATCCATGGCTAAAGTTTCTAACACCAATTTGCTGAAAGAGTTAAAAGAGAGCCCCGAAGAAATGGTAGTACTTATAGGTTATAATAACAGCATATATGAAAATAAACTAACCGTGTCGCGTTAGTTTTCAGCTGCAATAGATCCATATATCTTTTCTGTAACATACATCAAAATATGATGATTAGCGCCAAGCATATTAATTTTGTGGTGGGCACTCGCTATAGTGTAGAGCCATTTTTTACCACCACCAACAATGTACCAAGGGGCGAACACCTGCAACAGGCGTTAATCCCTTAGCCTTTTCATATTAGCTTCACCTCCCATTCCATATTTTCAGTGATTAGTTCATCTCTTGGTATAATACCTGGATTGAGACCACATATAAGTTAACTAAGATGTCATATATATGGGATAAATTCGGGTAGAAACATGTTAAAAACATATTTTCTACTCCAATAAAGCAAGTATCAAAAGATCCTCGGAGTCCAGTCACCTTCAAACTACTCAGAAGTTAATCTTTAACAAAGTGCTTGGTTCACCTTCCTTTGAGCAGTGTATAAATACAACGGAAAAACTCAACCGCCACATCCGGTTAGACTCCCCAGCGGCCATATATACATAAAATTTATAGCTTAATGTTGTAACTTGCAAGTGTGACTCATTAGAGTTGTACTATAATGTTCGACCCGTTTGACCCATTACCCAACATACTTGACCCATTTTAGTCAAGTTTCAGGAGTTTTCTTGTTTGACCCAATGATAGTTAAACTACCAAATGCAACAATTTTACAGTCTACCATCCACACCCAGACCAACACCCGGCAACACCGAATCATTTGTGAAATCACAGGAGAATTTTTTGGTCCTATCATCAGTAAACTCCTTATATTTATAGATAAAAAAAATTAATCATACCACCACATTGAAAAGATTTACCAGAGTATCATACGCGTTGGGTAATTTGATAATGAATGAAAGAGAATTGGGAGCTGCTTCCTCGCTTTCGACTATTAATTCATAATGGCAGGCCAAAAGTATGTTTTCTTAAATGGTTGTACCAAAGAGTGATGGCATGATTTGCGCAACTATATCCATGTCGGTAGAGGGTCAAAATATACAAAGTTGTATATATAACTACATAAAAAAAATCAACTAACAAAAATCACTTATCGTATGCATAAATAAAACTAAAAAGGGATACATTTAGCACAACTTACCAGTACTTGGGTGTGTTGTACTTGTTTTAATCCTGATTAATCAAATGGATCCTAGCACGGTAATCAGCCTTACCCTCTGCATCAAAGATTCAAACAAAAAATAAACCAACCAAATACCACACAAAATAGGAGTAGGATATATGAAGAATATTCACAGCAATTTCCAAATAACATCTAGTAAAGAGACACCACACACTTGTCCTTTTCTTGAACTTGACTTGAGACCTCTTGAAGTAAGATCTCGAATTCTGGGACGTGACAACACCTTAAAAAATAAAACAGAAAAAATAGTAGAAAGGTATTAAAACACAAATATATACAAAAATCAAGCAATTATATATTAATAGTAATGTCAATAGTTGCAAATACTTTTATTTCATGAAACTTCAAAAGGTAACATCAAATGATGATAGAAACTTAAGAAGTAACCCTACAAAATCAGAAATTGAGACCTAATCAGTATGAAAGAATATAAAATGAATAAGAGATGCTCTCATTTATAAATATATAAAATTTGCTTGATTGCTTAGAGACATAATAAGATAAAAGTGATGAATATACACCTTAAAATGATGATCCAAAGTTTCAAGATTCACAACCATGTACATTATGAAAACATGATCAATAATAAGATAGCTGAAAATTCTTACAGAATTGGAGGTCAAAAGTTAACTATAAGAAACCGGGATGCTGTGAAATCCTGTTGTTAACCTCCAAAATAACCAAAAAAGTAAACAACATATATAGTAGCTTGAAATAATAACCGAACCTCAAAAACCTTCAATTGATAATGAAAAGAAAAATTGGACAATGAAAGGGGGTTTTACCGGATGAATCATACTTAATACATGGTTGAACGGTTGTCATCACCATCATCGACCTCCTCGCACCACAATCCAGTTGAATTTGTGAAACCATCTCCAATCAAAAGTATTTAGGCCGGAATGAAGAAATTAATTCTGTTGAAGTATCAAAGTTAGAAATCAAATTCAAAATCACAAAATCGGAAAACGGAATAGACCACAAAAGGGAAAACAATTGATATTAAAGTCAGCAGGATCCAACGCTTCACGTTGAAAGTCAATGGAAAAAATAACTTCCCAAACAGTTAGACTCTCCCTGAGCCATATATATGGCAAATTACATATTTTAACACTTAAACTAACTTCATTGTGGATTTAACCTTCGTCGACACGTTTCAACGTTTTGACCCTTTTGACAACCCATTTTGACCCGTTAAGGAATTTAATGACTATTTAACCAATTGACTCATAAACTCAACCTTCATTCGTCAAATTCAATATAACCTACATTTCCTTACTACCAAAGTCATGCAAAGGTTCAACTTCAATATCTAACCACATCTCTATCACTAGCACATTTACAACTATATAATTGTTCCATCAGTTACTTGAATTATATATTCGACCAATCAACAAGTTCACAACCATTTTCTTTGACTTTACCAAGTCAAACACGTTACCACTAATTTCAAAAGACTTTCTCTACTAAACCAATATGTGACACCAAAATGTATTGTTTTGGGCGATTTATACAAGTAACATCATAACGACAGTTCAAAAGAAGGAAGAGTTTGTCTAACCATAAAAGCAAGCTTCAATCCATGCTACATTCTTACAACCACAATCCTCTTTCTATATCCATTTGATTCAACCGAATCATTATACCTACAACATTAAACAACTAAAGTGAAAGCAAAAAACTTAGTGTGCATACAAGCAATTAAATGAATAATCTACAAATCAAACAACACATAACAAATATCAACAACACATATTTGCTTTGACAAATAACTACTGAGCAATTGTATAAATTATTCTTTCACTATGCGGATCAGCGACCAAATATTCACTCGTGTTCAACATCCACGTGCCACGACAACATCACTTAGTACCGTACCACAGCAATACGCATACTAAAACAACATCTAATCATTTAGTATTGTACCATAACGGTACGCATACTAAACATCATGTGCAACGTTAATCACCTATACATTAACATCTTGTGCATCACACATATTCATCAATATCACTGTGCTAACATAAGTGTTGGGCTAAAATCTGTTGAAAGTCAATTGAATAAATATTCTAAGTGTTTAGCTCTGTTGGAAGTTAATTCTGTTGGTGTTTGAAGACTTAGTTCTGCTGGTAGAGTTAGCTCTGTTCATTTATTAAAGACAAAATTTTCCAGAGTTAGTTCTGCTAGTCATTTCAACAATTAGTTCTGCCAAGTATTTCTGCTGTTAGTTCTGCCAAGATTGAAGAAATGCAAAGATTAGTTCTGCCAGTTCATTTTGTTAGTGCTGCTCAGTGGATCTGCTTTCTACCAACTCTGCAGTACAAGTACACCTACTGCAGACATACTTTTGAGGAATAGTACATGCAGCAGACAAGGAATGGCAATGCATTTAATGCTGACGTGTTTCCTAGAAAATTTGTCTTAGAAAAGTAGATTTTGTATAGATTTTATATAAGTTGTTTAGTGTATAAGTATGTCCTATGGTTCATGGTTAGAAAAAAACAAGACAGGAATATATGCTTGTATGTAAGTCTCTAGTCAAGTTGTAACTTAGCTTCAAGGTCTTTGTAACCCTGATACAACAAAGTGTATCCATATTATTGAAATAATAATATTGAAGCTTTTGGCTATTGAATCAAATTGTGTTCTTGTCTTACATTCAAATCTGTTACAATTCTTATTACAAGTAATACACATAATCTTTCTAACTTAGCAAGTGTTATTCCGCAAACTTCTTATTAAGAATTCATTGCTTGTGTCAATACATTTGTGTAAACAAGTGTAATTGTGGGACCCTACAATTGGTATCAGAGCTTATGTAAGCTTTGAATTCAGGAAGATCTGGGATAAGTGCAGTTGATAGTTTAAGGTTTAGTTCATCTTTAGGCTTGATATTATTAGTATGGCATCAGAATTTGTAGATTGTATCTAGGTGTCTAGAATTCCTATTCTTAGACCTGATGAATACAATATGTGGAGAAGTAGAATCAAGCAACACATGTTGCTTACTGATTATCAGTTATGGGACATTGTGGAAAATGGTCCCAAGTATAAAACTGATGCTAATGGTGTAAGATTGCCAAGAGGACACCAATAACTGAGCAAGAGAGAAGAGAAAGAGCTACAAAACTAAAAGCATTAAGCACTTTGTTACTCTCTATTCCAAATGAGTATCAAAGTGAGTTTGAGCAGGTTGATGATGTCAAGGTGCTTATAGAAGAGTTGGATAAGAGATTTGCAGGGAATGAAAGCACCAAGAAGAACAAAAGATCCATGCTCAAACAGCAGTTTGAAAACTTTAGCTCTGTCAAGTCTGAGACCTTGACTCAAGTATTTAACAGGTATAGAAAGTTGGTTGGTGAGCTTAAGAATCACAAAGTTGTCATAGACAAAGATGATCTTAACAGAAAATCCTTAAGATCTTTGGGTGAAGAATGGACTATGTACACAGTTGGTCTAAGGCAAAGAAGTGATTTAGATGACAAGGAGCTCAATGATCTATATAATGATCTCATAGCTTTTGAGCCTGAAGTTGAAAGCAGAAAGCAAAGTGTTGGTGAAGCACAAGGCTCTCATAATGTTGCATTTATGTCCATGGGAAGGTCCAAGGTAGACCCAAAGAGCTATGGATCTGTACCTGTTGTGAAAGCTATAGGATCTGGATCACCATCTGTGACACTGGAAAAGTCTACAGATCAAGTTGTAGAAGCTTTCTTTGCTAGTCATGTGAACTCCTCACTGACTAATGAAGAATTAGAGCAAGTGAATCCTGATGATCTAGAGGAAATGGACATCAAATGGCAGATGGCAATGATTACCATGAGGGTAAAGAGGTTCTTGTAGAGGACATGAAGGAATAATTTTGCAGGAAAAAGAGATGACAATGTGGGGTTTGATAAAAGCAAAGTGGAATGCTACAACTGCCACAAATTGGGTCATTTTGCTAGAGAGTGTAGATCTCCAAGGCAAGAGGGAAATGGACAGAGATCTGGGGGATACAATGCTGCATATAATGGTCCTCAGAAAAGAACCATTTCTGTTCAAGAATCTACACCAAATGCTCTTGTATCACAGGATGGTATGGGTTATGATTGGAGTGATCAAGCTGAACTGGAACCTCAGAATCATGCTTTGATGGCTGTTGGAAAGGAAGACACATCAGATGAAGTTCCTTATGAGAGCAAGAAGAAAAGCCTATGGCACATTGATAGTGGATGCTCTAGGCACATGACAGGAGACAGAAGTAGGTTAGAGGACTTCAAAGTTATTGATGGAGGTCTTGTAACTTTTGGAGGTAATCCTAGAGGAGGAAGGATTAAAGGGATGGGAAATGTCAACAGTGATAAGATGAGCTTCAATGATGTGTACTATGTTGAACAATTGAGGTACAATTTGTTAAGTATTAGCCAAATAACTGAGAAAAGGAACCCAGTGTTCTTTAATGACACAGAATGCTGTATTCTTTCTGAGAAATTTGTTCTCAACCCAAAAATGATTTTAATGAAAATTCCCAGAAAGAACAACATGTATAACTGTGAATTGGCTAAGTTTGTACCTAAACCTGAATTGAATTATCTTATTTCAAAAGCAACTGTTGATGAATCTGACCTTTGGCATAGAAGGATGTGTCACATGAATTTTAAAATAATAAACAAACTCGTTAAAGGAAAACTTGTCAGAGGTTTACGAAAACGTATTCATGTGATGACTATTGTGTTGCATGTCAAAAAGGCAAGCAACACAAATCCTCTTATAAGACCAAAACACTGAACTCTATTGACTCACCTTTACATTTACCGCACATGGATTTATTTGGACCTACAAATGTGAGTAGTATAGGTAAGAAGTCATATTGCCTAGTGATCACTGATGATTATAGCAGGTTTAGTTGTGTATTCTTTCTTAGAACCAAAGATGAGACTGGAGACATACTAAGGTCTTTCATCATTAAGATTGAAAACCAAACCAATAGGAAGCTAAAGATCATTAGAAGTGATAATGGAACAGAGTTTAGAAATCAAGAGATGGATAAATTCTGTGAATCAAAGGGTATAGATAGACAATATAGTGTTCCTAGAACTCCACAACAGAATGGGGTAGCAGAAAGAAAGAATAGGACACTTATTGAGGCTTCTAGAACCATGTTAGCAGATGCTAAACTACCAATGATCTTCTGGGCAGAAGCAATTAGCACTGCTTGTTATGTCCAGAACAGGGTATTAGTTGTTAAGCCTCACAACAAGACACCTTATGAGTTATTTCTGAATACCAAACCTTTAGTTAGCTTTCTTAAACCATTTGGATGTCCTGCTACTATCTTAAATACCAAGGATCAGTTAGGCAAGTTTCAAAGTAAAGCTGATGAGGGATTCTTTGTTGGTTACTCTTTCCAAAGAAAAGCATACAGAGTATTCAACAGTAGAACTAGAATAGTGGAAGAGACCTTAGATGTGACCTTTAATGAACACACACCTAATACTTTAGGAAAAGGTCCAATTCACCTGTTTGACATTGATGTATTAATCAAATCTCTTAGATATATGCATGAGTCATCAAATGCAGGTACAAGTACAAGTTCAAATGCAGGTACAAGTACAGGTCAACAAACAAGCAAATCACCATAATTTGTTTTGTTTCCAACATGGTTACCTGACCCACCTGCAGTGTTTGAGTCTTCTACTCCTGATCAACAATATAGTTCAGAGCCCATTACATCAAACATGGATGATAATGGTGCATATGGTGATGGAAATACATCATCAGATCCAGATTGTCCTCAACAAGAAGAAGCATCAGCTGAAGGTGCACAGGAGGATCAACAACCATCAAGGATGGAGGTGTCAGAATCAAGTGGTCAAATGATTCAAGAAGACACCAATCTGGATCAGAATGTTACCAATTTGAAATCTGGGATAGAGATGGCAGCTGGTCCACAATATCAAGCTCATAAAAGCTACATGCCACTGGACAATGTCATTGGAGCAATTGATGCTCCCATGCAAACAAGAAGGTCATCTAAAACTATTGATGAAAATGCAAATTTCTCTTTGTTTGCTTGTTTTCTATCACAGATAGAGCCCAAGAAAGCCGTTAAAGCTTTAAAAGATCCAAGCTGGATTAAAGCTATGCAAGAGGAGCTACTTCAATTCAAAATCCAAAATGTGTGGACTTTGATGGATCTTCCCAAAGGAAAATGGGCAATTGGTAGTAGATAGGTATACAGGAACAAAAAGGATGAGAGGGGCATAGTGATTAAGAACAAGGCTAGATTGGTTGCAAAGGGATACTAACAAGAAGAGGGAATTGATTATGATGAGGTATTTGCACCTGTGGCAAGAATTGAGGCTATTAGATTGTTCTTGGCTTATGCTTCTTTTAAGAACTTTAAGGTATACCAGATGGATGTGAAAAGTGCATTCTTAAATGGAAAGATAGATGAAGAAGTGTATGTATGTTAACCACCAGGGTTTGAGGATCCCAAATATCCAAATAAGGTGCTAAGATTGGACAAAGCACTTTATGGATTGCATCAAGCTCCTAGAGCTTGGTATGATACTCTGTCCGTGTATTTGTTGGATAATGGTTTCAAAAGGGGTGCTATAGACAAAACCTTGTTTATCAAAAGAATTGAAAGTGATATTCTACTGGTACAAATCTATGTAGATGATATCATTTTTGGTTCAACAAGGGATAGTCTTTGCAAAGAATTTGAATCTCTTATGCATCAGAAATTTCAGATGAGTTCAATGGGAGAATTGACTTTCTTTTTGGGTTTTCAAGTGAAGCAGAAAGCAGATGGAATCTTCATAAGTCAGGATAAGTATGTGAAGGACATTTTGGATAAGTTTAGATTCAATGATGCAAAGGTTGCAAGCACACCAATGGAAACACATAAACCACTACTTGCAGATCTTGAGGGGGAGTGTGTTGATGAACACCTCTATAGATCTATGATAGGTTCACTGATGTATCTTACAACCAGTAGACTAGATATCATGTTTGCAGTATGTGTGTGTGCAAGGTTTCAAACAAATCCTAAGTTGTCTCATCTTCATGCTGTAAAGAGAATTTTTAAATACCTAAAAGGTCAACCTAAATTGGGCCTGTGGTATCCAAAGAATTCTTCTTTCAATTTGGTAGCATATTCTGACAGTGATTATGGAGCTAACAATTTGGATAGAAAGTCAACTTCAGGAGGATGTCAGTTCTTGGGAGATAGGTTAGTGTCTTGGCAATGTAAGAAGCAGACTACGGTGTCTACATCAACAGCACAAGCAGAATATGTTGCTGCATCAAGCTGCTGTGCTCAAATCCTATGGATTCAAAATCAGATGCTAGACTATGGTTTGACTTTTCTAAATACTCCCATGTATATTGACAATAATGCTGCTATAAGTATCATTAATAACCCTGTAAAGCACTCTAAGACAAAACATATTGAAATTAGATATCATTTCATAAGGGATTATAATGAGAAAAGATTAATTCAGATTTTCAAAATACATACGGATAATCAACTTGCAGACCTGTTCACAAAGGCTTTTGATGTTGGAAGGTTTACATTTTTGGTTACTGGTATAGGTATGATGAACAGCTCATTATAATCATTATCTATTTTCAAAATGTTTTTCAAAAGGGGTCACACTTGATACTTTGATTTGTTATAGCAGATATTATAAGGTTATCAATATTTATACTTTCATTACTTAGTTCTGCTAGTATAGATATTGATTATCATATTTAGCTCTGCTAGTACAAATTAATTCTGCTAGTTCAATTGTATTTTTGAGCTAACATTGCAGGATTAAAGCTCAAAGGTTGTTAGTTCTGTTAACTCAGTTTTCAACAACATTAATTCTGCTAGCACAAGTTAGTTCTGCCAGGTCAATTTAATAAAATAGTGATGTGGAATTGTCCAAGTGTGAAGAAAGGTTGAAATTAGTTCTGCTAGAGTTAATTTGCAAAACTTAATTCTGCCAGTACCTTTTTCAAACTTTAATTCTGCTAGTGTTGTTTTAGGGCTTGAAAGTACTGTTCACTTTCAAATGGTATTTAACCTGCCAAACACTACACTTTTTCAATTCACTTGCACTTTTTCCTTGAAAATTGAAATTCACTTCAAACAAACCTATCAAAACCTCTCAAACCTAGTATTCAACAATGACATCTTCATTTTCTTCCTATAAACCACTTGACATCGGTGACCAACACAACGTCTGTGGCTTTCTTCTCAAGTCACAAGGGTCGGATGATTATCACGAAATCATTGATTTCTTGAAGTGCACCTCCCTCAGGTTTGCACTTACTATTAATCCCATGATTTATATTTCACACATCAATGACTTCTGGACATCTGCCGTGGTGTCAGAAGAAAATGGGGTTAAAACCATAACGGCAACAGTAAATGATAAGCGTATCACTATATCTGAAGCTTCCATACGTGCTCATCTTTTACTAGATGATGCAGATGGTATGGAATGCTATGCTACTTCTCAGATACATGATCAACTTGTGTTGTATGGGTATGAGGGGGAGAGACTAGAAAAATTGACTTATTATAAACAACTCTTCTCTCAACAATGGAAATTTTTAATTCATACCCTACAACACTGCATTTCACAAAAGAAAACTTCTTGGGAGCAATTTAGCAGTAACATTGCTTCTGCTTTAATTTGTCTTGCCAATAATGAGAAGTTTAATTTTTCTAAATTAATTTTTAATGGAATGGTAAACAATCTTGATAAACCAAAGGATAAATTTTTAATGTATCCAAGATTTTTACAACATATTATTCACCAAGAAATTCAAGATCTACCCAGAGAAGGTGGTAGATTAATCCTCTCAAATCTGTCTAAAAAGACTTTTGCAAATATGAGGAGAAAGGGGATGGTCAAAGGAAAAGAATTTTCTGGGAAGGCGACCAATTTAACTGCTCATATGTTGAACATGCCTTCCACTATGCCACAGGAAGTAAAACTACCTCTACTTCTCAACCAAGTGGCATAGTTTCAAAACCAAAAAGAACAAGGGACCCTAAACCTGTCAAACCCAAAGCCAAAAAGGCTAAGAAACAGACAAATGAGGCTCCTCTTCCTCAATTGTCTCAGTCAACAAATGTTATTGAAAATGAGGTGGTCACTGAGGAGCAGAGAGACCATATGGAAAGGGCTACCACTACTGTTGCTACCTCACTAGGAGAGCAGGACAATGATACTGGAACTAGGACCCAATCCATGGTAACACAGGATATTGAGATGCCATTGGACTCTTCTATTGCTGAGGATCCAGTGGATATCAATGTATCCAGTGGTCCTAGGTGCCAAGAAACCACATTGGGGGCTAATGATGCTCGGACTAGGTCTGAGACATTGACTAAATCTTCCAATGATCCATTAAAAGAGGGTAGCACTTCTGGCAATGGTGAGGATAGTTTAACTTTAAATGAATTGACGGCTATCTGTGCAAAATTGTCAAATGAGGTAGAGGATCAAAGGGTGGAGATTGCTCAATTAAAGGAAAAAGTGGAATTGTTGATGAAGGAAAGGGAGGAGTACAAAAGTAAGGCTGAGAGTAAGTCTACTGGACTGAAAAAATCACTTGTTGATGAAAGCACAAGTGATGAGGACATTGCAGAACAATTTGAATTCACTGGTGCAGGGGAAGTAGAGAAAGCTGGAATAACTGAGGAACAGGCTAATTTGATTCTGGCTGAGGAGGAGCAGAAGAAACAGTATGAGAAAGATCTTGATGATCTAGAAAAGACTACAGAAAATGTGATGGAAGTAGATGAGAGCATACATGATGATGTGAGTGCAGAGCAGCTTGGAAATGTGGTTGGAAGTTTGATTCTAGAAGTATTAGATGAAGATATATCTGATGCTGCAAAGAAAAGTGCCAAAGATATGTTGGATAGTGCTGCCGGGGTTACTTCTGCTGGTGAAAATGCTGGTGTTAGTGCTGCTAGTGGGATGGTAGATGCAGAAATTAGTTCTGCTAGTGCAAAAGTTAGTTCTGCTTGTGCAGTGGTTAGTTCTGCTAGGGTTAATGAACCAGAAATGGTTAAGTCTGTCAGTCCCAAGGAGAAAGTTAGTTCTGCTATGACAGATATTGAGCAAATTGCTGCAGATGCACTTCTAAAAGTGGCAAAGAGCACAGAACAAGGGAGGAGCTCAACTGGAATATCTATCAAAGAAATCCCCTTCTCACAGGTTAGACCTACAGCTATTGATGAAGCCTTGAAACAAAAGGAAATTGATTTGGCTAAGGCAAAGAGAAGATGGTTGAGCCTGTGAAACGTTTAAAGAAAAAGGAGCTTGAGGCAGTAAGAGAAAGAGTTGCCAGAAATCTGCAAGCTCAGTTCAATGAAGAGGGCAGGAGCAGATTTGTTGAGGTTGATATGGGTGATGATGTGAAAATCATGATGACCTCAGAGGAGCAGATATTCTTTGATCATTTACTAGCAGATGGAACTCATAAAGCTCAAATGGAAGAGTTCACTCCTCCTGATCAGAGGTTGATATGGTATTTGGATATTCTGGAGCAGAGGAGAAAGCATGATGCCCAGAAAAGAATGGAGGAGAAAAGGAAAAGGGCTCCTACTCAAAGGCAACTAAAAGATCAATATGCCAGAGTAGTTAAGAACAACACTGGGAGAACTCTCAAGGAGCTTATGTCAATGGACTTCTATGATCTGGAGAGAATTTATCTGAAAATTCAAAGGGACATTGAAGAGAGAACAAAAGGATCATTAGAGGAAAAGACCAAGAATGCAGCTGCTACAAAGATTAAAATTTTGACAACTGCAGAAAAAGAACAGCAACAAAGAATGGCAGAAATTGCAAGGGCAAAGGAAGAAATGGAAAGAAAGGAAAAACATGATCTTGATGCATTGAAAAAGAAAATTCCAACAGAAAACCTTCATCTCAAAAGAAGAAAAAGAATGGCTGTAAGAAATGATCAGGATAAAAGTGAAACAGAAGTACCTACTGTGGTGCCTTCTACATCTGAACCTGCAAAGCCTAGTGAAGAAGAAATGGTTAATTGGAATCAGATAAGATCAATGGTGGAAGTTGAAAGCCCAAAGGTGCCTATTGCAGTACATTTCCCTGTGATTGATTGGTTATGGGAGACAGATGGCCAGATGAGGAAATGTTTAAAGATTGTAAGGGCTGGGAACACAGAGGAGAAATTTCAATCCTTCTACAGATGCATAAAGACTTTATCTAGAGATGATTTGGATGACATGTGGAGAATTGCAATGAGGAAATATCAAATCCAAAGAAGCATAGTGATGAACACATTGTCTATAACAGTCTCTCTATTCTGTATGAGATGGATGCTAAGAATGATTTCTACAAGGACAGATCAAGAGCAAAGGCATGATACTGCTATTCACACAATGGAGTACATCTGGTGCAGCTACAAAGTGGAGTATTTGCCTACTTCTTCATTGGCACAGAGTATCCATGGAATGTGGGTCAGTTAAGCTCTATGCTCTCTCTAACTATCAAATGTGATGATCTGGATACAGCTGCCTCTTTAGTTCATGAAGTTCAGCAATATTACAAAAGAGCACTTGAAAGACATGCCGTTAAGAATGAAGAAATCGGAAAGAAAAGAGATGCTGAAATTAGAAAGGAGTTTGAGAAGAGCTTAAACAAGAAAACTTGAATCTGTTCATGGAAAGATCAAGTTTAGGGGGAGATTGTTGGGCTAAAATCTGTTGAAGATCAATTGAATAAATATTCTAAGTGTTTAACTCTGTTGGAAGTTAATTTTGTTGGTGTTTGAAGACTTAGTTCTGCTAGTAGAGTTAGCTCTGTTCATTTATTGAAGATAAAGTTTTCCAGAGTTAGTTCTGCTAGTCATTTCAACAATTAGTTCTGCCAAGTGTTTCTGCTGTTAGTTCTGCCAAGATTGAAGAAATGCAAAGATTAGTTCTGCCAGTTCATTTTGTTAGTGCTGCTCAGTGGATCTGCTTTCTACCAACTCTGCAGTACAAGTACACCTACTGCAGACATACTTTTGAGGAATAGTGCATGCAGCTGACAAGGAATGGCAATGCATTTAATGCTGGCGTGTTTCCTAGAAAACTTGTCTTAGAAAAGTAGATTTTGTAAAGATTTTATACAAGTTGTTTAGTGTATAAGTATGTCCTATGGTTCATGGTTAGAAAAAAACAAGACAGGAATATATGCTTGTATGTAAGTCTCTAGTCAAGTTGTAACTTAGCTTCAAGGTCTTTGTAACCATGATACAACAAAGTGTATCCGTATTATTGAAATAATAATATTGAAGCTTTTGGCTATTGAATCAAATTGTGTTCTTGTCTTACATTCAAATCTGTTACAATTCTTATTACAAGTAATACACATAATCTTCCTAACTTAGCAAGTGTTATTCCGCAAACTTCTTGTTAAGAATTCATTACTTGTGTCAATACATTTATGTAAACAAGTGTAATTGTGGGCCCCACAATAAGTTAGCTAATCTGATCAACAACGAATCTCTATAATGCTCATTCCATATAATTCCACATATTTTCACATGTCAACAATTACTTTCAACAACTAATCACATGTAACATCCAAGAATTTCCCGAATTTACTGATGAATAAATAAATCATTAATTAAGGAAAAATAATGAGTTATAATCTATAATTAAGTGTTATGACTTACTGATGTCTCACGAGGATGACAAATGCATAGAAAACGTAAAATTAGTAGTAGTATGCAAAGATTGGAAAGTACAGGGGTTAAAGTAGCAAAATAGAAAAGAAATTAAGTGTGACACTCCTACACTTTTTATGACTCCGACATCGACAAGCTTAAGTCGATCGGTATTTTTCCTGCTTCTGTTCTTACCAGACCTTTCGATCCGAAATCTAAGTCTGGCTGGTACTCAGAAAGATGGATTTGCTTTCCAGAATATCCGATTTTTCCAAATTAGGTATTATTATACCACTTATTTTATGCATTTCTTATGCTGATTCCCTACAAAAATCTGAACTAAACTAATGATGTGATGTCAGTCTAGCGAGCTAAAACTTTTGAACAAAAAGTATTTCAAAAATTTATAATTATTTATGATTATAAATTAAACGATACGAAAGAATATCGAAAGGAATTCGACAAAACAAAATACAAACGTCGGTGATACAAAAGTTCAGAAAGAACTCATAAATATTTTCTAACAATTTTTATACGAAAATATAATGCGAATTTGTTGGAACAAAAATGAAACGAAAACAAAAAACGTTTTATATAAAACGTATCGTACGAATAGAAACAAATACAAAACTTACCCAAAGGTCAAAAATAATAAAAGTATTAATTTTCTCCTTCATAATAAAGTATTTGAAGAAATACCTTAAAATATATTTACATATATTGAATGAAAACTGGTACATAATTAGACCCGTACCCAAAATTAACGGGTTAAAAACCCAAACATTTAACCACCAACAAAGATATTGGCGACATGAAGTACTGAAGCTTTACCACTTCAGTTGAAAAATTGGATTTAAAACATATTATATACTTACCTCCCTCACACTTAGAGATACAACCACCTTCAATTATTTGAGTTCCATTCCTTTCTCCTTCTTTGTGCAAACCAACGACAACAACCAGAGCAACAAGCAGGAGGATTTCAAATTCTTCATCACCTTTTTCATCTTCAATCCTTCTGTTGAGACATAGATTGTGACAACAGATCTAGCTTTTAATAGTACTAGTGTAATTATTATCATGTTGTACATTGGTTTCGATTTGTAAATATATTATATTAGTTTTGTTATTAATATTTGTTAAATATATTATTGTGTTAAAGTGTTAGATAAATATTGAATATGAACTAATATATGTCTGCGAGTCGAGATCTCAAGTCGCAAGACACTTAACTGCGAGATGAGATCTGAACTCGCAAAGGCTGGCTGCGAGCCGAGCTGACTGTTGGGCTTGGGCTGCGAGTTGAACTGGACTCGCAGGCCCAGCGGCTGCGAGTTGACTGAGAATATATATATGTTTTTCATTCATGAAAAATATAACTTTTGCCATTCGAATTTCATACCTGCGAATTGATCCAGAGAGAAAAACTTAATTACTAACGGCTAGGCTTTGACGTTTTACAGATAAAGCAAAGTATTAGTTAATATAAACGCGAATTTATTCGTTATAATAGTAAGATAACGTGTATTGAGGAATTCCGCACCTTAATACTATAGATAACGAAGTTATCGATCCTAGAACTAGGGACTTATAATTGGTATCAGAGCTTTTGGGCTAAATACGAGTAAGTTCGAGGTTTTTTTGATAATAACTATCGATTTCGGATCGTTTTTGTGTGCATTGAGTACATATTTACGATCAAAATCATTCTCTGGATGTATTTGGGTTGGTTTACGGTCGAATATTTCAGTTTTAATCGTAAAAGTACCTAAAATTTTCGTTTTTCGGGTTTTTTAGCCGTTTCACGAACTAAGATTAGGGTTTCAGCTACGTCTGCAAACCGAGTTGAATTTGCGAACCAAACTGAGTTCTGCGAGTCAAACAGAGCTACGAACTGAGATCTCTTGCGAACTGAGATCACTTACGAACTGACATCTACTGCGACCCGAATTGAGATTGGCGAATTGAATTTTACGAATCAAGCTGAGATCTGCGAAGCGAGTTGAATCTTGCGAACTGAGAATTGAACTCGCAAAAACAGTCTGATTTTTCAACTGTTAGGATGTCTGATTTAAGTCAAATGATCGAGATGGAACACGAGGTTGGAAAATCTAATGTTCCACTTAAATTGTTAAGACTTGAAGAATATTATAGCTGGAGGGATAAGTTCGAATCTTACTGTAGATTCCATGATCTGCCTATCTGGATGTGTATCAAAAATGGATACACTGCACCTACTACCACTGTTGAAAATGCTATTGTGGTGGTTGCCTATCATCTAATGAATGATCAGCAAAAGAAAGACTTTGAGATTGAAAATAAAGCTAATTCTTCAATCAAAATGAGTCTTCCTAAGGAGATCAATCATCAGCTGAAATCTTTTCATACTGCTAAAGCGCTCTGGGAAGCACTTGAGAAAAGATGTGAAGGCAGTTCACAGATGAGAGCAGGCAAGAAGAATCTTCTAAAAAAGCAGTTTACTATGTTTAAAGCTTTAAAAGGAGAAGATCTTGATGCCTATGTCACATGTTACTACCATCTACTAAGTGAACTTGAGAGCTGATGTGCGGAAAGTATAGTCAATTAAAATAACAAGTTTTAAATAGAGGAAATACTAAATAATACTATCACACAATACAGGAAAGAATAACCCATTCGTATAATATAGCTTTATAAGTAAGTCCAGGTATCGAACACATAAAACGGTATTTTAATTTAACCCTAAGCAACTATTAACAGCTATTTACAATTAAGGTTATAGATAAAGGGGGACGTTTTAGTTCCGAATGAACAAATAATTACTTTGATACAGAACTAGGATATACAAGGCAATTAAAGTAATTAAAGAATTAGTTAAGCTGAATAAGGTAGATAGAAGATATATTTTATCTAGACAAGCTATGTTGTATTCAAATTCTCCTATATGTTTATCTATGTCAGCTAATTGATCTATGTTGAAATATAAAAGTAGATAAAGGCCTTGGTCCAGCTCAATATCCTAAGATTAAGCTCTTCAATGTATACTAAGGTTAACTAACTTTAAGGTTAAACTATTAACATCCCATGCCATCATCTACAAATTAGGGCTCAATATTGTCTCAAATGTTATTATCTAATTAATTATAGTTTAATCCAGTAATGACTATAACCTATCACCAAGTTCTCGTTTATCTAGGTATAATCAAAACATAAACCTAAATTATTAAGTCAATCCACACAAGAGTTCTCTATATAGCATGAATATCATAATCATATAATTAATATAGATATAACCTTAATAACATTCATAGAAACAATTAACATAAACATATACTTAAATAATCATATAAACATCATTCATCTAAACATATATGTTAAAGAAATAATCAATAATCATTGATAATATAAACAAGATTCCAAATACAAGTAAACAGTCATTTATCAAGTAAAAGAACTTCGAATACAAACCAAAGATATTAAATTACCCATCGTTAGGTTTGAAGGTCTTCAATCCCTAGCCTCCTAGCCTCCAAATTCGACTTAAAGTCGTTCTTTAACCCTAATAATCGACTTTTACCTCTAAAATTTGTATCTGGTATATATTTCGAAGCTGGAATGAGTTATCTATTTATAATAGCTGAATTTGGCACCAAACCAGCGGTTGGAAGGTCCAATTGGCGTTTGGTTACTTTGGGTCCAAGTCAAACTCTTCGTTTCCACTGATTTCTAGAATTTTTGATTCTAAGCACCGGTTGAAAGGCCCAACTGGCGGTTGAGTTTTTCTCCAAATAAGCTGAATTTTTGATATGTTGTATTTCTATGTGTTAGATAAATTTGAGCGCTTGAATCAACTCATTTGGACTCCGTATGAGGAAGTTATTGTCAAAATACTAACGCATAGCAGAAAATTCAGCATTTACACTTTTCTTTAGTTTTTGATCTAAATTTTCTCCTTTTCATCCAAGCTTCATTTAAAACACTTATTTGATGTTACACTCCATTTGTGAGCTATCTTCTTTATAAAATCTTTTCTTGGCCCATTCTTTAAGTCTTCATTTTCTCTGGGTTTTTCTTCATTTTTGCTTCTTTTTCGTTCCTTTCTTCAATTCTTCATCTTTTACACCTAAATTACAAATATGAACAAATTAAGTATCTAAATCAACGTAAAGTCTAATAAAAGTGTATAAAATGTAGGGAAAATAAGTGTATAAATATGATATTATTTGATGTTATCAAATATCCTCACACTTAAGTTCTGCTTGTCCTTAAGTTGAATATCTTAATAAAAATTGATAAACATCAAACTAATATTTATTTAATTAACATGGATAACTATAATGTACAAATAAAAATTATAATTATTATTCGTGCAACATATAGTTCATGAATGATTACTAATATATTTGTCCACTTTAAACAATCTATACTCATATTCCTAAATACATCTTTATTATTCATATGTATATTACTTATGATTTCCACATATGATATACTCTTAAACTTAATCACGCACTTTACTTTTATATTCAAAATAAATATATGAAATCCATTTTTAAGAATCAAGACATTGGTGACTAGTCTGCATTTTCATGCAACAGAGCGACATAACTTGATTTAGATGAAGCAATTTTTTTATTTTTATTCAAACCAGCGGTGACATGTCTGTACAGTCGTACAACAAAGCGACATAGTTTGATTTTTATTTTTATTTATTTCTGAAAGATTTTTCTTTCTTTTTGCTTTATTTAAGAATATAATTAGAGACCAAGTCTGTACTTACATACAACAGAGAAAATAATTAGTAAGCCCCCAAATGTTTTCACACTAGTTCAATGACCCGTGATTACACGGGTTTTATTTAGAAAAATTTTGTAATCAATATATGAGTATACACATATTATACAAAAACGAATGAGTTCCATGTTTTTAAAAAGTGGTGTATGTGAGAAATGTTTAGTAATATTTTCTGAGAGTATATATATGAGAGTATAAAAAGGTTACTATAAACGGCTTTCACGAAAATAAAATTATAAGATAACATAACTTAATACGTATTAATATATTACGGAGTATATTTTATTATATATGTTATACTACATTTTATTGAACACCATCAAAAGTACATGCCAAATCATATACGTGGTATAACATTTTTCGCATTATAATCATAAAGTGCAAAAGATAATATAAGCACACAATTATTTTTTTCGTTAAATTTAATTTATAATAGACTTTGATATATAAATTTGTAATTTTAGGATGAACACTATCTTTTAACTTTCAAGTGACCAACTTATCATCCATTTTCCTCCATAGGTTGAAACTTCAAACACAATAAAATATTACTCCATTACACGTTCAATTTTATGATAGGACAATAATCAAAGTTTGGAGACAAAATTACTTCTATGAGCTTCATAGAAGATAACTAAGTGTCTAACATTGTGGTATTAAAACACCCTAGAAAAACTCTAATGGAACATATTTGAAGTTGCCACTTTTCATTGCACACCACATAGTTCATACAATAAAAGATTTGCTCAATCCAACTTTATACCTGCAATAAAGAATAAAAACACATTATGAAGCATCAGTGCACCTGCTACAAATTAAAAAACAATCACAAAAAGTGACAACACGGGATTGCCGAAAAATCTAAATTACAAAATTATATGTGTTATTAAATTGTATTACGGCAAAGCATTCAATTACAGTATTTAACAACATTCAAATTACGTATTTCAATACATTGTACCGCAACGGGCCACCCAAATTATCCATTGCAAAACTCATAAATTACCATTTATACCTTGAATAATTCTTTCTGATACATTTCGTTTAAACACTCATTAACCACTTCATCAAACACCTATAATCAAATACAATTTAGTTATTATCCATATTGAAGTTCCACCACCTGAACCGTCATAATGAACTACAACAAACACCACACAAAATAACTATGAATATTAAGAAACCAAATCATCAAACATTCCAAATGGTTGAAATCAAAGACACTATCAAAAACCTAATCAAAGTAAATCAATATCTACGAAAACACATTTCCCTTTGAATTGATGCAGACATAATTCAATCTTGACATGCAAGTAAAAAGACACTCATATATTATTAAAATCTGAAACCTAAAAGAGTGTACCATGCAATAGCCATCAATGTCAAACCAACAAAGATAATTTAAAATCATAAGTAAAAAAAACAATGTATATCACAAAAATATGTTTCACGTATAACACTCGAATGAAGTTTAGATACACAACCGTTTGACATTCGTAAAAAGTCAAACTACTTATGAAAATTCACAATCCACAAACACAGATATACTTTTTCATTTCATACAACAATTTTTTGAATTCAAAGAAAGCTCATAAATCAAAATGAAATGCATATATAGATAAAATACCATTTGACTATCATCCTTCGACCCATATGATATATGCATATACAACAGTCAAGAAATCATAACTCTTTAACCATAAGTAAGGCCTTGTATAAGATACCTTTCAAACATCAAATTAGGAAAGAGATATAGGGATAACCCTGTTTCTCTACAAAAATTTTATGTGACTTTGGCTTCATGTGCCAAGAAGATCGATCGAAAAGGCAGACTGCTTTGTCGATAAAATTTATGTGGTGGTGTCTCCAATTAATAGCACACCAAATCAACTTTTATTAAATTATAAAAGAAATTAAAACAAAAGTGCATGAATAATTTACAACAACAACTTCAGTCGGTGAAGCGTACCTCATTTTTCCAATCTCACAAAGTAGTTTCTTTATACTGCAATTAATATAATTTGCCACAACACACTGTTGCATATAATTAAAGTAACAGGTTGGTAGATATAGGAAGAATAAAAACATAAATAGAAAAACTATTAATTCATGAAAAGCAATCGTCATATAAAAAAAACGCTCCATTGTCAACATTATATGTTCATAAGCAAGTTTCATATGCAAAACGCTACTATCCATAATGATATGATTCCACATCAAGCTTTTCTATAGTCGGTAGATATAAAATAGCAACATAGTTTTCTTCATGGTGCTTATTTCAAATCAGAATATAGAATTACCTATATGGTCAGGTTGTTCCATTTCAACGTAAGCTAAGGGATCACTTCAATAAGAGACTCATTTAATAAAGTGTTGGTTCATAAAAAAAATAGAGAGGTCCCTTCTTTTGTTTTGACTAATAATAAAATAATGGCCACAAAAATAGTCAGCAGAAATGAATACAACTTATGTGACCCTATTGTTCAAAGTTAACCCAGTGGACCTTTTCAAATCATACATCATCAATGAGTTAGGTCCTATTAGTTATACGTCTTGAATCAATTTTAGAATCATAGGTAAAAACATCCCACCATCTGTTTTTTATTTAGACTTTAATCCCACCATCATTATGCTAAATAAACAACAAATAAGAGTTAAATCAATTTCCTTGAATAAGTAGCAACCAAAGAAGAATATGTAATTGCATTCATTGCTTCCATTAAAGCAAGAGAAATGCTCACAACCACAGTACTTATGACCGAAATTGAATGTGTTAAGAGACATACCACTAAGGCATGGTTTAATCCAACCAACAATGAGGTGGATGATTGGGGAGTGAAAACATAAAGCTTCAACAAAAACTACACAAATCAAATCACTAAAATAAAAAATTATATACTTAAAAGTGAAAAAGAAAAAAAAAACTACCTGGTATATATTGAAGACCCTGATACGACATCTTCTTTCTTTAATTTAATAGCCAAGATGCATAGTCCTAACAATAAATAAATTCATCTCCGTCATTTTATCGAACACCTGACGTGCATCCAAAAATATACATAACTTTTGCCTAATTTAACAATATTATAAAGTTTTGAATACATATCATTTGCCTAATCTAACAATAGTATAAAGTTTTGAATGCATAGAAGAACTGAAGTACGATTACATAAGCATAACCTGCGTAAATAATCGAAAGGCGACACCTTTGAATCCAAGTCCATAACCTGCGTAAATTCGTATAAACGAAACAATAGATAGTAAACGTGTAATGTATGCCAACCTGTTCGTGTGCCAATCACTATAAACGTTATGAAACATAAGTTATTGAATTGTACATAAATCAATTTAACTAAAAAAAGATAGAGAAGAAACATAGTCATCCAGCGCGCTATTTAATGAACAATGACTTCATCTGAAACAAAAACCAAACAAAATTTTTAAAAACACCATGGGTAGAAGATAGAAAATAGATGAATGTGAAAAAGAGTTACCACAATCATATTTCTTGTTAAAGATTCACGAAGTTGACGATTCGAGTGTAAATGGAGTTGAAAATTAACATCAACGATGTTTTGGTCAAAAAATTCCACAATGCAATTCAATGAACAAATTAGTAAAGTGAGGTAGTGTGCTTGAATTTGATTTCAAGATAATTTGATTGAAAATTATACTTTGTGATAAAAACTTGTGATTTTGCTAATCCGGGTTAACTTAAGATTAAATCTTGCTAAATACGTGATCTAGGACTTTGTAAATGATGAATTTATATGCAATTAACCAAGATAAATGCATAAAAATAAGTGTAATCCGGGATAATTCCGGGATAATGCAGTAAATATGACAAAGAATGCAAGTTTTGTAAAGTAAACGAATAAAAGATGCAAAGACACAGCGATGTACGAGGAAAACCCTTGATCTATGATAGATCGCCGACACAAAACCTTGGGAAGGATCAATCAATCCTTGCCTTATATTTATCTTATTGAATGAAAAACGATTTACAAACTTAAGAGCATAAGAATGATCGTCTAAGTGTAAAAATGGTGAAGTGTGAGAGTGTAAATGAGTTGCTGAGAGTGTAATCGAGTGTAAGTGATGAATAATAGTTAACCTAATCAATCATTCAAGCCTTGTTTATATACTACAAGTCGTTAACAAGTAATTCTGAAATATCCGGGATCATCCCCGAGATTTGGTGGAGCGTCCCAACGTTCACATGACTGAGTATTCCACACGTGTTGACTTCCTTCCTTGTAAATCAAATATTCTTCCAGCTTGATACGATCCAAGGAAATCGGAACTACCTTCACACGTCCCGTATGACCTGGTCAAAGTACATTAAACATGCAGAAATATTAGTAGCAAAGGGATCCCGAGATATATGATATTTGGGATCCTTATAATAAGCATATATTATAAGATAAACAAGATAATATCGAATCCAAAACATCCTATTATCTCAAACTTCATTATATCCGGGATAACTATAAGTTGGTGATCCTGAAAGATAAGACAATATCCCTATCGGGATCCTGTAATATAACAATCTCAACGATGGAGTTAGATATCCATTATCCCTATTTCAATATAACTTCAAGGATAATATAGACATACCTGAGGATCCTGCATAATATAGTAAGTCAGGATCATACCTTTCCTTATCCTGATTGTAAACTCAGTATCCTTTCCTTATCCTGATTGTAAGTTCAGTATCCTGCGTGTGAATCATCCAAGAACAATCCAGGATCCTTACAAATAATCAGTGTAGTAACTAATCTGGGATCCTGCATGGTTAGTGAAAATTCTACCCACAACAATTGCCCCTGAAGTTGTATCGTTTGTTTGGGATCCTGAAAATGATATAACTTCAACCGATTCAGTTATTCATTTGAAGTTAGGTAAGATATTTTCGTTTATCTATAATCATGCTAAAGTGTTAATCTCTCTGATAGTCATCAAATCATTGTCATATCTTCACTTAATTTCCTTCTCCCTTATCTCTTTCTTCTCTATCCTTTGCCGCCATTTTCACGCAAACTCTCCTTTTAATCTCGTTCACATTACATAAAAAATCATTACTCGAAAAAGACGTCCGAGAATTCAGCAATGTCAGGTAACACTCTTCTTCTTCTGTACTATTTTGATCAAAAATTACACTAAGCAATTAAGTGATTGATAACACGTAAAAAGTCATGTTTTTACGTACGTTATCTTCCACATTTTAGGCACAAAGTTAACAAAAACATACTTAAAAGGACATTATTCATAAAGTTTTGTTAACTAAGTCAAAACGGTGTCGATGTTTGAAAAATCACTAAAAATAGCATGAAAAACGTAAGAAACCGGGCAAAACTGCTTTATCACACCACCGTTCACTCATTTCAATGCACTTTAAGCTACGCTCTGAGTTATGACCTCTAACTTATGTCATTCTCTTCGTTAGGAAAATACGAACGCGTGGGTATAAAGAACGCTCAAAACGGATAAACGGCAAAGAAGTTACACCCGAACGAAGAAACGAAGAACCGAGGAACCAGCATACGGCTGAACCAGGCCATATACAGCTGGTCCAGGCCGTATACGGCTGGACCTGGACCGTATACGGTCTGTGCAGGCCGTATACGGCCTATGCACAGCCGTATATGGTCCAGTTCAGCCGTATTCACCCTATGCACAGCCGTATACGGTCCAGTTCACCCGTATTCACCCTAGCTCAGCCGTATCGTGCATTTGGGTGATAAAAATCTGATTTTTATTCGCCTTTGCGATACGGTTGTGCGTTTTGAGGTTTGGATACGGTCTACGGATACGGTTGTGCGATCTCTATATATAGGAGCCTCATTTCATCATTTCAAGACATCTCTCATTCAACACACACATTTCACACTTCAAATCTTCGTTTTCTTATATTTTTATATTTTTACTCTCTCTCTAGAATAGTTTGGATAGTTTCTCTCTCTAGAGTTTCTCTCTCTAGAGAGAGAGTTAGATAGTTAGTTGGTTAGCAGTAGAGAGAGAAGGAAAGCTGGTATTGTAATCACGGTGTAATAAGAAGCATTCTTGGTGCAAGACTCTGCCTTTTCTTTTCAGCTGTTACTCTGCTCAATTTTACTGGTGATATCTTTCTTTTCATACTTATACTATGTCCGAATTATTTCTGCCTATTTGTATAATGTATGTTACTGTTATTGCCATGTTTATTGAGTAAGTATGCTGTTGCGGTTGTTGAAATGTAGATAGTTAGAAGTAGGGATGATGTTGAATTAATCTTTAAATCCATATAATTGGGAATTGTTATATTTGTTATGTCTAAACTTATCATGCATCTAGACTTAGCTATGGATCACCCTTTCCAGTCCTTCGCATGACTACTACTTTAGGCTTAGAACCTGATCAACTCTAGGTACAGTAGGAAGTTATCTGTGTTATAGTAAAGAAGCCGTGTATGTCACTGTAAACCGGCTGTAATACTGGGCAAACGCCCCGGAAAGAGCCGTCTGTGCCTACACTGTGGATTACCTAGAGACCCTAGAATATGGCATAGAAACCAATATAGCTGTGGAAGTGCACAGTACACCGTCTGGCTACCCTTGTAACTGAAGCTATGGAAACACTTCGATATTGTACACCGTATATGTACCTAGGGATGAAAAGCTGTGGAAACATCATAGTACACCGTAAGTACATCCTTGGTTACACAAATCTGTGGAACTGTCTAAGTGCTATACATCGTGAACGGTTCCTAGGTTAGTACACTGTGGAAGGAGTATGCATTGTACACCGCTGGTGTTCCTAGGGCTGAATGACTGATTGCAAAGGAGAGGCTAGATCATGACAGAAGTAGTTGAACAAATCAAACGTAAGGAATGAGTCTGGAGATGAAAGTCAAGCCCAACAGTGGTTCAGGATTCTTAAAACCCCTAGACTCTACAAAACTGATAGTTTAGAATAGCAAGTTAATGATCTGAACATGTTTAGGAAATGGCATTTACATTTAGGTGTTAAGAACGGTCGGAATTACCCGCGTGGCAGTCTGTTACCTTATTCCTGCACCCTTCAAGGGTCACTAGTCCACAAAGAAAGTGTGGGGGGTTGAGTAGCCTGTTCTGATCAGAATCACGATAGCCTAGGTCTCGTGACATACTAATTCTGGTATATAACTAGAATAAGTAGGGTCCTAGTGTTTACACCCATAATGCATCTGTTTATTAACTGAAAATGTCCCCAATTATCTTTATAATAAGCATCATCCCCACAACTGATTATTGAAGTTTCAACCGCCGTAATTCTCTATCTGTCTACCTAGCTACCGATTCTTCTCTATCTTATTTACTTTTCCCGTCTTTAGTTAATTAGTTGATTAAATTAGAAAACCCCCAAAACCTACCTATCTGCACAAAACCCATCCTAAAAGCAAACTCTATCTTTGGCATCACTTCGTTTCAATTCGCTCCGATTTAAGAAAGACCTCGAGTTATACTTACTGCTTACCCACCCTGTGTGATAGGTAGTACTTATAAATTGAGTCCCCAACTCTTTATAAATTTAAAACTTACCCACCGACGGGGACGGGCTCTCGCCCCTCACGAGGAGAGAGCTTTAGAAAACCTGACTGTTCGGGCGCCGTCAAGTTTTTGGCGCCGCTGCCGGGGATCGTAGAGCGTTACGATTCTGAAGCCGCCTTAGATAGAATAAGCAATTAGGAGATCCTTTTCGTATAGGTTGTCCTTAACCTATTCGAAAGTTACTTTTCTTAGAATAATTTAACTTAGTCTAAAATAAAATGAAAAATCCAAAAATATCTTTCTACGATTCGCCGCCTTCCTGTCCCATTTCTCTGTCCGCCTCCAAGACGACTGAAGAAATGACGGCTATGGATGATGCTGAGTTCTTCGACCACTTGGAACCAGAGTTGAAATCCGACTTTCACTCATCATCGGAAGAAGCCTCCGCTAACCCAGACGACGATTCTAGAACCTTAGGGAAATTCTTAGATCTTGACTTAGGAACCCATAAATCTCAACAGAAGATCTCAACTTCTGCTTCTAGCATTCCAAGCTATCAGGTTTTACCTGTGCCTGAGATTAAATATTCCTTAGAAAATATCCCTAGATTCCCTGATTTTGCCGATAATATTCCTGAAAACACTCAATCCTTTCATTCCTCATCTAATGAAGAACGAATCCCCATAAGGAATGAGGATATTCATGAACATCTTCCAAAATCACCAATTTTTGTCCACCTCGTACCAGAACCTTCGTACACCATCTATCGTGTTGTTGATAAGGAGATACCGAAAGATTCAGATAATTATGAAATCCGATACGTTGGTTACTCTTTTGACACTGACAGGAGGTTAGGTGTATGTAAGGCATTTGCCTTACACTTAAATATGTCTAACTTTCCATTCTCAGTCGAGCAAAGAAAAACCATCTTAAGGATTGACATACTCGTAGGTATTCTCCACTGTCTTCCGATCCAAAAGGAAGATGGTATCTTCACTCGATATCGAGAGCAAGAGCGAAAGCTATTATCAGAAATAGATCGCCTCATGGATCTATTTGCTTGCACCGATTATCCATCAGTTTCACAAACCATGATTAATCGTTATGCTGCAGCAATGATAAAAGAGCTTGAGCTATTAACTTCTAAAGATCCTGCGATCACTCTCGACATTTCTGGAAAAATTCCATTCTTCGTAGATCCCGCCGCTTATATAATCGCCAAGTTGCAAGAAATATTTCCTGGAGCTGACGACGACAAGATAAAAGCCGTTTTCTTTGCCGAAAGAAAAGATATTCACGTTAAACTCGCTTCGTTGTTCGATCAATCCAAATTCCCTTTTACCGTTTCTCAAAGATCTTTAATTTGGGATATCACCATTGCAGTGCAAACTACAAATGGAGATCCCGACTCAAAAAAGGAACTTAGGTTTCAGAGAATTTTAGGAATCTTCTTCACGATCTTAATAATATAGACCGCGGTATGCGAATAGGAATTTCAAGTAAAAAGAAAGTTATAAAGGAATTTAATAAGTTTGTTAACAATCTGCTAGAATTAGGCCAGAAAGAATGTAGGATTCTTAGCGAATTCAAAAATTTTTCATTACACCATGCCAAGCTAGTTGATTATGTCATTAACATTCTAAACTGTGATTTTATTCCTCGCTATACTTCAAGATTGCTTTCGAGCAATCCCCTTTAAATAGATTTGGAACAATAGTCGAGCTACAGACTTGAAACAAGCGCTTTTTGGGAGGCAACCCAAATTTTTAATTAGGTCTTTAAAATAATTTTCTAAGGTTAAAAATAAGTTAGTTTAGTTGATGGTTTAATTTGTTTTAGAAAAAGAAAAAGAAAAACCCTTTTAAAATCTTTGTCTCCGCAAAATCTGCGCAGTTTCTGAAAACTTGAAAATCTTAAATCAAAATATCTTATAAAGTTTTAAATTTCTTAGATTTTAAAGAGTCAAAATTTTAAAACCAAAAATATTGTTTATTTTTATCTAGTTAATTAGTTCTCCTTTCGTTTTAATAAAACAATCTTTTGTTGCGCACAGTCAAATACCAAATTTTAAACTTTTGCTAAAATATTTGGCTAAGGTTTTTAATTACCCAAAATACCTAGTAATTACACTTAAAATGTTATTTAAGCACAATGGTAAAAAGGAGGAGTAAATAAAAGGGGTAAAAAGGGGTCAACCAAAGTCAAAACAACAAAAAATTCATTTCCCCCCCCCCCCCCCCCCCTCCTTCTCCCTCTTTGCGCCGACCTCCATCACCCCACCCCAAACCCACCATTTTCCACCATTTTTAACCAAACCAAGATTCAAACTTTCATCTCTAGGTCATTTTTATGTCCCCTAACATCATTGCATCTTCATTAAGGTATGATCCAAGCTTAAAATACCAAAATTCTCTAACTTTATTAACCTAGGGTTTCAAGTTAGTTTTTGATGATTTGTGCTTTACATTACGAAATTGAGCTTTGAAACTTGCTTAGTGATGATATAGGATGATGTAGGAACTAGCATTACTTCTTAGATTGAAGCAATTTGATGTTTGACTTTGGAAAGTTGACTATATTTGACTTTTGTGACTAGTAAACCCATTTTGGCCAATTAATGATTAAAATTGCTTATGATAAGTTGTTTGTTGTTTGATTAATGCTAAATATGATTAGTATAGCTTATTCATTTGCTTCATTTGTGGTTAAATGCGTAATATGGTCAAGTTAGCAAATTAAAGTAATCATGGAAAGTTAACTTTTGTTGAAACGTCACCATTTTGAAACAAAACCTTTGATAAAATGATGTTTTAATTTAAGTGGATGCTAATGCCTTGCTTTGATTTGCTAATGCAAGTTAGTGTTATGATAGATTTGGCAAATGACAAAAAGGAAACCTTACTTTGGTAATGTTGACTTTAAAAGTCAAAATGCTTAATTTTTAGTAATACTAGTAACCATTCTAGTTAAAAAGTCATGGTGGTGTTTTAATTGTATCTTTGAAAGTGTTATGGTAAATCTTAAATGGATACTACATTTTCCTTAATTAACTACTTTTAAATTTTAAAGTAGTGTCTACTTAAAAGAATACCATAATTACTTAAAAGATACAATCAAGCAACACATTTGTCAACTAAAGAAGCTTTGTTGCGATACTTTCATGATATGGTCAAAATTGCTATATACTTGTTTAAATATCATGGTTTGTTTGCATGCGGTAATAGGTTATACTTGCCATGATAAGGTAATTACATGATTAAGATTTAACTCTTTATCATACATGCTTATTATGGTTGAATAAGTCTTTGACTTTTCTTGTAGAAATCATTAAGACCTAATAACCTATTATTGTAACCCAAAGTTTCTTGTGGTGATTGAAAATTGAGTTTGGTGGTATTATTAGCTATTACAGGTTTTTGGGACTGCTCATATTCTAAAGCCCACATTTCGAATTTTTATACAAAATTGGGAATGTGATTTAGTCAAATAACTTGTAATTATTCCTGGTAATTCACTATGTTCTTGTTTTCTCTTATTTTTCAGATGACTGATTTTCCCCGGTATATCAGAAAATCCATCAAGGACCCAGAGAAACGGGAAAGGTATCAGACATGACTAACACATCAGTTGGGAGAAAATAGGTACCTAGTATGGGAGGATTTGGAGCAAATCGGTTTAAAGGAAGGGTTTGAAAGTTTGATAGTGTTTAAGGAAGGGAAGCGACATCTGCTCGCATGGAGGAATCTATTTGAGATTAAGGAAAATGTTTATCAAGAGTTAGTTGCTGAGTTTATGGTATCCTTCCAGTTCGACAAAACGATTGATAAGCTAAATGATGACCGAATGATTAGATTCAACATCATGGGAAATCCTCACCACATGTCATTAGCAACCTTCGCCAGACATCTTGAATTATACACTGAGTATCAAGTTACCACTCCTTTCTTCCTGAAGGCAAACACTGAGGTTAAGCAGCGAGACCACACTGCTATTTGGCAAGAATTGACTGGAAATCAGTTCCAGTCCAATGTCAAGGCCACTTCTTTTCTTGATAAGCACCACCAAGTTCTCCACAACCTCATCGCTTGCAGCATTCGAGGAAAGAGGAAGACTAAGGGAGCTGTTGGGGTAAAGGACTTGCAGATCATCAAGAGTATTATAGAGCAGGAACACGTTAATGTTGCCTATTTGGTTGCTGATAGAATCCTTACTGAGTCGGGGTACACCGAGTTAGAATTTGCATATATGGGAGCAATAATCACTAAGTTAGTTAGGAGAATGGGGCTGTTGACTGAGGAGGTGATTAGTAACCTGACACCAGTGGCAAACAGGGTATCTAAGCCATATGACATTAATTATATGGTTAAGGTTTGGTTGCTAGAGAAAGATGCTGATGGGCAGATAAGATGGAAGGATGGTGATATCATTCCAGGAGTTCGAATGAGACCCCCGAGGAGCAAGAGTGTTAGGTTTGAGTTCGATGACAGCACGGTCCACCGACAGCCTAGGACCACTGTTGCTCATGAGCGAGAGGAAGGAGAGACAGCCGCTGCTGAGGCACAAAGTCCACTAATACCGCCTGTTCGAGAGTTTGGTTGGGGAGATCCGGTAACATCCGAGCTCATGTATGGTATATTGGGTATGCTTAACTCACATTACACACAGGACACATATTTAGCTACTGAGGTTGGATTCCCACAACCTACACGCCCTACATGGGTATGCGGCCCACAACCACCCAACTACCACACCATGCCACTACATCCATTTTCCATGATGCCACCCACTACCACTGTTCCCTACACCTCCATACCACCCACATCCTCCACTCGCACTGTGCACATGGAGATTCCTCGAGCCCGCCGTACCAGGACTACTCCTGCGGCTGAGCCGGTTTTCTCTGTGCACACTGCGACACCACATGAGCCGCATATCCCACATATTGGACAGCCATCTTCCCGTACCATGACCCGTCCGAGACCAACTGAGTCAGCCACATCAGACACATCTTCGGAGACAGACTCACCTCAGTCAGGGTTCAGACAAGACATGCAGGTTGATGACCAGGTACCGGTGCAGACTGACTATCTGCCTGATATGACTACTGCTACTGTTGTGCCTACTTTTTCAGGATTCACAGGGATGCTTCAGAGAAATCCAGTGCCTTCCGCTGAGCTTCCACCGTACCCGATGCATGGTGCTTCCTTAGGATCGTATGAGGTTGCAGAGATGGGACTAGATCCCAACTTCCATTTGTACCCGATCCAGCCACCAACATCCGGCAGGCAACGCAGTTCATCTTCAACATCAGTCTCCCGCAGGTTATCCAGTGGACAACACTCTGCCTCCCGTCATGCACCTTACAACTCCATGCCACCTCCAGCTCACGGACCACCATCCGACCAGGATCCTTCTCATCCTTGATCTTATCAGATTTTATTTTCAATTGTGTTGGATAACTGTATCACTTATTATTACTATTACTGATATTTGGGATTACTGTATTTTACTGTTGCTGCTTGAACTATTTGGGTTCCAACTTATAGTCTGGTTGGATCCATCTATCTATCTTATCTTATCGTTTATCTATCATTTACTTATTTTATGCTTTTCTTAGTAAATTTTTAGATTACTTGCAATAAAAGAGAGCAGTAAAAAGTATGAAAGTTCCCCAAGAAGAAACCAAGATGACGCACGAATCACGCAAAGATCCTGACACAAACTGATCGACCTACACATCCGGATCAGAATCTTCATTCACACATCTCAGTCCTTTCTAGGGGAGTTTTTCCATTCCTTAGTGATTCTCCTTCATCACCTATAACTCGCCGTTATGCCATCATGCTTAAACTCTAAGTGTGGGATTCTAAATCCCACACAAATCAAAACAACTTAGAAATAGGGTTCCAAAATATTTTCAAACTTTAAGTGTGTGATTCCTTCACAAGAATTTTAAACTTAGTTTGAGAACATTAGGGACAATGTTCCTCTAAGTGTGGGATACACGGTATGTTATACCGTATTCTTTGACTTTGATTGCTTGTCCAAAGTATAACTTTCCAAAAACAAGCTTAACTTCGACAGTGGAGATACCACTCATTCAGTTAGCTTAAAATTTTTCCTAAAAACCTCATTTTTGCTAAAATTTTAGAAAATATTTTTCAAAATCATAAGCTTAACTTCGACAGTGGAAGTGCCACTCATTCAGTTGGCTTAATTTTTCATACAAACCCATTTTTGCAAAAAATTTTCTGACTCTAAATAATCTTGAGAAAAATAAATTTTTCAGAAATTAGTTAAACTGCTTTGGAAAGTAAAATAAGTTAAGATACGATTTCCTTAAAAATGAAATGTTAATCTAAGAGCATCGCACGGCTAGGCACATACAACCCTATTGCAGTGAGGTATTTGAGCCAAATAAAAGCATTCATCTTTAATGCTTCACTTTTTCATTTGATGTGTGTGCCGATGCATGTGCTTTAAGTTAGAACTTGCTCTTGGTATACGCTTCGAGACCACACCAATGGGCACCGTACGCGGTGAAGGTGCAGTCAAAGGTCCTTGACATTCCTTAGGATATAAACCCCTTTTCTATCATATCTTTTCAAGCCCCAAAACCCTTCCAACACTTACTTTTAGTGTTGATGATCCACCTAGAAAACCCTGTTAAGCCTTAGCCTATTCGTTTCTTTCAAAACCCAAAAATATGAACCCACTTATTCCACACCCACCAAAAATCTTATCTTAAAAATTTTTTTAACTTGTGGGAAATGTTATTTTAATTATCCTTTTTGCTTTCACTCCAAATCACAAATACTGGTGTTTACTCAAAACTTTCTCGTGTGCGTTCCCCTGATAAAAATCAAAAGTTGAAAAAGTTTATGGTGTGAAAAATTGACACCAAGTAAATGCAAAGTCATCAGAAGGATGAAAAAGATGAAAGAAAGAAAAGGATTTCAAAAAGGGCAAAAGAAAGAAACAAAATAAATATCCCTAGAAAAGTCCAAAGATAGAAGCAAAAGAGAAGAAAAGAAAATAGAATAAAGCTAAGTTCTTCGAATCTCTCAAAAAATTCCTGTTCTTATAAAAGATATAAACTCTCCCGAGTATTTTCAAAAGGTAGAAGTCAAAATAGCTATCTTCTTCCCTTGCCATTTATCCGTTTCCGTTTTCATTAAAAAGGTGTTTAAAGTAATGTTTTCCCAAAAAAGTTTAAAGTTCTTAAAGATAAGCAAACTCCCTATTTAAACCAAAAACTCCCACTTATCCATACCACTTAACCCTCACCAATCATTACAACCCATTTAGAATGTCCTGGGATGATTAGCACCGTCCTCATTGAAGTGGTGGAGATCCGATTCTTGATCAAGCCTATGATGAGAAGCAATGCATGACTGGCTTTATGAGCGATTTCGTTTGATTAGAATGATAGGAAACCCGATACACTCTGAGTGAATTGAGTGACCACCTTTGTGAGATCACCTAGTCATGTACAATATCCATCGAGAATTGTGAAAGTATGCCAAGGTTGACATTTCAGGATTAAGGGAGGGTTATCTTAATGATGCTTGCTTTCTAAAAAGGTTTTCTTGGTCTCTGACTAAGTAAAAATCTCAGGTTATTTCTTGTCAAAACCCAAAAACCAATTTTTTTCAAACCTTTATAGCAAGTGAGAATTTTAAAGTTTGCTTGAGGACAAGCAAAAGTCTAAGTGTGGGATATTTGATAACACGTAAAAAGTCATGTTTTTAGGTACGTTATCTTCCATATTTTAGGCACAAAGTTAACAAAAACATATTTAAAAGGACATTATTCATAAAGTTTTGTTAACTAAGTCAAAACGGAGTCGATGTTTGAAAAATCACTAAAAATGGCATGAAAAACGTAAGAAACCGGGCAAAACTGCTTTATCACACCACCGTTCACTCATTTCAATGCACTTTAAGCTACACTCCAAGCTATGACCTCTAACTTATGTCATTCTCTTCGCTAGGAAAATACGAACGCGTGGGTATAAAGAACGCTCAAAACGGATAAACGACGAAGAAGTTACGCCCGAACGAAGAAACGAAGAACCGAGGAACCAGCATACGGCAGAACCAGGCCGTATACGGCTGGTCCAGGCCGTATACGGCTAGACCTGGACCGTATACGGTCTGTGCAGGCAGTATACGGCCTATGCACAGCCGTATATGGTCCAGTTCAGCCGTATTCACCCTATGCACAGCCGTATACGGTCCAGTTCACCCGTATTCACCCTAGCTCAGCCGTATCGTGCGTTTGGGTGATAAAAATCTGATTTTTATTCGCCTTTGCGATACGGTTGTGCGTTTTGAGGTTTGGATACGGTCTACGGATACGGTTGTGCGATCTCTATATATAGGAGCCTCATTTCATCATTTCAAGACATCTCTCATTCAACACACACATTTCACACTTCAAATCTTTGTTTTCTTATATTTTTATATTTTTACTCTCTCTCTAGAATTGGCCAGTTTTCCAACAACACCCGGATGCCGAAGGAATCCTCCCGATTCTCAGAGCCCGACCCTGAATCCGCCGGCTTGCCTCCCGTCGAGGGGCCGACCCCGACTTCTCGTGCTGCCGGCGGGGCGGAAGAGCACGCTAGTTCTATATGATAGGTCGTTGATCAAGCCTTCTTTAAGTCGAAGTGTAGCGATGTGATTCTCCAAAGAGGAGCACGAGTGGAACAGGGGCAGTCTGGATAGTAGCCAGCATCAGTCTTTTTTTAATTGTTGGAAGGGGACTAATGTTGATTTATGAAGGCGAATATTGGATAACTGAAGGACATGAAGTAGTGACGCAACTTCTGAGTAACAAAGACTAATGTGAGGCAGTGCCCTTCCACAACTGAGTACCTTGTCCCCGGACCTGTGATCACTCGGCTGAACACTCACCCTTTCTCGCCAGCAAGCTAAGCTCCTAGTCCTCTTAGCCGGCTTACCTTTAAACTAACTCTCTAGGTTATGGCCTAAAAACACAGGAAAACACTGTTTTTTGATCTTTGGATAGTTTCTCTCTCTAGAGTTTCTCTCTCTAGAGAGAGAGTTAGATAGTTAGTTGGTTAGCAGTAGAGAGAGAAGGAAAGCTGGTATTGTAATCACGGTGTAATAAGAAGCATTCTTGGTGCAAGACTTTGCCTTTTCTTTTCAGCTGTTACTCTGCTCAATTTTATTGGTGATATCTTTCTTTTCATACTTATACTATGTCCGAATTATTTCTGCCTATTTGTATAATGTATGTTACTGTTATTGCCATGTTTATTGAGTAAGTATGCTGTTGCGGTTGTTGAAATATAGATAGTTAGAAGTAGGGATGATGTTGAGTTAATCTTTAAATCCATATAATTGGGAATTGTTATATTTGTTATGTCTAAACTTATCATGCATCTAGACTTAGCTATGGATCACCCTTTCCAGTCCTTCGCATGACTACTACTTTAGGCTTAGAACCTGATCAACTCTAGGTACAGTAGGAAGTTATCTGTGTTATAGTAAAGAAGATGTGTATGTCACTGTAAACCGGCTGTAATACTGGGCAAACGCCCCGGAAAGAGCCGTCTATGCCTACACTGTGGATTACCTAGAGACCCTAGAATATGGCATAGAAACCAATATAGCTGTGGAAGTGCACAGTACACCGTCTGGATACCCTTGTAACTGAAGCTATGGAAACACTTTGATATTGTACACCGTATATGTACCTAGGGATGAAAAGCTGTGGAAACATCATAGTACACCGTAAGTACATCCTTGGTTACACGAATCTGTGGAACTGTCTAAGTGCTGTACATCGTGAACGGTTCCTAGGTTAGTACACTGTGGAAGGAGTATGCATTGTACACCGCTGGTGTTCCTAGGGCTGAATGACTGATTGCAAAGGAGAGGCTAGATCATGACAGAAGTAGTTGAACAAATCAAACGTAAGGAATGAGTCTGGAGATGAAAGTCAAGCCCAGCAGTGGTTCAGGATTCTTAAAACCCCTAGACTCTACAAAACTGATAGTTTAGAATAGCAAGTTAATGATCTGAACATGTTTAGGAAATGGCATTTACATTTAGGTGTTAAGAACGGTCGGAATTACCCGCGTGGTAGTCTGTTACCTTATTCCTGCACCCTTCAAGGGTCACTCGTCTACAATGACAGTGTGGGAGGTTGAGCAGCCTGTTCTGATCAGAATCACGATAGCCTAGGTCTCGTGACATACTAATTCTGGTACATAACTAGAATAAGTAGGGTCCTAGTGTTTACACCCATAATGCATCTGTTTATTAACTGAAAATGTCCCCAATTATCTTTATAATAAGCATCATCCCCGCAACTGATTATTGAAGTGTCAACCGCCGCAATTCTCTATCTGTCTACCTAGCTACCGATTCTTCTCTATCTTATTTACTTTTCCTGTCTTTAGTTAATTAGTTGATTAAATTAGAAAACCCCCAAAACCTACCTATCTGCACAAAACCCATCCTAAAAGCAAACTCTATCTTTGGCATCACTTCGTTTCAATTCGCTCTGATTTAAGAACGACCTCGAGTTATACTTACTGCTTACTCACCCTGTGTGATAGGTGGTACTTATAAATTGAGTCCCCAGCTCTTTATAAATTTAAAACTTACCCACCGACGGGCGCTCGGTACTGTCCGGTCAGTCCCTTGACGACGGGGACGGGCTCTCGCCCCTCACGAGGAGAGAGCTTTAGAAAACCTGACTGTTCGGGTGCCGTCAGTGATCAAATTTAGAAAAGTGAGGTTGGGTGCTATAAATTACTTTCAAGATAATTACGCTTTTACACGATTATCTATATGAGTAAACGATAATTTTAAATAGAAAGTTATGTCTCGAATCCTTTGATCCGTGGATCCTTGTTGAAAATGTATTTAATGATGAAAAAAATGTTTATAAATAGGATTATTCTAAAAGTTTAAGTAAAATGGAGAGTACTTTAAGGATAATGCAAGTTATGCGATAAAAACACGTTTACATTCAACAAAAATGCATAAAACTAAAAGATAATGCGATAATTTTGATTAGAAACAAAATAAATATGTGTGTCCCTAACAAATGTAAGATGAAATTAGGATGATGTAGATTTTATGATCAACAGATCAATAACATACAAATTAAATGATGAAAATATAAAGTGAATGCAATTAACACAAGGATATATGAGGAAAGCCCTTGATCAAGATTGATCGCCGGCACAAAACCTCGAGAAGGATCAAATGATCCTTGCCTTTGTTAATCTTATTAAAATAAAAGTAATCGATTACAAGACTAAGAGCACAAAGATGATCGGCTATGTGTTTATCTAAGAAATTGATAAAGTGTTGGTGAATGTGTTTGAGAATAAATGAGAGCAGAGTATAAGTGTTTTCGCAGGTGTAAATAATGATTATCCGTCTCTCTAATCGATCATCCATGCCTCATTTAAATACTAAGAGCGTATAACAATATTTCCGAGGATCTCGGGATCCGCCGATGAAAGATGAAGACCATCAACGTCTCTTTTGACTTGATTTAACACGTGCAGTGGACTTCATCTCCAAAGAATCGTATCAAAGCTTCTTCATGTAATCCGGAGCATATCTTGTTGACGCGTTCCATATACAACCTGGTCAATACTTAAAGCAAACAAACACGTTAAACAGCGCATGATCCTGAACTAATATAGGTTCAGGATCCTAAACTACGCACACTCCGGAATAAACATTGGATCCTCCCTTAAGGATCCCCCTTATCCAGTATCCTGCATAATTATGTTAGATAAATATACCTTGAATAGGATCCTGCAAGATAAATAATATGAGTACTTCCGGGATCCCTAAATATGACTGTGATCTTGAAAGTATACTCATAAACTATCATTATCCTGACTTATAAATATAATATGTAAATGCTTTTCATACCCGTGTGACAACATTATGATGCTATTAAGGATCCCGCAGTATTAGATAAAATTCTACCCACAACATGTACTATTTCCATACTCTTTTAGTCTTTTATCTTATTTTGAAATTTCAGTTCATTTCACTTTGTCCGACGTCAACCCAAAAGTTCCACCTCAAAAAGAAGTGATCAGGATCGGTAGTTCGAGTTTCAAGCCCTTTTCGAATCATTTCCTCTCTAGAAAAAGGAAAATCGAAGAGTTATATGATCTTGAGACCCCCGCCTCCAGTCTCTTGATGGTAAGGCCCTTTACTTTCAGTTTCTTTTAAATGAAAATTCTAACATCACATCGTTTAATCAGGCTGCAGATATTATGATAGATAGATATTCGGAGAAGGTCGAAATGATTGATGATCTGGTTGCAGCTCAAAAGAAGAGTACCCGCAAACTGGAGAAAGCCAAACAGAAAATTGAAGTCCTCAAAACGATGCTCGCCCATAAATCCGGTTATGCCAATGAAGAAGGATCAGAGGCGAACAACACCCTGATAGAAGAGGCGAAGAGGGATGCTACTATTGTTGTATTGGACAAAATCCATATGGCTACGGAAGCCGCTGAGCACGGGCAGGATATCAGCATGTGGGATGTCAAGGGATGGAAGGATAAGTTGGCTGGAATGAAGGAGGATTATCCCCCAAACCCATTCTTCATTGGTCTCGGAGGATCCAAAGCTCCAAAAAGGAAGGCAACCAAGGCACCTAAAACAAGGATCCCCGACACAATGATTAAAGGCGAAGCGTCTAATTCCAAGAATGATGAAGATATGGCGGTAGTTGATGGTGCAGCCGATAGCGAAGAATCATCGGGCTAGGATGGCATATGACTAGCCGGAGCCTGATTTATTTTGATGCTCATTTATTTCATAAGGGTTGTGATTGTAATCAAACAATTATTTGGAGTGAGGTTAGCCTGGCATGGCTAACCATGGTGGTGTCGAACGTGGTTCATGTTGGCCACGGGATTTTCCTTTTTTGAACAGCTTGGTAGACTTTATTCCCAGGATTTGATGATCCTGGGCAATTTTTTGCTATAAATGATATTAGGCCTTACATATCTTCTGTTTGCCTTTAAATGTTGAGGAGGTTCCCTCAATACATATACATTGCTTGATAATCAGGATCCTGAGGAGATTCCCTCGGGATATGCAGTAGATAGAACAGGATACAGGATTATGGAAAGATTTTTCCATTATAAATCTTTGATCTTCAGAATCCTGAGGAGATTCCTTCAGGATATATCCAAAACGAGTGTAGGTAATGAAAACAAAGCTCACTTTGCAACTCCGGGATCCTGAGGAGATTCCCTCAGGATGACTTTGTTCAATCAGGATTTCAGGATCCTGAACTATGCTTCAAAATAATGATAACAAAGATAAGCCATATCCTGCAATGTAATCATAGAACAAATGTTTATTCTTACGACAAGTTATCTTTATGTGTTCAAAACTAAACTTAGAAATCAATTTTGAAATCCTTAAAGTAAGTTCATAAAACACTTTACAAACTTTCGGATGTTTTGATAAAACATTTTGAATAATGTGAAAACATTATAACAAATAGACTTAAGATTGGATAAGACCAATAAAATCAAGGGTTTGCAATGTATTATCATCACATTAGATCATGGGGTAATCCGTGTCTCGGGATAATCCATCTTTTGTATGGTATGAAGATACCAATGTCCTTAGGTAATGTGAAAATATTACAACTTGCGCGATATTCAGTGTATAAACATGATAAGCCTTGTGTTCTTTAGTGACGCGAATACACCAAAACCTTTAGGTAATGTGAAAACATTACAAACCTTTTGCTAAGTGTAATGTGAAAACATTACTATCTGAGGGGTCGACACCTAGTGCACTCAGTGAAGATAACCAAAAAGAATTTGATCTATAGGTCAATGGTCATGAAATTGTCGGGTACTAGAGGCATCACCGGTCCCATAACCTTGATTCTATAATCAAACACGTGCGGTCCAGGCTTGAGTGTGGCAACCCATATGAAAGAGAGGTGATTATGCATTTTCAACATCCTCAAAACCTTTAGAGGAATCCCTGGGATTCCTAATCGGGGGAGAGAGATGGCCAACCTCTTATCCTCATTGCATGATCTCCAATGTATCAACTACAACAAACACAAAATCTTGGGTAAAGGTGGGTGTTAGTTTGCCTAACACCCCTCCGATGCTTAAGTCAGTACGAGATTCATATGAGAATAATGGAAAAAGATTAAACACACACATATATATGTATATACATATATTAATGGCACATACACATATATATATACTGACAAGAGAAATAAATATAATGAAAAGTCAGGGATCACATGAATACATTTTATGTCAAATATAAATATTTAACTTACACATGATAGAGCTTTAGATGAATAGCATTTCAAGATCTCGGAAGTAACTCTCCATCTATGTTTGCTAACCAATATGCCCCCTTTCTAGTATTTGAATCAATCAAATAAGGACCTTCCCACTTTGGTGCTAATTTGCCCTCATCAGGATTTTTAGTGTTTTGAAACACCTTTATTAATACTAAATCCCCAACTTGGAATCTTCTTATCCTGATATTTTTGTTGTAGGATCTCGAAATCCTTTGCTGATAAGATGCAATCCTGAATTTAGCATGATCCCTAATCTCATCCACAATGTCCAGATCCTGAATCAATGCTTCCTTATTCGCTTCTTCAGTCTGCATTCGGGATCGTGCCGTCGGGATCACCATTTCTGTCGGGATCATAGCTTCAGATCCAAACACCAAAGAAAAGGGAGTTTGTTTGGTTGCTTGTTTTTCAGTAGTCCTATCAGCCCATAGAACAAATGGTAACTCTTCAGCCCATCTCCCTTTCTTAGCATCCAACCTCTTTTTAAGATTGTTGACGATGATCTTGTTACTGGATTCCGCTTGTCCGTTAGCTTGGCGATGAATTGGTGTTGAAGTTATCATCTTAATGCCCCAACTCTCACAAAACTTGGTTGTTCTATTTCCAATAAATTGAGATCCATTATCACATATTATCTCTGCCGGGATCCCGAACCTGGTCAGGATATTTCTTTTGATGAACGAGATCACATCCTTTTCCTTTACTTGCACAAATGCTTCAGCTTCAATCCATTTCGAAAAGTAGACTGTCATTGCAAGCATAAAGACTTTTCCTCCAGGAGCAGTAGGTAGCTTTCCAACAATATCCATTCCCCACTTCATAAATGGCCATGAAGAGATAATTGGATACATCGGTTCTGCCGGTTGATGATGGATGTTCCCATGTCTTTGACAAGCATCATATTTGCGAGCGAAATCCATGGAATCCTTCCTCATAGTGGGCCAAAAGTAACCTATTCTTAAAGTTTATGAAAATAGTGCTCTGTCCCTAGAATGATTTCCACAATCTCCCTCATGTATATCTTTAAATACTGCTTGCGCTTCAGGATCCTCAAGGCATCGCAATAATGGTCCTGTAAGAGATTTACGATACAATATCCCATTTTGAATCATAAAATGAGATACCTTAAGCTTGAAAATTCTAGGATTTGGTTCATCCTTTGGGATCACGTCATTTTGTAAGTATTCCATGATTGGTTGCATCCATGATCCCGATTTGCCCCGAGAAGCTGATGTATCTGAATTATCTCCAATATCAGGATCATCAATTCCGAATACTTGCTTTTCTTCCTTATCCTCTATTGCCGGTGACAAGATATGAACAATCGAGATCTTGATGTTAGGCGGGATCCTGAGAGTTGATCCCAAATTTTCCAATGCATCCGCTTCTGAATTGTCTTCTCTTGGTATTTGCTCTATACTGAATGTCTCGAAATTACTTGTAAGCTTTTTAACATCCAAATACAAAGTCAACTTTTCGCCTTTTACAACATAAGTACCATTATAATGATTAACAACTAATAAAGAATCCATGTAAACTTGTAAATGTTTTACTCCTATATCTTTAGCTAGTTGTAATCCAGCAACTAATGCTTCGTATTCTGCTTCATTATTAGTAGCTTGAAATTCACAGTTACTTGCTTGTGGCATTATGTCTCCCTGTGGTGATCTTAGTATTATCCCTAATCCAATTCTGTTCATATTAGAGGCTTCATCAGTATATAAAATCCATCTATCTTTTGATTCATCTAATTGTTGTACCTCTAATTCTACTTCCTCTTGAAGATCACTAGTGAAGTCAACTATAAAATCTGCTAAAGCTTGGGATTTTATGGCACTTCTTGATTCATATATTAAGTTAAATGCACTTAATTTCACAGACCATTTAGCCATTCTACCTGACATTTCTGGTTTTCTAAGTACTGATTTTATGGGATAATTTGATCTTATATGAACAAGGTGTGTTTCAAATTATGCCTAAGTTTAGTGGAAGCCATTACTAATGCAAGAACAAGTTTTTCGAGATGGGAATACCTGGTTTCAGCATCAAGTAGACTTTTACTTACATAGTACACGGGATGCTGTTGACCTTCATGATCTTTGATGAGCACTGCACTTACTGCACTTCGGGATACTGCCATATACAGATATAATGGTTCTCCATCTTCTGGTTTCATTAACAATGGAGCCGATGACAGATAATTCTTCAATTCCAAAAATGCTGCTTCTTGTTTATCTCCCCATTCGAATCTCTTGTTCTTCTTCAAGATATCATAGAACTCTTTGTAGCGATCTGAGGAACTCGAAATGAATCTATTAAGAGATGCAATTCTTCCAGTCAATCTTTGTATATCTTTGGTGTTGATCGGGGACTTCAAATCCAGGATAGCTTTAATTTGTTCTGGGCTAGCCTCGATCCCTCTTTTAGTCACCATATAGCCCAAGAATTTTCCTGCCCCCACTCCAAAATGGCATTTGGTAGGATTAAGCTTCATGTTATATTGGTCCAAGATATCGAAAGTAGTTCGAAGATCTTGAAGATGATCCTCAACTCTCTTGGATTTAACCACCTTATCATCAAAGTAGATTTCCATGATCTTGCCCAAGTGATCTTTGAAAATTATATTCACCAGCCTCTAGTATGTTGAACCTTCATTTTTAAGACCAAAAGGCATTGCAATATAACAATATATACTTGTCGGTGTCATGAAGGCTGTATCTTCTTGATCAGATGGTTCCATCTGTATTTGCTGAAATCCTGAAGATGCATCCATAAAGGTCAGGATTTCATGTCCAGCAGTTGCGTCCACCATTGAGTCTATGTGAGGTAATGGGAAAGGATCTTTCAGACATGCTTTGTTGAGGTCAGTGTAGTCCACACATACTCTCCATTTCCCATTCTTCTTTTGCACCACTACCACGTTTGCCAACCATCTTGGGAACTTAACTTCCCGAATCATGCCAGACTTGAACAACCTTTCCACATCAGCTTGTATGATTGCATTTCTTTCCGGAGCGAACTTTCTTCGCTTTTGCTGAAGTGGCCTGAAACTTTTTTCAATACCAAGTTTATGTGTAATAATATCCTTAGATATACCTGTAATATCCTCGGGTTTCCAGGCAAATGTTGCTTTTCTATCATTCAGGAACTTCACAAGATCTTGTTCAAGATCCTTAGGGACTGTGGATCCCAAGAATTTTTTTCTTCAGGATCATCAATGTTTAGCGACACTTCTTTGACATCCTGCTCAGTTGCTTCCAAGATGCCCCGTGCTCGCGTCTTTAATTGCTATGCTGGCGTGGGCTTGGTAGTAGGTTTCATCGAAGTTGTGTAGCAATCCTCAGCCTCCTATTGATCACTGTTAATCCTAACAACTCCCCATGGAGTGGGCAACTTGACGCATTGATGATATGTTGATGGAACTTCCTTTATGTCATGAATCCATGGTCTACCTAGGATAATGTTATAACAAGATAATGAATCCATAACACAAAAGTGTTTCATAGAGTTTACCCCCTCAATATAGATTGGAAGTTTGATTTCTCCCACAATATTTTTGGCTTCACCACTGAACCTAACGAGGACAGTAGATTTTGGAATTATCTATGATTCTAGGATCCCCATCCTCTTGAGTGTCTCCAGTTGGATGATGTTTACAGAACTGCCACCATCGATCAGGATCCTGTGTACAAAATGATTTGCAATATATAGAGTAATAACCAAACCATCATGGTGAGGATCCTAAATATTCTCCTTGTTATCTTCACCAAAAGTGACCACTTTCTCATCCTTCAGGGTTACAGATCTCATGGGCTTATCCCGCTTTTCTTATTTTGACTCCTTTGCATGTCTTTTTGCTGCAGAATAAGATGTACCACAGCTGTCAGAACCACCAGATATAAAATTAATTATCTTAGCATTCGGGGGTGGTGATCCTGCTCTCTACGGGATTCTGGTATGATCCTGAACTTCAGAATCACGAGATTTATCATGATCCCGAGCTTGATCCTTTCTTCTGTTGAAGAGCTCCTTCAGATGACCTTTTTCGAGCAAATAGCTTATTTCTTTCCTCAAAGCTATGCAATCCTCAGTTATGTGACCGAAATCCTCATGGAAAGCACACCATTTTGATCTATCTTTCCATCCAGTGCTCTTTTCATTCTTCTTTGGCCATCTAACTGTAACACCCCCAAATTTACTGTTTTGCGGAAGCAAGCTTTGGGGTGCTACTAATCAATAATCAAAACACACAAGGTATAAGGAACGACTCTATATGCATCGTTTTAACCATTACATTGATAATTCAAAAGTTTTACAATGTTATAATAGTTACAAAAGCTCGTGAGCCAAAATGTAAGAGATTCTAAGGCATATCTATTTTACAAAATGTAGAAATGCATATGAATCTCCTGAGATCTGCATGCGACTCGAGCTAGCTAATCCTGAGCAGTCCTACTACTGCTGTGTACCTGAGAATACATACTAAAAAGTCAGCTAAAAGGTGGTGAGCTCATAGATTTGCGTTGTAATAAAGTAAGTGTGAACCACAAGATTTAGTAATGATTGTTTGAAATGAATCAAATAATGTATACGTCTGCCATGAGGTCATAGTCTGCGCTTAACGTGGGTGTCAGGATCACACTAAAGTGCCTGATCGTGGGTGCCTCCGAGCGAGTGTCTAATCCACACTCGTATGAACAAAAGTTAATGCGTCCGTTTAACCAGTCAATGCTTGCTGACCCGGATGAGGATGGTCAGTCATATATGGTACCATACACTAACATTCGCGCTACATAAAGTATTACCAGAACTATGATCGTAGAGGACTTAAAAGTGATTAGAAAACAGCTCATGCAGAATATAGCGAATTTTGTACTCGTGTTCACGTGTAAAACAGTTAGAGCATGTATTCCCACCCCGGGAGTAAAAATAGTAAAAAAAGTCGGGCCTATGAGACTCACCTGAGCCTGAAGAGTTGTAATGAAGCAAATGTGGTGAAGTAAAATGGTGTGTCCGAAGACTGTAGCCTGCCGGGCATTTATAACGCGCAAGGTTGAGTAAAATAAGTAGCTATCTTAAAAGATAACCTATGCTAGTTGTTCATCCAACTAGTAATGTCCAATGATTTGATTTGATTGGTAAGTTCGAGTTTTGAAAACGTGTACGGCCCGTTGATGATTATTAGCAATAATATTATTATTATGTTGAAGTGTTATACTTAAAAAGTATTTACAAATTTTAGGTGACGGGGGTCCGGAGGCAGCGCCCCTGGTTAGCATGGTCCCAGGGGTGGCAACCCCTGGCGGGGTCCAAGGGGCTGGCCCCTGGCTGGGGTCGAGATTTGAATTTCCACCATATTGTTATTGAGAAAAACGCATCTAAGATTTGAATTTGGGTAAAATCAAGTGTGGGCTCCACCAAGTGTGGGCTCCGCCGGTTTTTTGCTCTCCCGCGTACGCGTTTCGTGCAGCGTTCGACTTTCGATCGTTTTGCGTTAAATAATTATTTTACACGTTTAATTATAGGTTTTAAAATACAATTATTTATTTAATATTGTGTTGAAGTATTTTGTCAAACACCTAATAAACTTAAATGGTTTCGTTTGCTCGTGTGATTAATGTTTAAGTCACGTAGGCATTTATTACACGGTACGAAAGATAATTGAAATATTATCAAAATGATATTTGGGCATGTTATCGTTATTAGAAAAATTTATACGTTTTAAATAAACTTGATCACCAACGTCCGTATTTGCAAGAACCGAATTTCATTCAATTTGGAACTTGCACGATTTAATCAAATCGTATATTCGTATATATTCAATAATATATATTTTGATACATTAATTAGCCTAACTTAAAACTAATTACATGTATTACAAGATGATTAGGACCCTTGAATTAGCAGGCTGAGGCCTTGGCCGCGAGGAAGAAATAGGCACATATGGTGGTATGCTAGCAACAGAAGATGATGGTACATCAGAAGAGGTGGTTTGTCCTTAGGTCACCATTTTTTGATAGATTTTATCCAAAAAACAACTCTAATGAAGATTTAATCAAAATTTTGATTATGATGAAGCACCATTGCCCCACGGTGGGCGCCAAATCGTTTTGGTCAAAAAGTTACACAATGCAATTCAATGAACAAATTAGTAAAGTGAGGTAGTGTGCTTGAATTTGATTTGAAGATAATTTGATTGAAAATTATACTTTGTGATAAAAACTTGTGATTTTGCTAATCCGGGTTAACTTAAGATTAAATCTTGCTAAATACGTGATCTAGGACTTTGTAAATGATGAATTTATATGCAATTAACCAAGATAAACGCAGAAAAATAAGTGTAATCGGGGATAATTCCGGGATAATGCAGTAAATATGACAAAGAATGCAAGTTTTGTAAAGTAAACGAATAAAAGATGCAAAGACACAGCGATGTACGAGGAAAACCCTTGATCTATGATAGATCGCCGACACAAAACCTCGGGAAGGATCAATTGATCCTTGCCTTATGCTTATCTTATTGAATGAAAAACGATTTACAAACTAAAGAGCAGAAGAATGATCATCTAAGTGTAAAAATGGTGAAGTGTGAGAGTGTAAATGAGTTGCTGAGAGTGTAATCGAGTGTAAGTGATGAATAATAGTTAACCTAATCGATCATTCAAGCCTCGTTTATATACTACAAGTCGTTAACAAGTAATTCTTAAATATCCGGGATCATCCCCGAGATTTGGTGGAGCGTTCCAACGTTCACATGATTGACTGAGTATTCCACACGTGTTGACTTCCTTCCTCGTAAATCAAATATTCTTCCAGCTTGATACGATCCAAGGAAATCGGAACTACCTTCACACGTCCCGTACGACCTGGTCAAAGTACATTAAACATGCGGAAATATTAGTAGCAAAGGGATCCCGAGATATATGATATCTGGGATCCTTATAATAAGCATATATTGTAAGATAAACAAGATAATATCGAATCCAAAACATCCTATTATCTCAGACTTAGTTATATCCGAGATTAATATAAGTTGGTGATCCTGAAAGATAAGACAATATCCCTATCGGGTTCTTGTAATATAACAATCTCAACGATGGAGTTAAATAGCCATTATCCATGTATCAATATAACTTCAAAGATAATATAGACATACCTGAGGATCCTGCATAATATAGCAAGTCAGGATCATACCTTTCCTTATCCTGATTGTAAACTCAGTATCCTTTTCTTATCCTGATTGTAAGTTCAGTATCCCGCGTGTGAATCATCCAAGAACAATCCAGGATCCTGCATGGTTAGTGAAAATTCAACCCACAACAAATGACATGAAAGATGGGGATGAAAATTGGGAGAAACTAAAAAAGAGATAGAGAAGAATGATGGTTTTGGGTGTTTAATTCCTGGGATGTGGTATATGCTGAGAAATCAATTACAGAAGAAGGCGTGACACAGATAAATGAAAGAGTGTAAAGTAAGTTTTCATAATTTCAAGGAGATGGGCAGCCATTTTACTTTTAGGTCTAGAAACTCACAACAAAATCTACAGCAATTAATTAATTTTAATATTATTAGGAAAATTTTACAATAACTATAAAATTCCTTGTTTCTTAACGTGCACGTCATCAAGGTTATTGCTTTAGAATGTGACAAATCAGCATTATGACATCAGCGTCAACTCCCTTTTATTAGATAGGAAATATAAGTATAAAGACTTATAAACTTATCGCATGATAAATATAAGAATTAAGACTTTTTATGTCATACATCATATTATGTACCATAAAATAATATTCAAGTTATTTTAGTAATTTTTAAAATTTAGAAATCTTCATATAAATTGCCTATTAGTATATCATATCATGTAACTATATATCACTTATTATTATTTTGCTTACGTTATATGTACAAATCAGTTAATCCACATTAAAGTCTAAACTTTTAAATATAAAACAAAAATTTTAATAAAAGAATTCCAACTAATAAATACCTAGTTATTCACTTAAAAATTTAAAATTTATAAAATTTTAGACAAATAAAAACTTAAATGAAAAATTAAATAAATATTCATTCCTTACGAACCCCATCTCCACACTTAATTTATACACTGTCCTCATTGTATATTAATGATAAAACATAGTGAGTAAGGGAAACGAAAAACTGCCCTGACTTGTCGAAAAATATTTTTCCATCGTCTAGTAGAAAATATCTTGATTGTCTCCTTGTCTTGTTTAAAAAATAATATACAACATCCACATTTTCGTAGTTAATAACGATTGCATTTAGCATATGCAATAAGCCTTTAAACCCCTCGGTATCCCAAGTGGACGAGTTATAGTCTCGTGAGGGTTTCCCGTGAACATACCCACAAAGTTCATAATTAATAAGATAAACTTATTAAATTTTCAAAAATTAAGCTGAACTAACTGCCAGCTTATTCGCAATTGGTAACTCCAAGCATGCAATCCTAAAACATAAAATAATAATAATAATGAACTAGGTAAAGTAGTGTTGTACATCAGTAAACACAGAATTAACCAAAGTTTAAGTTAGTTAGTACAAAACATTACACAAATAAAAATGTCAAAAATTAATAATAAAGTTCATAATAAAAACTAGGCTGACAATCTCTACTGGTCATCATCATGCTGCTGATAAGATTATCTTATATAGTCCTAATAATTTAAATTAAAGTATTAAGTTTATCCTACTATACTAACCCTAAATCTACCTAATAATTTTACAAAATGTACAAGCACGGGTTACCTCCCGAGAAGCGCTTGTTTTTGTTCGAGTCACTAGCTTGACTCCAACGTTACTTACCTGAAAATCTGGTGACTTTCCCCACACTTAACGTGAAGCATAAATGGTAATATTTATAAATTTTCTAAAAATGTAAATTTATTAAAAAGATATAGAAATACTTATTGTTTAAAGCAGTAAATATCCATTCTGTGATGCTCCATGATTGTCCAAAAATTGCAAGAAATTTTCCTTTCGATCGAATCGCCAAAAAGGATCTTCATAGTTATAAAACAATAAGCTTGTGCTTGTAGATACTTGACCCGTTGGTTGTATAGACTCAACCTTCATTTGAATTTCCACTATAGATTGTGTTTTGATCCAATTATTGTTTAATATCTGATTACAGCAAGTTTTATTTTTTGGTATCTTTTCCAATCGCTTGATCATCTTCCTTTAATTGTTCCTCCTCTGGGTGTAATGATAAAAAGTCATCAATAATCATCATTATTTCTTCTTCTGTATTGCCCCATTCTGGTTTCTCAATTCAAGAATCTCCTCGTCAGGATCGTGGTGATCAAATTTAGGTGATAATGACCAATCTACCTCACTATGGCCATGCGTTTTAGTTTCTTCCATTCTTTTATTTGTTCCCAGAAATTGTGTAGCTAATACAATTGATGGTCGAGATACATTCATCAATCTCTTTTGATTCTCAATCGCCATTTGGTAAATAATATCATTACTCAATTTTTGATAAACCTCATGAATGTTATCCATGGTCTGCTAAATACCTGTTAATACTAAAAGAAAAAGAAACAGAGTAGCAAAGAAAATAAAATAAAAACTAATAAAATAAAAATTGATATACAAAGTTAATCAAAAGTCTTCGGTAGCTCCAATGATCATACACAGAGCGGAGAAGTAGGTCAGCGCGAAGCGTATTAAAAACCTACCCCTTTCGGGAAGCAGAGCGACGCTCCTTATACCTCTGTTTTTGTTAGTAATCACAATGGGTGAGCCGATTTTTCGATTGATCAACAATTTACAAAAATTTATTTACAGGGAAAAATTAAAAATTTTAAATCACCGCTCCCCAGCAGCAACGTCAAAAACTTGATGTGCGGAAAGTATAGTCAATTAAAATAATAAATTTTAAATAGAGAAAATACTAAATAATACTATCACACAATATAGGCAAGAATAACTCGTTCGTATAATATAGCTTTATAAGTAAGTCCAGGTATCGAACATAGGGAACGGTATATTAATTTAACCCTAAACAACTATTAACAACTATTTACAATTAAGGTTACAGATAAAGGGGGACGTTTTAGTTCCGAGAGAACAAATAATTACTTTGATACAGAACTAGGATATACAAGACAATTAAAGTAATTAAATAATTAGTTAAGCTGAATAACGTAGATAGAAGATATATTTTATCTAGACTAGCTATGTTGTATTCAAATTCTTCTATATGTTTATCTTTCTCAGCTAATTGATCTATGTTGAAATATAAAAGTAGATAAAGGCCTTGGTCCAGCTCAATATCCTAAGATTAGCTCTTCAACGTATATTAAGGTTAACTAACTTTAAGGTTCAATTATTAATATCCCATGCCATCACAGATTAGGGCTCATTATTTTCTCAAATGTTATTATTTAATTAATTATAGTTTAATCCAGTAATGACTATAACCTATCACCAAGTTCTCGTTTATCTAGGTATAATTAAAACATAAACCTAAATTATTAAGTCAATCTACACAAGAGTTCTCTATATAGCATGAATATCATAATCATATAATCAATATAGATATAACATTAATAACATTCATAGAAACAATTGACATAAACATATACTAAAATAATCATACGAACATTATTCATCTAAACAAATATATTAAAGAAATAATCAATAATCATTGATAATATAAACAAGATTCCAAATACAAGTAAACAGTAATTTATCAAGTAAAAAGACTTAGAATACAACCAAAGATATTAAATTACCCTTCGTTAGGTTTGATGGTCTTCAATCCCTAGCCTCCAAATTCGACTTAATGTCATCCTTTAACCCTAATAATTGACTTTTACCTCTAAAATTCATATCTGGTATATATTCCGAAGCTGGAATGAGTTTTCTAATTATAATAGCTGAAGTCAGCACCCAACTGGCGGTTGGAAGGTCAACCGGCGGTTGGTTACTTTGGGTCCAAGTCAAATTTTTCGTTTCCACTGATTTCTAGAACTTTCGATTCCAACGGCCGGTTGAAAGGCCCAATAGGTGGTGGATTTTTTCTCCAAATAATCTGAGTCTTTGATATGTTGTAACTCTATGTGTTAGCTAAATTTGGGCGCTTGAATCAACTTATTTGGACTCCGTATCAGGAAGTTATGACCAAAATACTAACGCATAGCAGGAAATTCAACATTTACACTTTTCTTTAGTTTTTGATCTAAATTCTTCTCCTTTTCATCCAAGCTTCATTTAAAACACTTATTTGATGTTATCACTCAATTATCTTCTTTAAAAAATCTTTTTTGTCCCATTCTTATGTCTTCATTTTCTCTAGGTTTTTCTTCATTTTTGCTTCTTTTTCGTTCCTTTCTTCAATTCTTCATCTTTTACACCTAAATTACAAATATGAACAAATTAAGTATCTAAATCAACACAAATTCACGTAAAAACAATACTAATGAACTATGATGTGGAGGGCTTTCATGATTAGTAAAACAACTCATGCAATCAGTATATCAAGTTTTGTACTTGTGTTCATAAAAGTAGTTGATTAAAAGAAGGTGTATGTATTCTCACCCCTGGTTATAAAACAGTAAAAAAGGGCTATGAAACTCACCTGAGTTTAGCAAACAACTAACAAGAAATCAAGTAAGCAAGCAATGTGTTTCCACGTGTAACCTTCTAACGTCCTAAATGTATAAGGTAGTGTATAAGTAGATTTCTCAAAAGACCATCTATGTAGGTGGAGGTTTAATGTCCAACTATAAGTCATATGTGCAAGTGGCGTGTTAAAGTCCACTTGTAAGTTATGTAGGTGGAGGGTTAATGTCCACATATGCTAGTTCACTCAGCTAGTATGTCCAAGTAGTTTGTTTATTAAAAACGTGTACGACCCGTTGGTGAAAGTTTGTAATAATAATTCGTTAAGACGTTATCATTAGGTTTGTTTCATTGTATACTATGCATTCGTATATATCATATATCACTGTGTTGTTATCGTATGTGATTATACATTGTTACCCAAGTTGAATACTTAGAGAAAATCAAATTTCAAGTTTCTGTTTGTAGCGACACATGTGTTAGTGTCGTAGATATGGTGACACTTGTGTTAGTGTCGCTGGTATTGCGACACTTGTGTTAGTGTCGCTGGTATGGCGATACTTGTGTTAGCTAAAGAGTTGTAAGTGTCAGTTTTTCATTCAGGAGTGTTTTATCGTTTTAGGTCCAAGTTACTAAATATGTCACCCAAACCCTTTTTGTTACAATTCTTTCCAAAAATAGTAAGTTTCACGATTGTCAAAACCGAGCTCCGTTTTTGTTGACTTGGTCAAACCTACTCGGTTTGACTTGAATCTTTTCCCAAATCCTAAAATATGTTCCCAGGCCTTAAAAAGTTGATTTTTCCACTTTTAGCAAGCTTACAAGTGTGGGTTTACTTCTATATGCCAAATCAGTCTACTATCTCATTTTTCCAGAAAATGCACATGTTTGTCGAATTTTTTTAAAATTGTACATTCCGAATTTGTGAGTGCCCCTTGCTGTGGATCTAAGTGATTGATAACAATGATTGAATGGCAGAAACAAACAATCACACAAATATCACGTAAACACAAACCGAAATCTAATCAATGAATCAAAATGACTTTGTATTGATAATCGTAACGTATCAGATTGTTTACAAGAATGCTATTTCGACAAATGGTGCTAGGGTTTCATCAACCCTAGCCTGAAACCCGTAGGTTTGTATTTATACTAACAGAATTCAGCAGACATGCGTCACTTGGCTAATATCGCATGTGGCCGCCTTCATGCGCCACTTACCTAAGTGTCGCTATGCGTCACTAAGGCAAGTGTCGCCTACTACTAAACTTAAGTGTCGCTAAGTACAAAAATGACTTTTCTATTTCACGTAACTAACGACACTTACAAATTGATAGACCAACTAACTGACACATTAAATGTACCAACAAACTCCCCCGTGTCATTAGCTTGGTCTTCAAAATCTTCAATCATTTCCAGCCAGCTGGGAATACACCACCAACATGTATTCCATTGGCTACACAGATATCCACAATCTTCTGAAACTTGATAGCTTCATTTCTGTCTCTAGCCTTGAATTGCATCTTATTCACATGCAGTTTCTTCATGTCTTGCTCTGAAAGATTTATTAAACTCAAAGGATCAAAAACATTAAATTTATTTCTTTTCAATCCCCATGTAGATCTTTTCTTGGGTTTCCAAACCTCCCAAGCGGTCTACTCCCCTGATCCCAAATCACTTGTGGAATCAGCATCAATTGAAGGTTCTGGATCCGTTGGTGGTTCTGAATCAGGTATAAAAACAAGCACAACTTCACCTGCAATATTGTCATATTCCCAATGCAGCAATCTCTTGAGAAAGTCCAAAGGAATGATCTCTAAAAGAATCTTCTTTAAGCAGTTTGCTGGTGGATAGATCATCCTTACCATTGGTTGCCGAGTAACTGGATCCAACTTTTTCTTGAACTTGTATCTCATACCAAGCGTCGGTTTAATCAAATTATATATCTTGCTATTTATCTCATGACGTATGATAACCTGGAAGAAATCTACTCTTGAATCTCGAGAACGATTAATCAAAGGTATTTGAGATAATCTCTGAAGTTCACACTTAGGCAACGTACTTATTCGATAAAACTTGAGATTGAAGTACTGAATGCCATCACTTCTCTTAATCAAAAACAATGAGTTGTTTTCATCAAACTTCCAACTCTTGATCAAACCCGTGTAATCAGTTCTGACTTTGTAGTGTTTGCACGTAACAGGTACCTCAACTCATTGAGAAAGTCCAAAGGAATGATCTCTAAAAGAATCTTCTTTAAGCAGTTTGCTGGTGGATAGATCATCCTTACAATTGGTTGCCGAGTAACTGGTTCCAACTTTTTCTTGAACTTGTATCTCATACCAAGCGTCGGTTTAATCAAATTATATTTCTTGCTATTCATCTCACGACGTATGATAACCTGGAAGAAATCTGCTCTTGAATCTCGAGAACGATTAATCAAAGGTATTTGAGATAATCTCTGAAGTTCACACTTAGGCAACGTACTTATTCGATAAAACTTGAGATTGAAGTACTGAATGCCATCACTTCGCTTAATCAAAAACAATGAGTTGTTTTCATCAAACTTCCAACTCTTGATCAAACCCGTGTAATCAGTTCTGACTTTGTAGTGTTTGCACGTAACAGGTACCTCAATTATCGGTTTGAATACTAACTGAGGTTTTGATGTCGAATGTTCTGCAGTAGAGGATGAAGGCTCAGTGGTTTCTGCTTCTGCTTCATCCTCTAAGGAATCAAATTTGATAATAGGAGCCTCATCAAAACATTCATCACTTTACAGCTCATCTCCCTCAACTTCAACATCATCTTTTCCTTCAAAATTTAGATCCTCTGCCATTAAATCATTAACAATTTCTTCCTCAGGCATCGAAGTACTCTCATTCATCATTCGTTGAAGAAACGTAAGATCTACACATGAGTAGTCTACCGCAATTGGTCTCGGTTGATCCTGAACCTCAACAAAATAATGCAAAGCAATATTTTCATTAATTGTTGAATCTTGTATATTTTCTGGTTCTGGGGGATATGTTACATTTGTTTCCAAGGTACGATGACCAGCCTCCCCCGAAACAATAGTAACATACTCCATTTCTATTAACCTAGACTCAAGATCCTTAACCTGAAGCTGCAATTCATCAACCTTGGACGCCTTGAGCTCTAATTCCTTTATCTTACCAGACTGAGTTTCAATAATGGCAGCTTGATCGGCAAAATGCTTATTCATTAACTCCATCTGAGCAAGAATCTGCTCAAGAGATACATGTTGTGGTTGTTATGGTTGTTGTGGTGATTGCTGACCAGTTCTTGAATCACAACCCCTGTTCTCTATTCTCTGGCGTCTTCGTTGCGGCAAGTCAACATAGGAGGGAGTAGACTCAGTTGGCCGCTTTCCTGGATTTCTTGGTACATGAACCCTGCCGACATATATCCTTCTCAAAATAAGCTTAAAGCGTCTCGGGTCAACCATTAGAATCGTGTCTAAAACATCTTGATGAGGCACATCACCCTCAGAATCGGGTAGTGTGGATCCCCCATCATCATCATCGTCAACATCAACGCGCTGAACCTGTTCAATACCATCCAAATCCTGGGGGACTTCAGTATCAACCAAATCCTCTTCGTTAACCACATGAGGAATATCAACATCCTCGAAACAATCGTTTGGCGGTGCAACATAGTTTTCATTGACTATGTGCCCGAATAACTCACGATCTGCAAAAACTGGTTCACCTTTGGCGCTAGTTTATAGTCTTTGAAAACTCTTAAAAGCATCGGTGTCAGGACCAATAACGACTGCTTGTCCGGAGCAATGCCCAAATCCAAATCATTCAGAAGAAGCTGCACAAAACGTGGATATTGCAGCCATTTATCCTTCCCAGCTCGCACATTCTCAACCATATTCCTGAAGATATAACCACTGAAATTGTATGGCTTATTGTATATCAAAGCCAACATCAGAGAAAGAGTGGAATAGCTGGTAGCGTCGTAACCTCCCTTCCCGGAGATAAACAAAAGATGATAATATGAACTAAATATCTCCAAACCCTGCAGAGATACTGTTTCCTGAAATCAACAAGTTGATTCACTAAATAGCCCATCTGCCGAAGACCCCCATAAATGAAAGTCATCTCGAACTGGGTTTGCATATCGTGCGTATATTTGAAATGCAGAATACCACGAATAGAATCCTCAATAATCACGATTTGTTGCCCAAACATAGTCTAAACGATTCTCGGCACGTTGTTCTCGGTTCTAATAAGTGCGTGATCATAGAAATCCTCGATTTGATTCATATACATTGGAGTAGATGTTGTGATAGCATAATGAATCCTCGATCGGCGAAGAAACTCAATCATCGGGCGGAATGGAATTAAGTTCTTGTGAGTAGAATCCAGAAAGGCGACAATATTATGATGAGTATTAGTGCGTCGATAATAATCCTGGAGATCTGCCATCTGTAACTAAAGCACATAAAATAAAACCAGAAATATCGTTACAGAATAAGCTCAAATATTTAAACAAATTAAAAAATTCTGATTATAGGCGTCATTTAGTAAGTGACGCATAAACACTATCGACACTCAGGGGAGTGTCGCAAAAACAGTGTTTGAAAATCAGAAATCAAATATAGCGTCACTTGAGGTAAGTAACGCTATGAGGGCGTCACTGGTGTAAGTGACGTGGGCAAAGTATCCGTCATTGAACGTGACACTTAGGAAGTGTCAGTATAAAAGCATGCGTCAGTAGAAGCGTCATTTAACAAGTGACGGTAAACCAGAGACGTCACTAATACAGTCACTTAAGGGAGTGTCGCTTAGAAAGGCGTCACTCAGAATAGTTACGGTAAGAGTGACGGTATAGACCTAAGCGTTATTTAAGGGAGTCACTTAGATGAGTGACGGTATAAGTGACGGTAAGGTTGCTAAATTACCAAATATCATCACTTACTAGAAGTGACGCATGAAGTGACGCAACGATGAAGATCATCGTGTCACTGTTTATGCCCAAAAATCACAACGAACCAAGATTAGGGGTTTTGAAAACAAAGGTTACCAACAGATGCGCAATAAAAAGCTAAGCAAAACACACCAAGTTATAACATCAAACAATAACAAATCAATCCCCAATTCGCGTGATTTCATTTAAACCCAAAACCCGATTAACACATGAAAAGCTAAAGATAGAGGGTAAAAGTGATACCTAATGATGCGTATAAGTGAGATGAACAAGAAGAGGGTATCCGATTACACGAAGAAAGCTCAAAAATGCACAAAGAAATCGAAAAATCGCTCCAGTCTAAGTGATGCTATGACGAACACAAGTGTTGGTATGTCAGAACAAGTGACACGTATTGAATAGTGTAGGTGGTGATAATGAGTGTCGGTTTGAGAGGTATTTATATCGAAACCCTAGTACGCGTCACTTAACCCAACACTAGGAGCGTCACTGGTAGCGTCACTTATGAAGTGACGCATTAAGTCACTTAGTGAATTTTTTTTGTGATATTGTCGATCTTTTGCGTTTTGCTTTCTGTACTTAAATTTGAAAGTAAATGTGAGTTGGTTTTAATCACAAAATAAAAACTATAAATAATAAAAAATAAAATAAATTAACACAGAATTCACGCAAAATTACAAATACAATATTAACTCATTATTTTTTTGGTGACGGAGTTGATTTAGTCTGGTTAGGGATCATATCGGAATAACATGCAATTATTAGGAATAGTAAGTGTTATTTCGATCATCAGTATATTTGTCCACTTTAAATTTACTTGGCATGCTAAAAACACCTTTTATAAAAATTGTTTCAAAATGATTATCAGTATATTTGTCATCTTAAACATGTTACACTCACATCTAGGAGCTAATTTTATTATTATTCGTAAGTATATTTCACTGTGGTCCCCACCATAGATATAGATCTTAACTTAAGACATAGACCATACTTCCATTTACAGAAGGAATATAAGAAAATCAATTTTAAGAATCTAGTCAGCGGTGACAGGTCTGTACTTACGTACAACAGAACGACATAACTTGATTCAGGTTTAAGCAAAACCAGACTTGGTCAAACCATTTTGGCGACCTCGTTAGGTATCTCAATTTTTAAAGACTTTGCAAGTACTTTGACTTGTGTTTTCTTAATTCTAAATATATATTAACAGAAACCAGGTCTATTCTTACGTATAACAGAGGAAACTGTCAAAATATACCCCCAAATGATATCAAATAAACTTCATCCACGAAAATATATCTAGCATAAGTAAGATATTAAGACTTTTGTCATACATCTGACGGTGTTATACCACTTGAAATAAACAAGTATATATTAGGCTTCTTAAAAAGACTCAAAGAATTTTGTGTAACATGCCTACTAATACATCGTATGATGAAGATAATGTTCACAAAAATTGTTTTCAACATGTCAGATAAATCTACTGACACATCCAAGATAAACCTTAAAATTCCATTTTGTGCATGTCACCCGATACACTATCATATCCCAAGTTGTTTACAGACATAACTCAGCGTATTTTTTAAAAAATGTAGCAACCGTGCATTTCTTTGATACTAAAGAGTATAAAGAGTGGCTGTTGCCAAGGTTTTTTTTTTAACACACATAAAAGCAGATAAATTTACATTCCAAGTTACAAGTTACTTTTTAGTCACGAAGAACCTTAAACCAATCATGTTGATTAGTTCATCAAATTGAGTACGCGAAAAAGCTTTGGTGAAAAGGTCGGCGTTTTGCTTAAGGGTGTCTATTTGGACAAGGTCTATCAGGTATTTTTCATAGCAATCCCGTATAAAGTGGAACCTAAGTTCTATGTGTTTAGTCTTAGAGTGCTGTACGGGATTGCGTGTGATAGATATGGCATCAGTGTTATCTATATGAATAGGAGTCATAGTAAGAAGTAACTCATAATCACGCAGTTGATGCTGAATCCACAGAACCTGAGAGCAACAACGTACTCAACCTCCGCCGTTGAAAGAGAAACTGTAGTATGCTTCTTGCACTGCCACGAGACCAAGCGCGATCCAAGAAATTGACATCCACCAGTTGTGGACTTCTTGTCTATGCTGCAGCCACCATGATCAGAATCTGAATAGGCAGTAAGAGCGAATGTATTCTCATTCGGATACCATAGATCAAGATTGGGTCTATGTTTGAGATAACCAAAAATTTGCTTCACCGCCTTCATATGAGACACCTTGGGCTTAGCTTGATAGCGTGAGCAGATAGATACAGTGAACACAATACTCGGTCGAGAGGCAGTCATGTACATGAGAGAACCTATCATAGAACGATAGTCATTTTCTTTGCAATCTTCTTCATCCTCAGCAAGTCTAAGATTGTGATTAATCTCGATGGAAGTCCCATAGGTTTTACAATTGAGCAAGTCATACCTAGTCAACATGTCATTGACATATTTTGACTGATGAATATAGATACCTTTGGCAGACTGCTCAACTTATACATCTAAAAAGAATTTGAGCTCCCCCATCGCACTCATCTCAAACTCAGACTTCATGATTTGCTTGGAATTCTTGCACATTGCCTCGTTTGTAGAGCCGAAAATGATGTCATCCACGTAAACATGCACGAGTAACATATCTTCTCTATCCCCAGACTGTTCTCTACAGAAGAATAGAGTACTATCAATGTTGCCCCTAACAAAACCATGTTTCATCAAATGAGTAATAAGCCGCTCATACCAAAGCCTCGGAGCTTGATGAAGACCATATAATGCCTTGTTCAATTTGCAGACGTATTCTGGATGCACAAGGTCTTCAAACCCTGGAGGATGCTTAACATACACCTCCGTATCCACTTGTCCATACAGAAATGCACTTTTTACATCAAGTTGATTGACGTGAAATCCTTTGTAGGAGGCGTATGCTAAGAAGATGCGAACTGACTCCAATCGAGCAACAAGAGCAAATACTTCATTATAGTCTAAACCCTCAGTTTGACTGAAGCCTTGAACTACCAAACGGGCTTTGTTGTAAACCACAATGCCCCGATCATCCATCTTATTTCGATATACCCAACGAGTGCCAGTCAAGTGGGTACCTTTGGATAACGGAACTACTTCCCATACATGTAGCTTCTGAAATTGATGTAGTTCCTCTTGCATGGCCTCAACCCAGGATGGATCTTTTAAGGCCTCATCAACCTTCTTTGGTTCCACTTGAGATAGATGACACGAATTTATCTGAGCAACAAGAGTTAACAGTTGCTGAGTTTGAGACTGTTTCACTTGTTGTCATGTTTGAACCGAAGCGTGAGGATCACCAATAATGTTTTCAATGGGATGATCCCTATGTACACGAGTCACTGGAATTACATCCGTTGCAAGGACCAACTCTAAGTTGTTCATATCACCCTCAGTGGGAGGAACACCTGTAGGCTTATGAACAGTAGAACTTTCAAGTAGCAAGGGTTCTTGTGGGGCCTCATCTTCTCCTTCATGAGTAAAGAAATGAGAATGGACCATTTCTTCTTCTTCTTCCACATCTAAAGGAGGCATGTTTGGATCATCAGGGAGATCTTCTGCATTGATCGTTATTGAAGTAGAAGGAACATCCGAAGATGGGGTAGTGGGAGATGGTACAGTTGGAGTAGGTGATGGAGTGGGTGTTGGAGTAGGTGTTGAGGCAGATGTTTGGTTGGATGTCGATTCGGGGTTAGGGTCAGATGGCTTAAAGAATGGATCAGGTGTTTCTTGAGAAATACTGATTCCATGAAGCAGGATGACCAACTCTTCCTCTGCATCTTCTTCTGGTATGTTGAAAGAGTTAAAAACATTCACATAATTGAAGAACCAATCCGGACTCGTTCCTTGAGGAGGATCCGTATAACGCAAACATTTGACCTCAAAATGCTCCTCTACTTGGTGTGTTGATCTGATGTGAACTCTTTTATTCAGGGATTTAACCGAATAACAAAGAAAAATCCCTTCAACAGCTTTCTCACCAAACTATGAGACTTTATCTTTTGTAATCATAATCAAACATGGACACCCAAATGGCTCTAGAAACTGCAGATTTGGCTTACAGTTATTAAGAAGTTCATAACATGTCTTGTTCTTCTTCTTAGCCGTAAGCACCCGATTCAGAACATAACAAGCAGTGCTAACTGCCTCGGCCCAGAATATGATAGGTAACTTTGAATCAGCTAACATAGTCCGAGCTATCTCGATGATGGTCCTATTCTTACGTTCTGCAACTCCATTCTGTTTAGGAGTTCTTGGAGCACTGAATTGATGATCAATGCCTTTTGAAGCACAATATAACTGAAGAGTAGAATTCTTGAATTCGGTTCCATTATCACTGCGCAGTCTCTTCACCTTTAAGTTGCACAAATTTGCCAACTTATCTAACAGGTATACCAAAATATCTGTTGTCTCCCCCTTTGAAGCCAGAAAGAAACCCGCGAAAATCTTGAGTAGTTATCAGTAACTACTAAGCAGTAAGATCTGCCAGCAATGCTCTTCGTAGAAATGAGACCAAAAAGGTCCATATGCAAAAGTTCCAGTGGTTCAGCAATAGAATTCACTGTCTTAGACTTATGGGACTTTTTGTGGAGTTTTCCCTTGTGGCAAGAAATACAGTCATCTTTTAAAGAAAAGGACTGTTTTGGAACTCTATTTACCAAATTGTTATTAATAAGAAAATTCATTTTGAGAAAATGAATATGTCCCATCCGTCTATGCCAAAGATGTGATTCCTTTTCTGAAGCCTTTGAAAGGAGACAAGTATATTCGCTTGTCATCTCCACAGTTTGCATATTCATCATATAAGTGTCGTTTTTCCTCGGTGCTTGCATAAGCACCCATTCCTCAGGAATAACATAACCCGGCTTCAGAATCACACATTCAGATTTTGTAAATGCAGTGGTATAATCCTTATTACACACTTGTGAAACGCTTAGCAAGTTGTGATTGAGTTGAGGCACATAGTTCACATTTTCAAAGCTAACTTTCCCATTAGTTAGCGTTCCTCTACCCGTAATTGTTCCTCAAGTATCTCCTGCAAAGGCAACATGTCCTCCAGCGCATGGTGTAATATCCGTCAGAAGAGACACATCGCCAGTCATGTGTCGCGAGCAGTGTCGCACCCCTAAATTCGGGTTGCGGAAGTGAATCAGGTCGGGGCGTGACTAATCAATATACACAACACATAAGATATAATGAACGACCACTATAAGCGTCATTTTACATTTGTATTGATAAACCAAAAGTTTACATCAAAATATTGTTTACATTAGCTCTGTTCCTAAATTGAGAGATTTACATTACATAATTACTTTATACAAAATATAATAATGCAATTAAATCTCTGATTGATAGAATGAAGACTCGAGCTAATGAATCCTAATTGGGCAGTCCAACCTACTGCTGAGTACCTATGATACATGCTAAAATTGGTCAGCAAAACGCTGGTGAGCTCACAGGTTTTTATGTTAACACATATTTTGCAAGATCTAATTGAATTTAAAATGCAATTAAGCAAAATAAAAGTTATACAGCCATGAGCACATAGTCTGAGCTTAATTTGAGTGTCAGGTCCAATTAAGGAAACTACGAATGCCTAATCTACACTCGTCTTCACAAATGCTAATACGTCCGTTTGACCAGTTAATGTGTGCTAACCCGGACGAGGATTGTCAATCCTATATGATATCATATACTAACATTCACGCTACAGATGTATTACCAAACTATGCTTGTGGAAGACTTTAATTGATTAGTTGAAAACAACTCATGTAGTATTTGATTTGTATTGTACTTGTGTTCATATTGTAAAACAAAACGAGCAATGTAATGACACCCCTGATGAAAACAGTAAGAGTAGGGGCCATGAGACTAACCTGAGCCTTGAGTGTTTATCGGAATAAACTTGAATTGATTAGCTGTGAATTGATGTCCGAAGACTTGTAACCTGGGGGTGTCCAAGATACGCGATGGTTATAAACATGAGTAGGTATCTCGAAAGACTACCTTTGTAGTTGTTCGTCCAACTAGAATGTTCAAATTACTACGATTTGGTTGATTAAATTGTCTAAATTACTACGATTTGGTTATTTAACTTGTCCAAGTTACTACGACTTGGTTGATTTGATTATGTTTTGAAAACATGTACGGCCCGTTGGTGATTGGTTGAAATAATAATCTCATTATTATTATTATGATTTGAAATGTTATGTTCAAGGACGTATCCCGATGTGTTTTAAAAGTCGTATCGTATAACTGTTTGAAGTTACACAAGTTTGACACTTAGTAAAAATCCATATTTTCAAGGTTCTGTTTTATGCGACACTAGGTGCGACATAAGCTATTGTGTCGCAGGTAATGACTACGACATAGGTCTTTGTGTCACTATGTGCGACATCCGCAATTTAATACGACATAAGGTATTGTGTCGCTATGTGCGACGGAAATGAGTTCTGCGACATAGTGTTTTGTGTCACTATATGCGACACCCGAAAGTATTGTGACATAGACAGTTGTGTCGCTATATGAAACATCCATGATGTGACGTGACATAAGAGCTTTCTCTGTGACATAACGGGTTGTTGGCCGGAATTTGAGCCGAAAATGTGTTTTCCGGTTTCCGATTGACTTGGAACTTTTACCCAACCCATATTTGGACATTTCAAGCTTAAATAAACAACAAAAAAGTGAAAATAATGGAAATCGGAGTGTTTCGGGATTTGTCGGGAACTTACAAACTTAATGCGGGAGAAATCCGAAAAGAGGGAAATGTAGATCATGATGTCGTGGTTCTTTTTCTCCAAACGAGTCTTGAAATTTGATGTCGTTTTGTGGTGCTTTTTGATGGAAATAGATGGTGGTGGTGTGGTGGTTATGTTTAGAGAGAAAAGAGAGAAAAAGTGAGTAGGTGTGTGTTTGAGAATGATGAAATGAAAGAGGGAGAGAGAGAGAGGGCCGATTTTGGGGGAGGTCACCTAGTGTGGCCTCTCCAACTTTTTAGTCTCTTGCATTTGCGCTCCGTGCAGTGTTCGTTTTCCCGATCGTTTTAAACGTTAAATAATTATTTTATATGCTTAACTATACATTTTAAAATACGAAGATTTAATCCATATTTTTGTTGAAGTATTTTACCAAATACTTAATAATTGAGTTATACAATATAACTTATTCTTGTTTTGATTGTTTGCGCGTTTAATATTTTTAATCGCGCAATCCTTGTTTGTACGATACGAATTTGAATTGAAATATTATCAAAATAATATTTTTGGATATAATAGTGTTATTAAATAATACTATATTATTCAAAAAAATTGTTCACCAACGTCCGTATTTATTGAATTGAACTGCATTTGATTTGAAACTTGTACGATTTTAATCAAATCGCATACTTGTATATATTCATCAATATATATTCCGATACATTAATTAGCCTAACACAAAACTAATTACATGTATTAACAATTGATTAGGCACTAATTTCTAGTCCTAATTTGGCGGGTGTCACAAGTAGCCACTGTCCATATACTATTCGCTATCTTTAACACGTTCAGACTGCTGCAACACATAAAAGTAAGAAGATTAGTGAGAAACGGTGACCCAAGCCTTTACAGACTTAGGTCTCCCGAGGTCATCAACAATAAGCACCTCAGTCAGAATTTTATTTTTCAACAAATCAGAATTTTCATCTGATGTGTTATTGTTGACGACAGAAGAGTCAATTACATGCTCTTTTCTTTTCCAAACTTTGGATGGTTCGGAAGTTGGCTTGAGAGAAATGTCGGGTTTTTGTTTTGGCAAAGGTTTTTGCCCAACATTTCTTTGCTTCTTAACCGGCTTGGGAGAGTTGGAATAACGCCTAGGTGGGGAATTTGAAAATGAATTTCGATAAAAGGATGTTCTAGGCATATCTCTCTCATAGTGCTGATGAGAAAGCTTGGGACAGTAATGAATTAAATGTCCCTATTTCTTGCAGTAGAAACAGGAATGGTTCTCAACAAAAGGTTGAGGCTAAGGATTTTCCAACGGAGGTGGCGAAGCATTTTTAGAACATGCACATTGTGTACAGGTTTTAGAAGATGCTTGCCTCGGTTGATCAGTTGAAGTTGAAGGTTTATTACAAGAAACCTTTTCATTATTAACAGTTAAATTGCTTTTCAAAATCTTTACAGGTGTCTGTAAAGTTTGAGGTTTCTCATTTAAAACCTTTTTCTTGTCGTTCTCAGTTTGTACTTTAGGGGCAGGTTCCTTTATCAAAGTCACCTTTTCAGATTGGATTTCAACTTTCTCAACCTTAGGATACTCCTGATCGGTAATATCCTCAATCTCAACAATCTCCTCAACACAAACTGGAGATACACTTTCAGTCTTAACAAACTTAGGCAAGGGATACTCTGGCCTCTTGATTTTCTCCTTTGCCTGTTAGTTTTGCTTAGATTCCTTGGATTTAATACCATATAGCAATGCATAATCGACTGGAATCTCTTCGGTACCTTCCTTACAGGCATAGGAAAGTATTCAGTAGGAGGTGGGACTACAGTATAACCGATTCCTATCTTACTTTTGTCACCTGTCCTTGGCTTGTTAATAATTTCATTAAAGACAACTGTTGCTGAAGAAGAACCTAAAATTTTGTTCTTATAGTTATCGTACTCAATTTTTAAATCAGAAAGTTCTTTATTCAACAATTAAATTTTAGCGAGATAGTTGTTAATAGCATCTTGTTGACTAAAAACTTTTGCTTTATATGTTTGAGTATCCAACTTATGAGCCTCAATATGCTTATCATACAAATGTTCCTTGCTTTTAAATATTTATTAGACTCAGTAAGTTTCACAACCTTTTCTCTTAATGTTGGTGCATCTTGGTGTGTCTGTCAGTTGGTTTAAGTCTATAATGCGTTTGATATGTAATTACGTTAGTTATAACGTTTGTATTAATTACATTTTGTGTTTTGGCGACACAAGGTCTTTGTGTCGCAATAGTTAACTTGGCGACACATCTTGTGTCGCATGAGTCGGCTTGGCGACACAGCTTGTGTCGCATAGATCAGATTAGGTCTTAAGTATGAATAGTTGAGTTCGGCTCATTTGTTAATGTTGACGAATTTGTGAGATCAGAGAGCATATTGTAACTGTTCTATTCAATATAAACTGATCGACTTTTGGTATTCAATTGATATACTTTGTGTTTGATTCGTTGTTTATTCATTTAACGTTTGTTGTCAATCGTGGGATTCCGCACTACGTTTGATTGTTAGGGTTCAGTTAGGTCCGACTACAGGGGTCCTACAAGTGGTATCAGAGCCAAAATCTAAGGATTTGGCGTTACTGAATCCAATTTGATACGTTTCTCGGATAAAACAACTTGGTTTAGTTAAAATCTTCATTGAAAGGTGCTTCAAAATTGGTATTTGGTTTTTCTGGAAGATTTTGGGATTATTATTCGTCCTCCATTCGTGAATTTTCGTTAGGTTATTGAAAATTTTCTATTTTAGGGTTTTTGGTCGCTGCTCAGCCGTTTCTGCGACACAACTTTGCAACATATCTTTTGTGTCGCGACTAGGGTTACTGCGACATAAGCCTTTAAATAGGCGACATAAGCTTGCGACTCAAGCTTCTTCTGCTTTGCGACATAAGCCTTTACTTAGGCGACATAAGCTTGCGACTCAAGCTTATTCTGATTTGCGACATAAGCCTGCAACACAAGCTTGCAATATTAGACACGGTTTTTCTTCCGTCGCTATCACTTTGCGACATAATTATTGTGTCGCTTGACACTTTGGAGTTTAGCTTTTTCTGCAACATAATCTTTCTGTCGCTTAATCTTTCTGCGACACATACTTGTGTCGCATAACAGTTTGCCTTTTGTCTTTGATTGTTTTTGTAGGTACTTTACAATGGCATCATCTTCAGCACATTCTATTCAATCTGTTGGAGCAATGTTGAAACAAAACAATGAGGTTGGCTCCAGAAACAAACCTCCTATGTATATGCCTGGAATGAGTTATTCTGATTGGCATCAACGTTTTGAGTCATATGTTGGACTCAATGATCCTGAAATGATGATATATTTAGAGGAAAGATATGAACGTCCTCTAAGAACAGGAGTTTTTAATGGACCAGTTCCTGAAAAATCAATTAAATCAATGACTCCTGAGGAACGTAAAGCTTTTGATATGGAAAGAAAAACTCATGCTGCAATCACTATGACATTGCCTCAACCTATCATGAGACAATTGAGGCAACATAAGATTGCTTATGATCTCTGGAAAGCGTTTGAAAAGAAATGTGGTGGTAGTGATCAATACAAGAAGAAGATGATTGATTTGATCAAGAAGCAGTACGAGGTTTTCGATATGGTTCAGGATGAATCATTGGAAGATCTGTGTAGCAGATATTCCCAATTGGTCACTGAATTATGGAAGGAGGTGTAACCCTTGAACGGAATGATGTGAACAAGAAACTTCTTGATTCACTTCCTAGAAGTGGCATACTCGGGTTCTCTTGATGGAAAGAGATGAGGATATTATGGACATGGAGCTCGAAGATCTTATAGGTCACATTGAGCCAGAGCTTCTTGAGATGCAAAGAAAGGAGACCAAGGCCACTTCCCATCTCCAGAATCCTAAGTTATATGGTGTAGATGTTCCTGTATCTTCAAGCAAGTCTACAAGTACCGCTTTCATCGCTAGAAATGCTAGTGGAAATGCATCTACAAGTATTCCATCAGGTGGTACTTACTTTCAAAGTTCGGGCATATCTTCTGGTGAAGATTATTCTTCTACGTTTTCAGCATTTTTAGCCTCCGCTGGTGACTTTTCTGATGAAGACTTTGGTCAAATTGATCAAGAGGAATTGGAGAGGTTAGATTTAAAATGGAACATGGCTATGCTAACTAGGAGGGTAAAGAACTTCTTGCAGAAAACTGGGAGAACCTCTGTGAACAATCCGGGTGAAAAAGGCTTGGGTTTCAATAAAGGGAAGGTGAGATGTTATAAGTGTCAAAACTATGGACACTTTGCTCGTGAGTGTGAAAAGAATAAGACACCACCTTCGGGTCTTACCAAGCCTTCTCCAACAAAGGCAGAAGAGAAAGCTATGGTGTCAGCTGCTTTGATGCTGACAGAAACTCCATGGGACAACAGCTGGTCAGATGCAGCTGATGATGAAGAAGAAAACACTGCGCTAATGGCTGAGGTTCATGAGGTAGATGATGAACCTTTATCTTGTGTTTCATGCACTAAACTTACTAACCAGTTTCATAGGTGTAGAGAGGATAACGAATGCCTTAATGCTACTATCTCACAATTAACAGAAAATAATGAAATGTTAAAAGAAAGTTATAAGGCGTCCGAAAAGAAATTAACGGCTATTTTTGAAGAAAAGAAAGAACTTAAAGCCAAAATTTTTGAACAACAAGATGAAATAGGAAGTTATGTAGATATGTTAACTTTTGTTAAAAAGGAACTTGTTGATTCACAGGCTAAAGTTCTTACTTTAAATTGGAAATTATCAAATTTTTTGACGTCCACTCTCATCTTTGATGAAATTCTTCAAAAACAAAGGACATATACTAAAAGTAAGGCAGGACTTGGTTATCACCATGTCCCACCTCCAAAAGACTATCTGCCTATGCCTCAACAAGAAATCATCAAAGATTTTGTACCTACTGTTCCTCAAGTAGATATAAAACCTGTTAAACCTGTTAAAGTAAGGATAAGTAGGCCTCAGGTTGGGAAGGAGGGACTAGGTTTTCATCAAGTCCCACCACCAACAAAGTATCATCAAGAAGATACGGCCGAAAATGTTAAAGATGAGTCTCAAAAACCTGTAACTAGTATGCCTGAGCCAGTTAAGGCATCGACTAGTGAGCCTGAAAATTTGAAGGCTCCTAAGGTTGACTCAATTAAAAAGCTTGATGTCAGGGCTGAGCCATTTAAGCCCATGACTAATGAATCCGTTGAGAAACAGGAAACTAAGGCTGAGCCTATTAAGCCTATTGTAGTTTCCAAGTCTGTGAAATCTGTTGATAAGTTGATTCCTCCAGTAAGTTTGAAGGAGGAAATTGAGATTGAGGATATAACCGATGAAGAATACGGTTATTTGAAATAGAAGAATGTAACCAACGACCATCATATCTTCACCAGTGAAGGTTATGATGAGATTTATAAAATGAAAGGTAAAGCCAAGGCTGATCCTACAAAGAAGATTTCTCAACCAGAAAATTTCAAATCTAATAAAAAATCTTCTAAAAATAAATCTCAAGGTTCAACTTCTTCTTATACACATCAGTGTACTTATTCAGCACATCCATTTTTTGGCCGAGCTCAAAGGTTTATACCTCAATCTTATGATAGTGTCGAGCAACTATTTTGTTTCTTTTGCAAGAAACAAGGTCATTTGATTAGTATGTGCCCATTGCTTGCTAGGAAGTATGGTCGAAGGGGAGATACACGAACCTCTAACTCTTAAAAATTTTCAAAAAAATCTATGAGAGGTTCTGCAGTTCCACCAACTACTTCTGAGAATAACAATATTGAGCCAAACAAAGTTAAACATGATAAGCTCAATAATGTTAACAAGCAACCATCCAAACCTCTAAAGATTTGGAAGATCAAGGAGTCATGTTCTGACTCTTCATCTGACAATGATTCATCAGGCAATGATTTCGATTTGCTAAAAAATAAACTTCTGACTGATGTAATCATTGTGGATGATGCTACTGGGTTACCCAAGTCTGTTAAGGCTTGGGTCTCCCTTACTAATTGATCTCTTTGTTTGTGATGTCACAGCAATCTGAAGCAGTTCAAAATAGTAGTTGGTATATCGACAGTGGTTGCTCGCGACATATGACAGGCGACTTATCTCTGCTATCCGAAGTCAAAGATTATGATGGGGGATATGTTGCTTTTGCTGGTGATAAAGGAGGAGTTATTATCGGACAGGGTATACTCACTAATGGGCAAGTGAGTTTTGAAAAGGTTAACTTTGTGGAGCAGCTTACCCACAATCTGCTCAGTGTATCACAAGTGTGCGACAAAGAGTACACTTTAACATTTACCAAAACTGAATGCTGTATTTTGAAACCAGGATTTGTTATTCCTGAGGAATGGGTGCTACTAAGGGCACCTTGGCAAAAAGACACGTATATTCTAGATATGAAGACTGTTGAAACAATGCAACATACGTGTCTACTATCAAGAGCTCCTGAAAAAGAATCACTATTGTGGCACAGACGTATGGGTCACTCGCACTTCAGGAAGATGAATTATTTGGTGAAGCACGATCTTGTGCGTGGAGTTCCAAAGCAATCCTTTGGAATCAATGATCATTGTGTTTCCTGTCAAAAGGGAAACAACACAAGAAGTCCCATAAGTCAAAAGTGGTGAATTCTATTTCAAGTCCATTGGAGCTATTGCATATGGATCTTTTTGGACCTGTAAGTAAGAAGAGTATGGGAGGTTCTAAATACTGCTTGGTAGTAACTGATGATTACTCTCGCTTTTCGTGGGTATATTTCTTAACTACTAAGGATGAAGTTCCTGAATTCTCACTTATTTGTTTGATAAGCTCGAGAACCTGTGCAATTTGTCAATCAAGAAACTGCGATCGGATAATGGAACTGAGTTTAAGAATTCGACAATTGAGTTGTACTGTCTAAGAAAAGGCATTGATCATCAATTCAGCGCTGCACGAACTCCTCAACAGAATGGAGTTGCTGAACATAAAAATAGGACACTCATTGAAGCCGCACGAACAATGTTGGCAGACTCTAAGCTGCCTATCTCTTTCTGGGCTGAAGCGGTGAATACTGCTTGTTATATTCTTAATCGGGTTTCCGTGGTTAATAAGCACAATAAAACGTGTTATGAACTGCTTAATAATTGGAAACCTTCGCTATAGTTTCTTGAACCATTTGGCTGTCCCTGCACTATTATGTACACAAAAGAGAGAGTTGCTAAATTTGGAGCAAAGTCTAGTGAAGGTTTATTTTTTGGCTTTTCAAATAACTCTCCGAATAAACGTGTGTACAACTTGGCAACTAAGCGTATGGAAGAACATTTTGAAGTCACATGCTTTCGTTACTCTGAAAATCCGGAAGGAAAGGGACCAACACATCTGTTTAATTATGAGGCAATCTTTGATTCATTTAATCTTCCTAAGGAAGATGATGAAGTTGATCAGGTGGTCACATTAGTTCATGGCCTCGATTTATCTTCAAATACTTCACAGCCATCAAAATCAAAGACTCCGACTGTCTCTGCTACTCCACCTCCTTCTCAACCAAATGCTGATGTTCCTGAATCATCAACAAGAAATCCAGAAACATATACTGATGTTCCTGAGTTGTCCGATGATGAAGATGAACCGTTTGAGAATACGGGGGAGTTTGATTCGGTACAGGAAGCCGATTTCACAAACCTGGACTCTGTCATTGTGCCTGACAAGATTCCAAGTTCTCGCATCAATAAGGACCATCCAGTGGAGAATATTATAGGTTCTTTGGATAAGGGGATTCAGACAAGAAGTCAAGTTATTGCTGATACACATCCTGCATCCCCTTCTGACTCTTTTGAGTCTGCTTCTCTTGCATGTCTTTCTGCTGAGGTTAAATCGTGTTTTCTATCTCAGGTGGAGCCTAAACGTACAGAAGAATCTTTAAAAGATCCACACTGGGTTGAAGCAATGCAGGAGGAGTTGCAGCAATTCAAAAAGCTGCATGTTTGGGAATTAGTACCATTACCTAAGGGTGCACATCCAACCGACACTCGATGGGTTTATCGAATCAAGAAAGATGATCGAGGGGTAGTTATTAGAAACAAAGCAAGGCTAGTAGTTCAAGGTTTTCATCAAGTAGAGGATTTGGACTATGATGAGGTTTTCGCTCTTGTTGCAAGATTGGAGTCGATTCGTATCTTCTTGGCCTTCGCGTCCTTCAAAGAGTTCATTCTTTATCAGCTTGATGTAAAGAGCGCTTTTCTGTATGGACAGGTTAATACCAACGTTTATGTGAAGCAGCCTCCTGGTTTTGAAGATCCGTTGCATCCAGAGTATGTCTGTAAACTTAATAAGGCATTATATGGTTTGCATCAGGCACCACGACTGTGGTATTAGAGGCTTGCAACTCATCTTGTTAAGAATGGATTCGAAAGAGGTAGTATTGACAGTACGTTATTCACAAAAAGAGATGGAGACGACTTATTGCTGGTACAGGTGTATGTCGACGACATCATTTTTGGATCTACCAAAGACTCCATGTGTAAAGACTTCGAACATCTCAAGAAGTCTGAATTTGAGATGAGTGCAATGGGGGAACTCACGTTCTTTTTGGGTGTTTAAGTTGAGCAGTCTGCCAAATGAATTTACATTCATCAGTCTAAATATGTCACTGATATGTTAACTAGGTATGACTTGCTTAATTGTAAGACCTATGGAAATCCCATTGAAATTAATCATAATCTCGGGCCGGCCATTGATGACGAGGATTGTAAAGAAAAGGACTATCACTCAATGATTGGTTCTCTCATGTATCTAACCGCATCCAGGCCGGACATTGTATTTGTTGTGTCCATCTGCTCAAGATATCAGGCTAGGCCAAAGGTTTCTCATATGAAAGCAGTAAAGCATATTTTTGGGTACCTCAAACATAGGCCAACTCTTGGTCTATGGTACTCCAATGAAAAATCGTTTGCACTGACTGCTTACTCAGATTATGATCATGGCGGCTGTAGCATAGATAAGAAGTCAACAACTAGTGGATGTCAGTTTCTTGGATCGCGTTTGATCTCGTGGCAATGCAAGAAGCAGACAACGATGGCTACTTCCACTGCGGAGGCTGAGTACGTTGCTGCGGCTAGTTGCTGTTCCCAGTTTCTGTGGATTCAGCATCAATTACGCGATTACGGGTTACTTCTTACTATGACTCCCATACATATTGATAATACTGCTACTATTTCCATTACACGCAATCCCGTACAGCACTCTAGAACGAAACACATAGAACTTAGGTTTCACTTTATACGGGATTGCTATGAGAAACACTTAATAGACCTTGTCCATATAGATACCCTTAAACAGAAAGCTGACCTATTCACTAAGGCTTTTTCTCGTGCCCGATTTGATGAACTGGTCAACATGATTGGTTTGCGCTTCTTTCAGCTTAAGAAGTAATTTTTTGGACTTGGACTATTCTTTTTATTAAAAAAAAAAACCTGCAACAGCCACTCTTTATACTCTTTAGTATAAAGAAATGTGCAGTTGCAACATTTGTAAAAAGACGTTTAGTTGTGTCTGTAAACAACTAGGGAAATGATAGTACATTAGGATGCATGCACAAAATGAAAATTTTAAGGTCTATCCTTGATGTATCAGTAGGTTTATCTAGCATACTTACCACAACTTTTATAAACATTATCATATGATGTACTGGTAGGCATGTTATACCGGTCTTTGGGCAATTAAAAAGTAATTCTATATGACTAAGTGTCTTAATTCCTTAATACAGCTTGGCATACTTTCATTTTAGTTTATAATATGAAATACTTTGGGGGTATATACTTCTTGTTTCCTCTGTTGTACGTAAGTACAGACCTGGTCTCAAGTTGTATATACTTAAAAGTTAAGCAAACGCAAGTCTGGTTTTGCTTACACCTGAATCAAGTTATGTCGCTTTGTTGTACGTCTGTACAGACCTGTCACCGCTGACTTGATTCTTAAAAATAACTTTCCTCTATTTTATCTATCTTGGAAGATATGTTCTTGTTTAAATTATAGGGATATATCTATGGTGGGGACCACAGATAATTATTCATACTAACAATAACCGTTTCGCTCATAGCCGTAGATGTAACATGTTTAGGTGGTCAAACAATACCAGTAATCATCTTGAAATAATATTTATCAAAGGTGTTCTAAATATGCAAAGTAAATTTCAAGAGGACAAATATACTGATAATCGAGATAATACTTATTATTTTCTAATAATTGCAAGTTATCCTAATATGATCCCTGATAACACGCAAAAAGTCATATTTTTGCGTGCAATAATCTCACCTTTTTAGCCCAATATGTGACGAAACTAATCAAAATAGATACTTTATCATTAAAACTCGTCACATGGGCCAAAATATAGACAATGTTTCAAAAGTCATCTAAAATGGTCGAAAAACATGATAAATCTAACAAATACGATCATGAGCATTCTCGTTCACTCGTTCTAGCACTTTTTGAGCTACACAAAGAATTATGACCTCTAACTTATGTCATTTTCTTCGTTAGGAAAATATGAACGCGTGGATATAAAGAACGCTCAAAACGGATAAACGATGAAGAAGTTACACCCGAACGAAGAAACGAAGAACCGAGGAACCAGCATACGGCTGAACAAGGCCGTATACGGCTGGTCCAGGCCGTATACGGCTGGTCCAGGCCGTATACGGCTGGACCTAGACCGTATACGGTCTGTGCAGGCCATATACGGCCCATGCATAGCCGTATACGGTCCAGTTCAGCTGTATTCACCCTATGCACAGCCGTATACGGTCCAGTTCAGCCGTATACCGTCCAGCTCAGCCGTATCGTGCGTTTGGCTGATAAAAATATGATTTTTATTCGCCTTTGCGATACGGTTATGCGTTTGGAGGTTTAGATACGGTCTACGGATACGGTTGTGCAATCTCTATAAATACAAGCCTCATTTCATCATTTCAACACATCTCACACCTTCACACCTTCTCATTTTTTCACATTTCTTCACACACTTTCTCTCACTATTCTCTCTCTAAATTAGTTAGTTAGTTAATTAGATTAGTTAAGCTAGTAGATTAGTAGCTTAATTGTAACAGAGGTGCTCCGAGACTGCGGTGTCGCACGATTTGTAATAACGCTTTGTCAGGTTTAATTTTAATCTCTATCTTGTTATTTTAAATAATGTTGTGCTGCTGCTATACTTGTTTAGAATTACTTGCTAGGATTATTGCCATGCTTAGCTAGACAAATCTGTGTTTGCTGTGATAGTTGCCATGCTAGGGTAGTTATACTTAAATCATGCTGTTACTCTGTTTGTATGCTATTGAATTATATTTGAATCTATGAACTGAATCTCAAATGCTTATCTATCCAACTTATGCTGTGGTTAGTAACATCCTTCTAGGCTTGGCCAATTGCTAGTTGTATGCCACTAATTATTCTGGGTCTGATGATCGTTGAACTCGACATGGCCGGTGTTCTCCTGGTTGAAATATTACCGGAGGGAGACACGGAGCGTAGGATTAGAGATAGATTAGATTCAGGCCATTTAACAAGTGTCTTAGAGAGAACTTTCGGGGCACTTGTGACTTGACCATGTACCCCGTCACTCTGCATAAATTGATCCCTGCTATGCTAACCTTTCTGCATGTTCTTGTTTGATTGTTGCTTAGGGTTTGCATGCTAGTATCTGTTATGCTGATTAGTTACATGATTAGGTTTTCGAATATTTATCAATTACATATGCCAGTTTAACATGCATAGAATAGTTAAAATGATTTGTATGGAATAATGATGAACAATTTAATCAGCCGTTAGACCAGACCATCCCAACTTGTCCCGGTAGGAAACCCCTGTTCATATTTTTGTTTATTCAACAATTCATGCCATGATTCGGATATCTCAAATGTCCGAGATTGGGGGACAAGACTCGAGGATGGTTGTTGGTTAAATTGGTTGCTACATTTGGGACAACATCCGGTGTAGTTTACATTCCATAACTGTTATCCATGTGACATATTATTTATCTGATTGCGGACAACTCTACGTTAGATAGATAATAGACTAGTAGTTATGGCTCATTAGGAAATATTAATGTCATCTTAACTAAGGCTTTATTTCATTAACTACCCCTAAATAGCATGAGTAATTATCATAGTAAACACTCGCTTCACCTATAAGTTCTCGTTGCCACCTCCACTCCACTTTACTTTAATTTAGTTTAATTTTAGATAATTAGTAGTTAGTTAAAACCAAAACAAACCAAAATCTCTTTTAAAACCCCAGCTAAATTTCCATAGATAACTAAGGTCCTAGATCCCATGCCCGTTGTAGTTTGAAGAACGACCCTAGGTCATACCTATCGCTATACTTATCCATAGCTTTAGTATACTTAGGCCCAGCATAAAACAAACTTTTAAAACTTCGCTGATCCGCGCCTCGACGGACGGTCCGACGACGGGGTGAAAACCCGATCGACCGTTTGGGCGCAATCAAGTTTTTGGCACCGCTGCCGGGGACTATAACGACCGATTTAGGAATTTAGTTGTCTTAGTTATTTAGCGATCCTTTCGGAAGATCAATATCATCCGAAAGTTCCTTTTCTGTTCTTTCCTTTCCAAAACTCTCTTTTCTACCAAACCCGAACTTCATCAGCTATGACGAATCGTATTACTCTCGCCTCAACCTGTGCACCACTACTGGAGGGAAGAGGAGGACGTATCGTGCTGCCCGACGAAAACTTCAAAATTAAGCCTAGTGTTTTCAAGTTACTCAAAACCTTCTGCCAATTTCACGGTTTTCCGCTCGATGATCCAAATTCACATTTGGATAGATTCATCAATCTTTCTGATTCCTGTGAGCAATCAGGGATTTCGAGAGAAGTCTCCCGACTATATCTTTTTCCCTATTCTTTATCTTCGCGTGCTCGAACCTGGTTTGATGAACTCGAACCCAATTCGATTCATACTTGGGAAGAGTTGGCTACTAAGTTTATGGCTAAGTTTTTCCCTCTTTCCAAACAAACCAAGCTCAAGGATGATATTGTTAGTTTCCGACAGGAAACCAATGAGTCATTCTATCTAGCATGGGAACGATTTAAGAAGATGCTTAACAGATGTCCGAATCATCAAATGGGTAAGACGAACCTAATCTGCATATTCTACAATGGTCTGACTCCTCAGCACAAGTCAACCCTCGATACTGCTTCTCAAGGAAATTTCATGTCACATACTTCTGAAGAAGCCTGGGAGCTAGTTGAGACGATAGCAATGCATCAACATGACTGGGAGTTTGGTGAACCGGCTAAGGAAGTAACTAGTACTTCAAGCCTATCCTTTGAAGCTCTGCAAGCTCAAGTGGACAATCTCTCCAGAGTCTTCAAGGATCTTCAATCTTCTACACCTCAGCCTTGTAAAGGTACGAAAGAAATTCTTGTCACTATTGTTAAAAACCCTGAATCAAACTTTCATTCTAAACCTTTCATTCAACGGCCAACCAATAACCCACATACTCAGTTTCTGCAACCTTTATCCTCTAATATGTCAGATTCCACCATAAATTCTCAACAACACTATAATGTAACTTTGACTAATTTCATGGTTGATCAAATGAACATAAACAAACAAGTAATAGATTTTCAAGATAAAATTGATGCTTTACTTAAAATATCAGAAGATTTGATCAAAAACCTGGAAGTCAGTCTTCAACAACTATTTTTAAAAGTTGAGAATCAAGGAGGAATCATGGTCATCACTAGAGGAGGTAAAGAAACCAGAAATGAGAAGTCTTCAGATAATTCTTCAAATCAACTTCCTATCTTTGAACCGACCACTGATCCAGTGCCTAGTGACACCCCTGTCACTGCACCAGATCCAGTATCACCTAAAGCCCCAGAAATTATTCCACGAACTAGGATACCCTTCCCTGGTAGGCTTAAGAAAGAGAAACAGGAAGCACAATTTGGGAAATATCTAGAAATGTTTAAAAGCCTGCACTTAAACGTTAGACTATTAGACGCTTTAGTAGAGATGCCTAGCTGTGCTAAGTTTTTCAAAGAACTCATTTCAAATAAGGAAAAATTAAGACAAATAGTTAGTTTACCCTTAGATGCTGAATGCTCAGCAATCATGTTACGTGGCCTTCCACCCAAACTAGGAGATACTGGGCGTTTCACTACTCCCTGTTTTCTTCAAAATATCCAAGTTAGTAACGCCTTAGCTGACCTAGGAGCTAGTGTCAATCTTATGCCTTACTCTCTCTATAAGAAACTAGGATTAGGTGAACTGCTACCAACTCAAATGACCATCCAATTAGCTGATAGATCAGTTAAACTCCCTCGAGGAATTGCTGAAGATATAATGGTCCGAGTCGGTAAATTTATCTTCCCGGTTGACTTTGTCATTATGGATATTGAGGAAGATGCCCACGTTCCCCTCATCCTTGGTAGACCTTTCCTAAACAATGCCAAGGCTGTGGTAGATGTAAACGAAAAATCTTTAAAACTGAGGGTCGGAGCGGAGGAAGTCACCTTTAATATCGATAAGTTGATGAAGCACCCTATTAGGAGAAGATCTTGGTCTTGTGGATGCCATGCAGGAAATATATGATGAGCATTTGGAGGAGACTCTAGCAATCAGCAGTTATGAACCTTTCTCCAGCACTGTCATCACCAAAAGAAGACTTTGCCCGGACAACATCGGACACTGCTCGGCTATATCCGACAAATCAGCACCTTCCGGAGAGCTGCTATTTCCTTTACCTGAAATGAAGAATCCTTTAGCACCGCCTAACTACTCTTCCATGAACAACTCTGTTGTTGCTGTTCCTTTAGGCGAAGGCATCCCTATCCCACTTTTAAGAAGAAATCAGTCTTTTCCGATACCTGAATCGTCTCCGTCTGTAGCTGAAATTCTCATATCTTTTGAGGAGATGGATTCCGGTACCTTGCCACAACTATCTGAAGGTTGTGCAAAAGTAAATCCAGAAATCACCACGAACGTGCTTTCCAATAAGACAGAACTAGTAGAAATAGCATCAGCCACTACAGCCGACTCATCTCCAGAAGAATTAGAGTTCCAAAAGGAGTATGATGAGTTACAAAGAGACGAGATCGCTCGAATGAAACCCTCTATCGAAGAACCACCAGAATTGGAGCTAAAGGAATTACCCTCTCACTTGGAATATGCTTTTCTCGAAGGAACCTCACACCTACTCGTCATAATTGCCAAAGGTCTTTCACCAAAAGAGAAAGCAAGACTTATCCAGGTCTTGAAGTCACACAAGAAGGCGATTGCATGGAAGATTTCTGATATACAAGGAATCAGTCCAAACTACTGCACGCACAAGATACTCATGGAAAACGACTTCAAACCTTCTATACAGAGACAGAGGAGAGTAAACCCGAAGATTCAAGACGTGGTCAAGAAAGAGGTTATCAAACTCTTGGATGCTGGTTTGATCTATCCTATCTTAGATTCCCCATGGGTCAGCCCAGTTCAGGTTGTCCCAAAGAAAGGAGGAATGACGGTCATCGCTAACGAAAACAATGAATTGATTCCTACACGAACCGTCACCGGCTGGAGGGTGTGTATCGACTACCGGAAATTAAATGAAGCCACTCGGAAAGATCACTTCCCTCTGCCGTTCATCGATAAGATGTTGGAAAGATTATCGGGGACTGAATATTACTGCTTCGTCGATGGTTTTTCCGGCTATTTTCAAATTCCTCTCGATCCAAAGGACCAGGAAAAGACGACATTCACATGCCCATATGGTACATTTGCCTACCGCCGCATGCCATTCGGTTTATGCAATGCGCCTGCAACATTCCAAAGGTGTATGGTGGCAATATTCTATGACATGATTGAACAGTGTATGGAGGTATTCATGGACGACTTCTCAGTCTTCGGTGATTCCTTCACATCTTGTCTTTCCAACCTTGAAAGTATGTTAACCCGATGCGAAGAATCAAATCTTGTCTTAAACTGGGAAAAGTGCCACTTTATGGTGAAAGAAGGAATAGTTTTAGGACATCGAATATCAAAATCTGGAATCGAAGTTGACAAAGCCAAAGTTGAGACTATTGCCAAACTTCCGCCACCTACTTCTGTTAAAGCCATTCGCAGTTTTCTAGGTCACGTCGGATTCTACCGTCGCTTTATTAAGGATTTCTCTAAGATCTCTCGACCTATGACGCACCTTCTCGAGAAGGACACTCCGTTTGTCTTTTCAGATGACTGTCTTAAAGCTTTCAACATTTTAAAGGATCAGCTCACACATGCACCGATCATGGTCGCCCCCGATTGGAGTCTTCCGTTTGAAATCATGTGCGATGTTAGTGACTTCGCTGTTGGAGATGTCTTAGGGCAAAGGAAGGAGAAGCAGTTTCAGCCAATCTACTACGCCAGCAAGACACTCACTGATGCACAAGAGAATTACACCACGACAGAGAAAGAGCTTCTTGCGGTAGTATGCGCTTTTGATAAATTTCGTTCTTATTTAATATTGTCATAAACTATTGTCTATACAGATCACTCTGCCTTGAAGTATCTCTTCAAAAAGCAAGACGCTAAGCCAAGACTGCTTAGATGGATTCTCCTCCTCCAAGAATTTGACATAGAAATCAAGGATAAAAAGGGAGCCGAGAATGTCACAGCAGATCATCTTAGTCGACTGGAAAATCCATCGATGGAAAATCTTGATGAGAGAGAGATTCAAGACCAGTTTCCTGAAGAACAACTCATGAATATCGGAAGATACCAAAAGGGATCTCAATTCACTTACAACCCTTGGTATGCAGACTACGCAAATTATCTGGTTGGAGGAATTGTGCCAAAAGGATTGCCCACCTCTAGAAAGTGCAAATTCTTTAGAGACGTAAAGAACTACTATTGGGACGATCCATACTTATTTAAAGTATGCCCGGACCAAATCATCAGAAGATGCGCAGAAGAGAGGGAGGCAAGGAACATTCTTCACCAAAGTCATCACGGACCAACTGGAGGACATCACGGAGCAAATATGATTGCAAGAAAGGTATATGACTCTGGCTTCTACTGGCCTACTATATTCAGAGACGCTCACGACTTGGTGAAATGCTGCGATGCTTGCCAAAGGTTTGGAAGTATTTCATCGAGAAGTGAAATGCCACTTACTAACATCCAAGCTTGCGAGATCTTTGATATATGGGGGTTGGATTTTATGGGACCATTCCCAAAATCATATGGGAAAGAGTATATTCTGGTTGCTGTCGACTACATCTCCAGATGGGCCGAAGCCCAAGCATTTACTACAAATGATTCCCGAGTAGTAGTAAAATTCTTAAAGCAGCTCTTCTCACGTTTCGGTACTCCAAAAGCGATCATTAGTGATCGAGGCACGCACTTCTGTAATGCTCAGTTTATGAGGACATTACAATATTATGGTGTCACCCATAAGACCTCTACAGCTTACCACCCGCAGACGAATGGGGAAGCCGAAGTGACGAATCGAGCGCTCAAGAGAATTTTAGAACGAACCGTGGTTAATCATAGGGAAAGATGGGCTGAAAAATTAGACGATGCTCTGTGGGCGTTCAGAACCGCATATAAATCACCACTAGGAACCACGCCCTACAGACTAGTCTACGGAAAAGCGTGTCATCTGCCTATAGAGTTGGAGTATAAAGCTCACTGGGCGCTAAGAGGTTGTAATTTAGACCCTTCTGCAATTGGATCACATCGGAAAATGCAACTGAATAAACTAGCCGAATTAAGAGACCAAGCATATGATAGCTCTCTGCACTTCAAAGAACAAACAAAGAATACTCATGATGCAAAACTCAAATATTCTAAGTTCAAGCCCGGAGACAAAGTTCTTCTCTTCAATTCGCGCTTCAAGAAATTCTCCGGCAAATTCAGATCAAGGTGGAGCGGACCATTTGTTATATCAAAAGTCTTTACCTTCGGAGTAGTCGAAATAGAAGCCCCGGACGGTAATTTTAAAGTCAATGGCCATCGCTTAAAGCACTACATCGAAGATTTCCCCCCTGGTGAGGAAGTCTATATCTTTGAACCACCTTGAGTCGACTAGTAGGTACAAGAAGTCAAGCTAGAGACTCTCTAAACAAGCGCTCTTGGGAGGCACCACATTGCTTATCTTATTTTATTTGTTAGTTATTTTTGTTTTAGTATTATCATCCCTAAACTAACGATGCAGGATAACCCAAGTATCTGACAATGCTACACTTCTACATATACATCAGATAAGTTTTATTTATAGTATACAAACGCGAATGAACAGATGACCTCGCAAAGCTTTAACATCTAAACAAACATTTCTCGAAGTCATCTGATTATTTTGCATTTGTATACCCATTTTAAAACTATAGCATTACCTGTTTATCTTTATGTTTCAGGATGGACGCTTCAGCTGAGACCTCAGGACAAGTTATTCAGAAACAGCAAAAGAAGAGGACCCGCAGAGGAAAAAGAAAGAAGACGACCACCATGACTGATGAGCATGCTCAGGCTGCTCCTGTATCTGCCCCACTTTTTGATTTCTGAGTTACCACTTCAGATCCGATAGTGACTTGGGCGATGCTCAGTGAGCTTTCGATTCAGTGTAGCTCTCAGTCCAAGATCAGAGAAGCGATGGGACTGCCGAAACTCTCCGACCAGCCGTATCAGCTTGGTCAGGGTCCCAGGCTAGCTCTCACACCGTTGTCCTTCTTCCCAGCTGCCCCACCACAGACTGTTCCTCCCACTGCTGTTGCTCATTCTAGGCCACCTCAGAATCCCACTGATGCACCCATGGTGTCTGATCACACTGCTGCCTTATCACGCACTTCAGATCCAGATCCTGACGCACTTGCAACATTTGATCCAGACATGGATGATTTACTAGACGATTTCTAGCTTATTTTATCTTTAGTTATCTTTATTTTTCATTAAACCTATTATGTTGTTAGACTGATGATTATGATGGTATTTTATGACATTGCAGACCTTATCTTCGTAGGAATTGGATGAGCTTTGAAAAGAGTCTGGTCCTCACAATCCAGCAAATTATTTACACCAACTCTACACGAATATGGTCCTATTCCAGTACCCACTGTCCGTAGGGAAGTTTCTCTCCTAAACCCGTTCTTCCTACTTTAATACAACTTCGATATACCTATTGACCACTTAAATCTCTAAGTGTGGGATCCCCCTCGCTTATAACTTTTAAATTCACATTTTTCCGAAAACCAAACCCTAAGTGTGAGATTTTCTCCCTACTTAGTGTAGAAACATTGGGGACAATGTGACGGCGCCCAAACGGTCAGTCGGGTTTTCACCCCGTCGTCGGACCGTCCGTCTGAGCGTCCGTCGGTTGAGTTTTAAAATTTATAAAGAGCTGGGGACTCAATTTATAAATACTACCCATCACACAGGGTGAGTAAGCAGTAAGTATAACTCGAGGTCGTTCTTAAATCGGAGCGAATTGAAACGAAGTGATGCCAAAGATAGAGTTTCGCTTTTAGGATGGGTTTTGTGCAGATAGGTAGGTTTTGGGGGATTTCTATTTTAATTAACTAATTAACTAAAGACAGGAAAAGTAAATAAGATAGAGTAGAATCGGTAGCTAGGTAGACAGATAGAGAATTGCGGCGGTTGAAACTTCAATAATCAGTTGCGGGGATGATGCTTATTATAAAGATAATTGGGGACATTTTTAGTTAATAAACAGATGCATTATGGGTGTAAACACTAGGACCCTACTTATTCTAGTTAAGTACCAGAATCAGTATGTCACGAGACCTAGGCTATCGTGATTCTGATCAGAACAGGCTGCTCAACCCCCCACACTGTCTTTTCGGACAAGTGACCCTTCAAGGGTGCAGGAATAAGGTAACAGACTGCCACTTGGGTTATTCTGACCGTTCTTAACACTTAAATGTAAATGCCATTTCCTAAACATGTTCAGATTATTAACTTGTTATTCTAAACTATCAGTTTTGTAGAGTCTGGGGGTTTTAAGAACTCCGAACCACTGCTGGGCTTGACTTTCATCTCCAGACTCATTCTTTACGTTTTATTAGTTCAACTACTTCTGTCATGATCTAGCCTCTCCTTTGCAATCAGTCATTCAGCCCTAGGAACACCAGCGGGGTACAATGCATACTTCTTCCACAGTGTACTAACCTAGGAACCGTTTACGATGTACCGCACTTAGATAATTCCACAGATTCGTGTAACCGAGGATGTACTTACGGTGTACTATGATGTTTCCACAGCTTTCCATCCCTAGGTACATATACGGTGTATACTATCGAAGTGTTTCCATAGCTTCTGTTACAGGGGTAGCCAGACGGTGTACTGTACACTTCCACAGCTATATTGGTTTCTAGGCCATATTCTAGGGTCTCTAGGTAATCCACAGTATCGGCACAGACGGCTTTTTCCGGAGCTTCCACGTTGTACTCCACCAGTGGTGTTTCCAAAGCTATACTCAGTACTTCAGCCGAATTACAGTGACAAACACGGCTTCTTTACTATAACACAGATAACTTCCTACTGTACCTAGAGTTGATCAGGTTCTAAGCCTAAAGTAGCAGTCACGCGAAGGACTGGAAAGGGTGATCCATAGCTAACTCTAGATGCATGATAAGTATAGACATAACAAATATAACAATTACCAATTATATAGATTTAAAGATTAATTCAACATCATCCCTACTTCTAACTATCTACATTTCAACAACCGCAACAGCATACTACTCAATAAACATGGCAATAACAGTAACATACATCCTACAAACAGGCAGAAATAATTCGGACATAGTATAAGTATGAAAAGAGAGATATCACCAGTAAAATTGAGCAGAGTAACAGCTGAAAAAAAAAGGCAGAGTCTCGCATCAAGAATGCTTCTTATTACACCGTGATTACAATACCAGCTTTTCTCTCTCTCTACTGCTAACCAACTAACTATCTAACTCTCTCTCTCTAGAGAGAGAAACTCTAGAGAGAGAAACTATCTAAACTATTCTAGAGAGAGACAAAAATATAAAAATATAAGAAAACGAAGATTTGAAGTGTGTGGAATGAGATGTGTAATGTGTGATGAGATGTCTTGGAATGGTGAAATGAGGCTAGTATTTATAGAGAACGCACAATCGTATCCGTAGACCGTATCCAAACCTCAAAATGCACAACCTTATCGCAAGGGCAAATAAAAATCAGATTTTTATCACCCAAACGCACGATACGGCTGAGTTAGGGTGAATACGGGTGAACTGGACCGTATACGGCTGCGCGTTGGGTGAATACGGCTGAACTGGACCGTATACGGCTGTGCATAGGCCGTATACGGCCTGCACAGACCGTATACGGTCTAGGTCCAGCCGTATACGGCCTGGACCAGCCGTATACGGCCTGGACCAGCCGTATACGGCCTTGTTCAGCCGTATCCTGGCCTCTCGGTTTCCTGTTTCTTCGTCCAGGCGTAACTTCTTCGTCGTTTATCCGTTTTGAGCGTTCTTTATACCCACGCGTTCGTATTTTCCTAACGAAGAGAATGACATAAGTTAGAGTTCATAATTCGAAGCGTAGCTTAAAGTGCATTGAAATGCGTGAACGGTGGTGTGATAAAGCAGTTTTGCCCGGTTTCTTATGTTTTTCTTGCCATTTTTAGTGATTTTTCAAACATCGACTCCGTTTTGACTTAGTTAACAAAACTTTATGAATAATTTCCTTTTAAGTATGTTTTTGTTAACTTTGTGCCTAAAATGTGGAAGATAACGTACGTAAAAACATGACTTTTTACGTGTTATCACAATGTTTATTTCTAAGTGTGGGATAGCGGTATATCTCTCGTCTGTCAAAATATCTGTTTAAGTTGATCTAGAAACATGCTAATCCTCAAAATAAATTTTCAAACCCTTATTTTGCCAAAATTTTCAAAAATTTAAACTCTTTCTAGTCACAATAAAAGCAAATTGGTTAAAACTTCGACAGTGAAATTGTCACTCATTCAGTAAAACCTAAACAGTTTTACTTCGACAGGGAAATTATCACTCATTCAGTTGACCAATGAGTTTTTCAAGAATGAATATAGATTTTTTTTACAAGTATTTCAAAAGTTGGTAAATATAAGGTCGAAATCATGTCGGATTCTAAACAATTTAAGATGAGGATCTAAGAGGGGCATCGCACGAATGGACACATATAACCCATTTTTGCGGTGAGGAATTTGAGCCTTATAAGCATTCATTTTTAATGCTTCACTGTTCGTTTGTTGTGTGTGACCGGTGCACGCATTTCTGAATTAGAACTTGCCCCAGGTATACATTTTGAGATCACATTGACAGGTGTCATACGTGACATAGGTACGATTAGAGGACCTTGACATTCCTTAGGATTTAAACCCCTTTTCACATATCTATTCAAGCCAAAAACCCTTCCAACACTCAATCTTAGTGTAGATGATCCGCTTAGAAAACCTTGTTGAGCCTTAGCCTATTTTTCTTTCATTCACCCAAAATTTTTAAACCCCTTATTCCCCTACCCACCAGAAACTTATCTTAGTATTTTTGAAAAAAAAGAGATATTTGGATACTCCTTTTTGCTTTCACTCCAAAAATCATAAATAGTGTTTACTAAAACTTCTCGTGTGCGTTTTATTGATCTATATAGAGAAAATCGAGAGTCATGTGGTGCGAAAAATTAGCACCAAAGTAAACTCAAAAATCATCAAAGGATTGAGAAATAAAAATAAGAAGGGATCTCAAAAAAGGAAATAAAAGAAAATCCCTTAGAAATTTCTTGGCAAGAAAAATCTAAGCCCAAAAATAGAAACAGAAATAGAAAAGCAAAGAAAAAGAAAAGAAAATAGCTGAAATAAAGCTAAGTGCTTCGACTCTCTCGAAAACTCGACTCTTCAAATGAAATATCATTCTGTGTGTTTTCAAAAGATAGAAGTCAAAATAGCTATCTTATCCCCCAAAAGTGTTATCCGTTTCCGTTTTCATTAAAAAGGATATCTAGATAGAATTTTTTTCGAAAGTCCCACGATAAGCAAACAACCTTAGAAACCTAGATACCCAAATCTATCCATATTCGTTTTAACCCACACCAAACTATACAACCCATTTGAATGTCCTGGGATAATCAGTACCGTTCCTGTCTAAGTGATGAAGATTTGATCCTCGGGCAAGCCTATGACGACGAGTGCTGCACGACTGGTAATTGAGCGATTTTTCATTTGGCTTAGGATAATAGGAACCCCGATACACTTTGAGTGAATTGAGTGACCACCAGTGAGATCGCCCAGTCGTGTATATTCCACAAATTTGAGAATTGAAAGTTTGCCTAAGTGAATCATCTTGAACAACTCTTAGATACGCCGGGTGGACGCCTATTATTTATCTAATAGACCGTATCCAAACCTCAAAATGCACAACCGTATTGCAAGGGAAAATAAAAATCAGATTTTTATCACCCAAACGCACGATACGGCTGAGTTAGGGTGAATACGGGTGAACTGGACCGTATACGGCTGCGCGTTGGGTGAATACGGCGGAACTGGACCGTATACGGCTGTGGATAGGCCGTATACGGCCTGCACAGACCGTATACGGTCTAGGTCCAGCCGTATATGGCCTGCACCAGCCGTATACGGCCTGGTTCAGCCGTATCCTGGCCTCTCGGTTTCCTGTTTCTTCGTCCAGGCGTAACTTCTTCGTCGTTTATCCGTTTTGAGCGTTCTTTATACCCACGCGTTCGTATTTTCCTAACGAAGAGAATGACATAAGTTAGAGTTCATAATTCGAAGCGTAGCTTAAAGTGCATTGAAATGCGTGAACGGTGGTGTGATAAAGCAGTTTTGCCCGGTTTCTTATGTTTTTCTTGCCATTTTTAGTGATTTTTCAAACATCGACTCCGTTTTGACTTAGTTAACAAAACTTTATGAATAATTTCCTTTTAAGTATGTTTTTGTTAACTTTGTGCCTAAAATGTGGAAGATAACGTACGTAAAAACATGACTTTTTACGTGTTATCAAATATCCCACACTTAGACTTTTGCTTGTCCTCAAGCAAACTTTAAACTTCTCACCTGCCATAAAGGTTTGAAAAAAATCGGTTTTTGGGTTTTGACAAGAAATAACCTGAGATTTTTACTTAGTCAGAGACCAAGAAAACCTTTGTAGAAAGCAAGCATCATTAAGATAACCCTCCCTTATTCCTGAAATGTCAACCTTGGCATACTTTCACAATTCTCGATGGATATTGTACATGACTAGGCGATCTCACAAAGGTGGTCACTCAATTCACTCAGAGTGTATCGGGTTTCCTATCATTCTAATCAAACGAAATCGCTCATAAAGCCAGTCATGCATTGCTTCTCATCATAGGCTTGATCAAGAATCGGATCTCCACCACTTCAATGAGGACGGTGCTAATCATCCCAGGACATTCGAAATGGATTGTAGTGGTTGTTGAGGGTTGAGTGGTATGGTTAAGTGGGAGTTTTTGGTTTAAAATAGGGGGGTTTGCTTATCTTTGAGAATTCTAAACTTTTTGGGAGAACATTACTTTAAACACCTTTTTAATGAAAACGGAAACGGATAAATGGCAAGGCAAGAAGATAGCTATTTTGACTTCTATCTTTTTGAAAATACTCAGGAGAGTTTATATCTTTTATAAGAACAGGAATTTTTCGAGAGATTCGAAGCACTTAGCTTTATTCTATTTTCTTTTCTTTTCTTTTGCTTCTATTTTTGGATTTTTCCTAGGGATTTTTATTTTGTTTCTTTCTTTTGCCCTTTTTGAAATCCTTTTCTTTCTTTCATCTTTGATGACTTTGCATTTACTTGGTGTCAATTTTTCACACCATAAACTTTTTCAACTCTTGATTTTTTATCAGGGGAACGCACACGAGAAAGTTTTGAGTAAACACCAGTATTTGTGATTTGGAGTGAAAGCAAAAAGGATAATTAAAATAACATTTCCCACAAGTTTTAAATTTCTAAGATAAGATTTTTGGTGGGTGTGGAATAAGTGGGTTCATATTTTTGGGTTTTGAAAGAAACGAAAAGGTTAAGGCTCAACAGGGTTTTCTAGGCGGATCATCAACACTAAAAGTGAGTGTTGGAAGGGTTTTGGGCTTGAAGAGATATGATGAAAAGGGTTTATATCCTAAGGAATGTCAAGGTCCTTTGACTGCACCTTCACCGCGTACGGCGCCCATTGGTGTGGTCTCGAAGCGTATACCAAGAGCAAGTTCTAACTTAAAGCACATGCATCGGCACACACATCAAATGAAAAAGTGAAGCATTAAAGATGAATGCTTTTATTGGGCTCTAATACCTCACTGCAATAGGGTTGTATGTGCCTAGCCGTACGATGCTCTTAGATTAACATTTCATTTTTAAGGAGATCGTATCTTAACTTATTTTACTTTCCAAAGTAGTTTAATTAATTTCTGAAAAAATTATTTTTTCTCAAGATTATTTAGAGTCAGAAAATTTAAAAATTTTAAAAATGAGTTTTTATGAAAATTAAGCTAACTGAATGAGTGGTGTCTCCACTGTCGAAGTTAAGCTTATGATTTTGAAAAAAATGTTTTCTAAAATTTTAGCAAGAATGAGGTTTTTTAGGAAAGAGTTTAAGCTAACTGAATGAGTGGCATCTCCACTGTCGAAGTTAAGCTTATTTTTGGAAAGTTATACTTTGGACAAGCAATCAAAGTCAAAGAATACGGTATAACATACCGTGTATCCCACACTTAGAGGAACATTGTCCCTAATGTTCTCAAACTAAGTTTAAAATTCTTGTGAAGGAATCCCACACTTAGAGTTTGAAAATATTTTGGAACCCTATTTCTAAGTTGATTTGAATTATGTGGGATTTAGAATCCCACACTTAGAATTTAAGCATGATGGCATAACTACGAGTTATAGATGATGAAAGAAAATCACTAAGGGATGGGAAAGAAAAACTCCCCTAGAAAGGACTGAGATGTGTGAATGAAGATTCTGATTCGGATGTGTAGGTCGATCAGTTTGTATCAGGATCTTTGCGTGAATCGTGCGTCATCTCGGTTTCTTCTTGGGGAACTTTCATACTTTTTACTCTCTCTTTTATTGCAAGTAATCTAAAAACTAACTAAGAAAAGCATAAAATAAGTAAATGATAGATAAACGATAAGATAGGATAGATAGATAGGTCCAACCAGATTACAGGTTGGAACCCAAATAGTTCATGCAGCAATAGTCAAATACAGTAATCCCAAATATTAGTAATAATAATAATGAGTGATACAGTTATCCAACACAAATAAAATCTGATAAGATCAAGGGTGAGAAGGATCCTGGTCGGATGGTAGTCCGTGAGCTGGAGGTGGCATGGAGTTGTAAGGTGCATGACGGGAGGCAGAGTGTTGTCCACTGGATAACCTGCGGGAGACTGATGCTGAAGATGAACTGCGTTGCCTGCCGGATGTTGGTGGCTGGATCGGGTACAAATGGAAGTTGGGATCTAGTCCCATCTCTGCAACCTCATATGATCCTAAGGAAGCACCATGCATCGGGTACGGTGGAAGCTCGGCAGAAGGCATTGGGTTGCTTTGAAGCATCCCTGTGAATCCTGAAAATGTAGGCACAACAGTAGCAGTAGTCATATCATGCAGATAATCAGCCTGCACCGGTACCTGGTCATCAACCTGCATGTCCTGTCTGAATCCTGACTGAGGTGAGTCTATCTCTGAAGATGTGTCTGATGTGGCTGACTCAGCTGGTCTCGGACGGATCATGGTACGGGAGGATGGCTGTCCAATATGTGGGATATGCGGCTCATGTGGTGTAGCAGTGTGCACAGAGAAAACCGGCTCAACCGCAGGAGTAGTCCTGGTACGGCGGGCTTGAGGAATCTCCATGTGCACAGTGCGAGTGGAGGATGTGGGTGGTATGGAAGTGTAGGGAACGGTGGTAGTGGGTGGCATCATGGCAAATGGATGTAGTGGCATGGTGTGGTAGTTGGGTGGTCGTGGGCTGCATACCCATGTAGGATGTGTAGGTTGTGGGAATCCAAACTCAGTAGCTAAATATGTGTCCTGTGTGTAATGTGAGTTAAGCATACCCAATATACCGTACATGAGCTCGGATGATACCGGATCTCCCCAACCAAACTCTCGAGCAGGCGGTATTAGTGGACTTTGAGCCTCAGCAGCGGCTGTCTCACCTTCCTCTCGATCATGAGCAACAGCGGTCCTAGGCTGTCGGTGGACCGTGCTATCATCAAACTCAAACCTAACACTCTTGCTCCTCGGGGGCCTCATTCGAACTCCCGGAATGATATCACCATCCTTCCATCTTATCTGCCCATCAGCATCTTTCTCTAGCAACCAAACCCTAACCATATAGTTAATGTCATACGGCTTAGATACCCTGTTTGCTACTGGTGTTAGGTTACCAATCACCTCCTCAGTCAACAGCCCCATTCTCCTAACTAACTTAGTGATTATTGCTCCCATATATGCAAACTCTGACTCGGTGTAACCCGACTCAGTAAGGATTCTATCAGCAACCAAATAGGCAACATTAACGTGTTCCTGCTCTATAATGCTCTTAATGATCTGCAAGTCCTTTACCCCAACAGCTCCTTTAGTCTTCCTTTTTCCCCGAATGCTACAAGCGATGAGGTTGTGGAGAACTTGGTAGTGCTTATCAAGAAAGGAAGTGGCCTTGACATTGGACTGGAACTGATTTCCAGTCAATTCTTGCCAAATAGCAGTGTGGTCTCGCTGTTTTACCTCAGTGTTTGCCTTCAGGAAGAAAGGAGTGGTAACTTGATACTCAGTGTACAATTCAAGATGTCTGGCAAAGGTTGCTAATGACATGTGGTGAGGATTTCCCATGAAGTTGAATCTAATCATTCGGTCATCATTTAGCTTATCAATCGTTTTGTCGAACTGGAATGTTACCATAAACTCAGCAACTAACTCTTGATAAACATTTTCTTTAATCTCAAATAGATTCTTCCATGCGCGCAGATGTCGTTTCCCTTCCTTAAACATTATCAAATTTTCAAACCCTTCCTTTAAACCAATTTGCTCCAAATCCTCCCACACTAAGTACCTATTTTCTCCCAACTGATGTGTTAGCCATGTCTGATACCTTTCCCGTTTCTCTGGGTCCTTGATGGATTTTCTGATATACCGGGGAAAATCAGTCATCTGAAAAATAAGAGAAAACAAGAACATAGTGAATTACCAGGAATAATTACAAGTTATTTGACTAAATCATATTCCCAATTTTGAATAAAATTTCGAAATGTGGGCTTTAGAATATGAGCAGTCCCAATAACCTGTAATAGCTAATAATACCACCAAACTCAATTTTCAATCACCACAAGAAACTTTGGTTTACAATAATAGGCTATTAGGTCTAAATGATTTCTACAAGAAAAGTTAAAGACTAAATTCAACCATAACAAGCATGTGTGATAAAGAGTTAAATCTTAATCATGTAATTACCTTATCATGGTAAGTATAACCTATTACCGCATGCAAACAAACCATGATATTTAAACAAGTATATAGCAATTTTGACCATATCATGCAAGTATCGCAACAAAGCTTCTTTAGTTGACAAATGTGTTACTTGATTGCATCTTTTAAGTAATTATGGTATTCTTTCAAGTAGATACTATTTTAAAATTTAAAAGTAGTTAATTTAGGAAAATGTAGTATCTATTTAAGATTTACCATAACACTTTCAAAGATACAATTTTACAACACCACCATGACTTTTTAACTAGAATGGTTACTAGTATTACTAAAGATTAAGCATTTTGACTTTAAAAGTCAACATTACCAAAGTAAGGTTTCCTTTTTGTCATTTGCCACATCTATCATAATACTAACTTGCATTAGCAAATCAAAGCAAGGCATTAGCATCTACTTAAATTAAAACATCATTTTATCAAAGGTTTTGTTTCAAAATGGTGACGTTTCAACAAAAGTCAACTTTCCATGCTTACTTTAATTTGCTAACTTGACCATATTACGCATTTAACCACAAATGAAGCAAATGAATAAGCTATACTAATCATGTTTAGCAATAATCAATCAACAAATAACTTATCATAAGCAATTTAATCATTAATTGGCCAAAATGGGTTTACTAGTCACAAAAGTCAAATATAGTCAACCTTCCAAAGTCAAACATCAAATTGCTTCAATCTAAGAAGTAATGCTAGTTCCTACATCATCCTAGATCATCACTAAGCAAGAATCAAAGCTCAATTTCGCAATGTAAAGCACAAATCATCAAAAACTAACTTGAAACCCTAAGTTAACAAAGTTAGAGAATTTTGGTATTTTAAGCTTGGATCTTACCTTAATGAAGATGCAATGATGTTAGATGACATAAAAGTGACCTAGAGATGAAGGTTTGAAGCTTGGTTTGGTTAACAATGGTGGAAAATGGTGGGTTTGGGGTGGGGAGATGGGAGCCGCGGCCAAGGGAAGAAGGAGGAGGGGGAAAAAATTGTTTTTGTGGTTTTGACTTTGTTTGACCATTTTTACCCCTTTTTATTTACTTCTCCTTTTTACCATTTGTGCATAAATAACCTTTAAAATGTAATTACTAGGTATTATGGGTAATTAAAAACCTTAGCCAAATATTTTAGCAAAAGTTTAAAATTTGGTATTTTGACTGTGCGCAACAAAAGATTGTTTTATTAAAATGCAAGGAAAACTATTTAACTAGATAAAAATAAACAATATTTTTGGTTTAAAATCTTGACTCTTTAAAATCTAAGCAATTTAAAACTTTACAAAATATTTTGATTTAAGATTTTCAAGTTTTCAGAAACTGCGCAGATTTTGCGGAGACAAAGATTTTAAAAAAGGTTTTCTTTTTCTATTTTTCTAAAACAAATTAAACTAACTTATTTTTAACCTAAGAAAATTATTTTAAAAACCTAATTAAAGATTTGGGTTGCCTCCCAAAAAGCGCTTGTTTCAAGTCTGTAGCTCGACTATCGTTCCAAATCTATTTAAAGAGGATTGCTTGAAAGCAATTTTGAAGTATAGCGAGGAATAAAATCACAGTTTAGAATGTTAATGACATAATCAACTAGCTTGGCAGGGCGTAATGAAAAATTTTCGAATTCGCTGAGAGTTCTACATTCTTTCTGGCCTAATTCTAGCAGATTGTTAACAAACTTATTAAATTCCTTTCTAACTTTCTTTTTACTTGAAATTCCTATTCGCAGACCGTGGTCTATATTATTAAGATCGTGAAGAAGACTTCCTAAAATTCTCTGAAACCTAAGTTCCTCTTTTGAGTCGGGATCTCCATTTGTAGTTTGCACTGTAATGGTGATATCCCAAATTAAAGATTTTTGAGAAACGGTAAAAGGGAATTTGGATTGATCGAACAACGAAGCGAGTTTAACATGAATATCTTTTCTTTCAGCAAAGAAAACGGCTTCTATCTTGTCGTCGTCAGCTCCAGGAAATATTTCTTGCAACTTGGCGATTATATAAGCGGCGGGATCTACGAAGAATGGAATTTTTCCAGAAATTACGAGAGTGATCACAGGATCATTAGAAGTTAATAGCTCAAGCTCTTTTATCATTGCTGCAACATAACGATTAATCATGGTTTGTGAAACTGATGGATAATCGGTGCAAGCAAATAGATCCATGAGGCGATCTATTCCTGATAATAGCTTTTGCTCTTGCTCTCGATATCGAGTGAAGATACCATCTTCCTTTTGGATCGGAAGACAGTGGAGAACACCTACGAGTATGTCAATCCTTAAGATGGTTTTTCTTTGCTCGACTGAGTAAGGAAAATCAAATATATTTAAGTGTAAGGCAAATGCCTTACACACACCTAACCTCTTATCAGGGTCAAAAGAATAACCAACGTATCGGATTTCATTACCTTCTGAATCTTTCGGTATCTCCTTATCAACAACACGATAAATGGTGTACGAAGGTTCAAAAATTGGTGATTTTGGAAGATGTTCATGAATATCCTCATTCCTTATGGGGATTCGTTCTTCATTAGATGAGGAATGAAAGGATTGAGTGTTTTCAGGAATATTATCGGCAAAATCAGGGAATCTAAGAATATTTTCTAAGGAATATTTAATCTCAGGCGCAGGTAAAACCTGATAGCTTGGAATGCTAGAAGCAGAAGTTGAGATCTTCTGTTGAGATTTATGGGTTCCTAAGCCAAGATCTAAGAATTTCCCTAAGGTTCTAGAATCATCGTCTGGGCTAGCGGAGGCTTCTTCCGGTGATGAGTGAAAGTCGGATTTCAACTCTGGTTCCAAGTGGTCGAAGAACTCAGCATCGTCCATAGCCGTCATTTCTTCAGTCATCTTGGAGGCGGATAGAGAAATGGGACAAGAAGGCGGCGAATCGTAGAAAGATATTTTTGGATTTTTCATTTTATTTTAAACTAAGCTAATTTATTCTAAGAAAAGTAACTTTCGAATAGGTTAAGGACAACCTATACGAAAAGGATCTCCTAATTGCTTATTCTATCTAAGGCGGCTTCAGAATCGTAACGCTCTACGATCCCCGGCAGCGGCGCTAAAAACTTGATGGCGCCCAAACGGTCAGTCGGGTTTTCACCCCGTCATCGGACCGTCCGTCGGAGCGTGCGTCGGTTGAGTTTTAAAATTTATAAAGAGCTGGGGACTCAATTTATAAATACTACCCATCACACAGGGTGAGTAAGCAGTAAGTATAACTCGAGGTCGTTCTTAAATCGGAGCGAATTGAAACGAAGTGATGCCAAAGATAGAGTTTCGCTTTTAGGATGGGTTTTGTGCAGATAGGTAGGTTTTGGGGGTTTTCTATTTTAATTAACTAATTAACTACGGACAGGAAAAGTAAATAAGATAGAGTAGAATCGGTAGCTAGGTAGACAGATAGAGAATTGCGGCGGTTGAAACTTCAATAATCAGTTGCGGGGATGATGCTTATTATAAAGATAATTGGGGACATTTTTAGTTAATAAACAGATGCATTATGGGTGTAAACACTAGGACCCTACTTATTCTAGTTAAGTACCAGAATCAGTATGTCACGAGACCTAGGCTATCGTGATTCTGATCAGAACATGCTGCTCAACCCCCCACACTGTCTTTTCGGACAAGTGACCCTTCAAGGGTGCAGGAATAAGGTAACAGACTGTCACTTGAGTTATTCTGACCGTTCTTAACACTTAAATGTAAATGCCATTTCCTAAACATGTTCAGATTATTAACTTGTTATTCTAAACTATCAGTTTTGTAGAGTCTGGGGGTTTTAAGAACTCCGAACCACTGCTGGGCTTGACTTTCATCTCCAGACTCATTCTTTACGTTTTATTAGTTCAACTACTTCTGTCATGATCTAGCCTCTCCTTTGCAATCAGTCATTCAGCCCTAGGAACACCAGCGGGGTACAATGCATACTTCTTCCACAGTGTACTAACCTAGGAACCGTTTACGATGTACCGCACTTAGATAATTCCACAGATTCGTGTAACCGAGGATGTACTTACGGTGTACTATGATGTTTCCACAGCTTTCCATCCCTAGGTACATATACGGTGTATACTATCGAAGTGTTTCCATAGCTTCAGTTACAGGGGTAGCCAGACGGTGTACTGTGCACTTCCACAGCTATATTGGTTTCTAGGCCATATTCTAGGGTCTCTAGGTAATCCACAGTATCGGCACAAACGGCTTTTTCCATAGCTTCCACGTTGTACTCCACCAGTGGTGTTTCTAAAGCTATACTCAGTACTTCAGCCGAATTACAGTGACAAACACGGCTTCTTTACTATAACACAGATAACTTCCTACTGTACCTAGAGTTGATCAGGTTCTAAGCCTAAAGTAGCAGTCACGCGAAGGACTGGAAAGGGTGATCCATAGCTAAGTCTAGATGCATGATAAGTATAGACATAACAAATATAACAATTCCCAATTATATAGATTTAAAGATTAATTCAACATCATCCCTACTTCTAACTATCTACATTTCAACAACCGCAACAGCATACTACTCAATAAACATGGCAATAACAGTAACATACATCATACAAACAGGCAGAAATAATTCGGACATAGTATAAGTATGAAAAGAGAGATATCACCAGTAAAATTGAGCAGAGTAACAGCTGAAAAAAAAAGGCAGAGTCTCGCATCAAGAATGCTTCTTATTACACCGTGATTACAATACCAGCTTTTCTCTCTCTCTACTGCTAACCAACTAACTATCTAACTCTCTCTCTCTAGAGAGAGAAACTCTAGAGAGAGAAACTATCTAAACTATTCTAGAGAGAGACAAAAATATAAAAATATAAGAAAACGAAGATTTGAAGTGTGTGGAATGAGATGTGTAATGTGTGATGAGATGTCTTGGAATGGTGAAATGAGGCTAGTATTTATAGAGAACGCACAATCGTATCCGTAGACCGTATCCAAACCTCAAAATGCACAACCTTATCGCAAGGGCAAATAAAAATCAGATTTTTATCACCCAAACGCACGATACGGCTGAGTTAGGGTGAATACGGGTGAACTGGACCGTATACGGCTGCGCGTTGGGTGAATACGGCTGAACTGGACCGTATACGGCTGTGCATAGGCCGTATACGGCCCATGCACAGCCGTATATGGTCCAGTTCAGCCGTATTCACCCTATGCACAGCCGTATACGGTCCAGCTCAGCCGTATCGTGCGTTTGGGTGATAAAAATGTAATTTTTATTCGCCTTTGTGATACGGTTGTGCATTTGGAGGTTTGGATACGGTCTACGGATACGGTTGTGTGATCTCTATAAATACAAGCCTCATTTCATCATTTCAACACACCTCACACCTTCACACCTTCTCATTTTTTCACATTTCTACACACACTTTCTCTCACCATTCTCTCTCTAAATTAGTTAGTTAGTTAATTAGATTATTTAAGCTAGTACATTAGTAGCTTAATTGTAACGGAGGTGCTCCAAGACTGCGGTGTCACACGATTTGTAATAACGCTTTGTCAGGTTTAATTTTAATCTCTATCTTGTTATTTTAAATAATGTTGTGTTGTTGCTATACTTGTTTAGAATTACTTGCTAGGATTATTGCCATGCTTAGCTAGACAAATCTGTGTTTGCTATGATAGTTGCCATGCTAGGGTAGTTATACTTAAATCATGCTGTTACTCTGTTTGTATGCTATTGAATTATATTTGAATCTATGAACTGAATCTCAAATGCTTATCTATCCAACTTATGCTGTGGTTAGTAACATCCTTCTAGGCTTGGCCAATTGCTAGTTGTATGCCACTAATTATTCTGGGTCTGATGATCGTTGAACTCGACATGGCCGGTGTTCTCCTGGTTGAAATATTACCGGAGGGAGACACGGAGCGTAGGATTAGAGATAGATTAGATTCAGGCCACTTTACAAGTGTCTTAGAGAGAACTTTTGGGGCACTTGTGACTTGACCATGTACCCCGTCACTCTGCATAAATTGATCCCTGCTATGCTAACCTTTCTGCATGTTCTTGTTTGATTGTTGCTTAGGGTTTGCATGCTAGTATCTGTTATGCTGATTAGTTACATGATTAGGTTTTCGAATATTTATCAATTGCATATGCCAGTTTAACATGCATAGAATAGTTAAAATGATTTGTATGGAATAATGATGAACAATTTAATCAGCCGTTAGACCAGACCATCCCAACTTGTCCCGGTAGGAAACCCCTGATCATGTTGTTGTTTATTCAACAATTCATGCCATGATTCGGATATCTCAAATGTCCGAGATTGGTGGACAAGACTCGAGGATGGTTGTTGGTTAAATTGGTTGCTACATTTGGGATAACTTCCGGTGTAGTTTACATTCCATAACTGTTATCCATGTGACATATTATTTATCTGATTGCGGACAACTCTACGTTAGATAGATAATAGGCTAGTAGTTATGGCTTATTAGTAAATATTAATGTCATCTTAACTAAGGCTTTATCTCATTAACTACCCCTAAATAGCATGAGTAATTATCATAGTAAACACTCGCTTCACCTATAAGTTCTCGTTGCCACCTCCACTCCACTTTACTTTAATTTAGTTTAATTTTAGATAATTAGTAGTTAGTTAAAACCAAAACAAACCAAAATCTCTTTTAAAACCCCAGCTAAATTTCCATAGATAACTAAGGTCCTAGATCCCATGCCCGTTGTAGTTTGAAGAACGACCCTAGGTCATACCTATCACTATACTTATCCATAGCTTTAGTATACTTAGGCCCATCATAAAACAAACTTTTAAAACTTCGTTGATCCGCGCCTCGACGGACGGTCCGACGACGGGGTGAAAACCCGATCGACCGTTTTGGCGCGATCAATCCCTTACCAGACAAAATAACTACGTCACCAAAAAAAAAAGAAAATTAATTTAAGTTTTATTTTTAGGTTTAGTAATTAAGTTCTTTTTATCCTCAATTTTGTATATTTATTTTTCCAAGTCCATTAGTTACTCTTTCATTGGGGTTCAAAACTTGAAATTAAAAATCAAGTTTTCTGGGCACTAGGACATAAGTCTTGTCCTGCGACATAACTTATGTCGCTCTCTATGTCCCTAAATTATATCGCTAGGTGGGGCAGAGGTATAAATACCTCACCCCAGTCGCTTTCTCTGTTCACACTTTCAGCGACACAAAATCAAAACCCTGCGACATAAAAACCATCCTTGCGACACAAAAGTTGCGGTGTATTTCGTCTCTTGATTTCGTTCGTCTGGTGTTTATCTTGGCAATCAACCTCTTGTTTCTTGTTCCCTACTTTCTACTCGATCGATAGGTACTAGTTTCACCCTATTTTACCGCTTATTTGTGCTTTAATCATTGATTTTGGTTACGGGTTTTTTAGGGTTCACGGGTTTGGGTTGATTAATCACGAATATCTCACTGTTATTTGTTCATATCTATGTTTTTGTGCTCCTGGCTTGATGGCGTACCCTAGGGTATGTCTCATTTTCGAAAACCCCAAATTAGTGGTTAGGGTTTCTGGGTTGGGACTAGCTGTTCGTCACTGCGACATAAGTTTTATGTCGCAGAGTTTCTGAATTTCAATTTATGTCGCTGACATTTGCAACACAAAATTTATATCGCTGACTTTTGTGACACAAAATTTATGTCGCTGGCATTTGCTTGATCGATTACCTTTCTTTTTTGGTGGTCTGGTGGGATCCCCTCATTATTCTGGATCTTTGCCTGTCCTTGTCTTGAATTTTGGCCTTTTGTGTATTAATAGTATCCGAGGATACTATCTAGGTTTAGGGTTTAGAATGTGATACCTTGTAATCATAACTATGTATTTATCTTAATTATCAATTAAACACTTATTTTGTGCGAATTTGATCTCTTTACTTGTTATATATGTGACTTTGCACTCTGTTGTGCGACACATCTTTTATGTCGCCTAATCTTTGCGACACAAATGATTTATGTCGCATAAAATCGATTAAATTCGAATTAATTGCAAAAAGCGACACAACTATGTCCGTCGCATTAGTCTTTAGCGACACAAATCCTTATGCCGCTTACTTTGTCAAAAATCAATTTTGTTTTGTTAGTGACTCATTCTAATTATGTCGCACCTTTTCTGCGACACAATTATCTATATCGCATACAACACAATACTAAATTGATTTATTTGTTTCCACTGAATCTGCTAATGCTAACCGTTTGCGAGTTTCATTCTTATACTTTGCACAGCAATGGCAGATGGTGATATTCTATGGGAGCCACGTCACAACATTGTGGCATTTTGGATGATTCGAAGGAGACGGCTGCGCCATACAGGCCAATGGTGGCATTTCTACGCAGGTCTCGTATTCATACTGCTATCACCGCAACAACCACCATTTACAAGGACCAGGTGGGTCAATTTTGGGAAAATGCGGTGATCAACTCCGAGTTGCCATTTCCCAGGATTATCTACAATGTGGGTGATCGTCAACTTATTATCTCCGAACAGGCTATTCGGGAATTCTTCCACTTTGGAGATGCTACAGAAATGCCTACTCTTTTTGGAAATGAGTTTATTGCTGGGGCTATGACACGTCTCGGTTATCCAGGCGTGCCTAATGACCAATACCGAAAGGCAAATTTGCCTAAGGTCTGGAGATATTTGATGCATATTCTTATCGTCCGCCTTTCTCCTCGTAACGCGGGTTTTGACGGTATTAGTCATTCTACAGCCTCCGCAATGTTAGCGTTGATCTACAACAAGCCCTTCAATTTTTCTGGGTATATTTTCAGGGCAATGGTCGACAATATTAACGCCGGGGACAAGCGTTGGAATTTATATCCATGCTTCATTCAGCTTTTTCTTGAAAATCAGCTTCCCGGCCTTCCGCAAAATGCTCGAGAGCGCTTGCGTCCAACTCCCATGAACGTCCGAATCTGGACGGTTTGTGCGGCTGGTGAGAACGCGAACAACAATTTTCCGTTGTTTGGGCACATAATCGATGAGGCTTATGTTGCGCCGCCCAATGACGGTTTTATGGATGTTTTGGCTGCACCTGGGCAGCAACCTCAGGAGGAGGAATTACACCTCCATGATGCTCAAATACAGGTCGATGATCTGTTACAGGAAATTGATAATTTCCAAGCTGGAGAACAGGTTGATCAACCTAATCTTGAAGATCCAGTTGTTGAAGATTCGGATGGAGGCTCTACTCCTGAGACTTCTCCGAGGGATGTCCCCTCAGGAGATGCGTTGAGGAATATTCAACGCTTTGACCCTCGTCGGTTCAAACGAATACATCGTCGTATTCGTGCAGGTACGAGTTCTGTGCGCCCTGATCAGGGCAAACGACCAAGAAGTGCTGCTCTTGATGATGAAGATTGGGTTCCACCTCAGTCTATTCGTCATACTTCTACGTCGTCTTCGAGTCCACGGGTTGACATTCCCCGTGTTTAGGTTCCAATTCAACCTCTGCCTTCGGTTATCGAGGAACTTTTGAAAAGGATAGATCAGATGCAGCAGACCATGGACAATGAAGCTCAAATGATTCAGTCTCAGGCATCGGTGTTGGAGGTTCAAGCTGTTCAGATTAAAGCGTTAGAAGAACAAGCAGCTTTAGTTCCTACTTTTAACACTAGGGTTTTAGAACTAGAATCCCTAGTTGTCGTTCCGGGGGAGTCAGGCCTGCGTGCCATAGAAACAACGTCTAGGGCTTCAGTCGGAACACAGACTGACAATGTAGATGATAATGTAAACAGTTCTGATGATAATGAATCTCTTCGTTTGGATTATTTCTTTGTCGATGATATTCTAGGTCAACCAAGACCGTTAGCTGTAGATTTTTCAAATGCTAATCTATCTTTTATTCAGCGAATGGTTAATGAGGAAAGTCAGGCATCTGAACCTAAATTTGAAATCAATGATGATGTCGAAATTGAGGAAGAGGAGATGCGTCCTGATGAATTCTATGATGATGCTCCGACAATCGAGACTGATTCTTCGGAAGATGAAGCAGAGCCAGCTGGAACTTCACAAACTGTTCCAGAAACTACACCAGCTTCTAATACTGCTTCTACTTCAATTTCTGAGCGACCTGTTATAAGTTTTATTCCTGGTGAATCTATTCCTGTTACTTGCAAGACATATAAAGTTAGTGGGAATTATACAGGAATTATCAGAAGCTGGAAAACCTACAAAGGTATTTTCATGATGAAAAGAAGCGATGGCATTCAGTAGTTTAAAAGATCATTCAAGAAGCTGAGTACATTGCCAAAGGAAGAAATAAATCTTCTAGCTCAACTGGAACTGATAAATCCAACCAGGGATTCAAGAGCTGATTTTGTACAGACGGTTTTGCGTCGTGAAGTGAAGAGCAAAAGATATAACTTTATCAAACCGACGCTTGGTACGAGATTCATATTCAAGAAGAAACTTGATCCAGTAACAAGGCAGCCGATTTGCAAAGTGCATTATCTACCAGCTGATTGTTTAACTGAGATTCCACTTGAGACAGTTCCTTTTAACTTTCTAAGAAGATTTCATCATTGGGAACTCGATCCCCATATGGGCGAAGCTGTGTTTATTTTTGTTCCAGAATCTGAGCATCCAGAGAGAACTTCGCTCTATGGTTTGAAGAAAGCTCAATTTAAAGTTTTTGATCCTATGAGCTTGATCAATTTGTCACAGAATGACTTGAGGAAGTTGTTTTATAATCCAATTCGCTTCAACGTAAGAAATGTTGTGAATTCGATTCTTGCTAGACAATTCCAGAGAGTTGTGACTATGTGTGTTACGCATGGGATTCATGCTGGAGGCAGGTTTCCTGCAGGCTGGGCTTAATTGAAGAAATTTTAAAGACCAAGCTGAAGACACGGGGGAGTTTGTTGGTGCATCTTGGTGTGTCTGTCAGTTGGTCTAAGTCTGTAATGCGTTTGATATGTAATTACATTAGTTATAACGTTTGTATTAATTACATTTTGTGTTTTGGCGACACAAGGTCTTTGTGTCGCAATAGTTAACTTGACGACACATCTTGTGTCGCATGAGTTAGCTTGGCGACACATCTTGTGTCGCATAGATCAGATTAGGTCTTAAGTATAAATAGTTGAGTTCGGCACATTTGTTAATGTTGACGAATTTGTGAGATCAGAGAGCATATTGTAACTGTTCTATTCAATATAAACTGATTGACTTTTGGTATTCAATTGATATACTTTGTGTTTGATTCGTTGTTTATTCGTTTAACGTTTGTTGTCAATCGTGGGATTCCGCACTACGTTTGATTGTTAGGGTTCATTTAGGTCCGACTACAGGGGTCCTACACTTAAATCTAAGTTGTCCTTTTGAAAACCCTTCAAAGATTCAGTCAATTTAATGCATGAAATACAGTTTAAATGTTCATCAGGTTCATTGTGTACCTCATTAGTGATGTGAGCCATAAGGCACTGTTGATACTTTTCAGCTTGCGCACTCCAATCAGTATTTGTAGGCTCAAAAACAACCAGAGCATCAGCTGTCGCTAACTTCACTTCCTCCTTTCCTTGAGCTTGAAGAGCATATGGCTTTGTAAGACCCGATGGAGGAATTTTGGGTTTCTCGCATTCCCTTGCGAAATGTCCCAAATTTTGACAATTGTAGCACCGGACCTTGCTCTTGTCGAAACCAGAGCTGGATTTACCATTTCCTTCCAAACTCTTGCGTCCAGTCCTTTGCAAGAATTTTTGCACTCCTCATGCGATCATGGCGATATTCCAGTTCAAATTCATTTGCTCAAGATTATCATCATCCAGTTGAGCATAGTCTTCTTTCGCAAGTTCCAATGTGGTATTTGGTTGAGAAACCAAATCCTTGTAAGAGCTCAGAAAAGCTGTATAAATGGCAGCTTGTTCTTCGATAGCAGGAGAAATCTTAACTTGTTGTTGTGAACCTTGTGAAGGTCCAGAAGCATAGACTGCATGATGAGCACCAGTGGAATGAGATGGTGGATTAGTATCAGAAATGAAAGCCATTCCACCATACGCCTTTCCGGTATTTATTTTTCCTCCACATAGTGTTGGATCTTGAACAAACCCACCCGACTTACACTCCTTTTTCTTCAACTCCATTGCGTGAGCTTGAAGAACACCAATCAACTCATCCAAGGTCATTCTGGCTAACTCTTGATTTTCCTTTAAAAATTGTACTTTTACATCCCAAGCACTGGGTAACACATGTAAAAGCTTCTTATTCACCTTAATCTGAGGGAAATTGTAGCCTCCCTCAGTTAACTCACTAACCAACTGTGAGTACCTTGTGAATAGCCCAGATGCAGTTTCATTTGGGAGAATGTCAAACAAGTCGTATTGTTTCTTGATTAATTCTAGTTTGGCCTCCTTATACTTTTCATTTCATCCACATCTTGTTTCAATGGCCTTCCACGGATCGTAGGTGATGTCATGAGTTTTGAAGAGTTATAAAACATCCTTAGTTAGGCACATACAAATAGCAGAATGAGCCTTCCTCTCGATGTCATACTCCTTTCTTTCCTTAGGTGTCATAGTTCTATATGTCTTGTCCGGAGGAATACCACAATAATTTCCTTCAGCAACTGGAGCCTCATATCTTTCTTTAAGTGGACCCCAAAGCTCTGGACAGTGAAAATCTACATATTGTTCAGATCTATCACGCCAGTAAGCATAATCCATATCTGCAGTGAACAAAGGAGGTTTACTACTAGAACCAACATCATGATTTTGTTTAATCATCTCTCTAATTCTCCTAATATCCTCTTTATCAGCAGCCATTAAAGAAAACCTGAAAAATAGCTTAAAACAAAACTAGAAGGCTGATTAGTAACTAAGGCGTCACTTAGTAAGTGACGCACAGAAGTGTCGCAAAGACTAGCGACACTCAGTAAGTGATGCTAGTAAGTGACGTATGACGACACTAGAGGTTAGTGTCGGTCAATCAAGCAAGTGACACACTCAAGTGTCGCACTCGAGGGACACAGAAGAGTAACAGGCGTCACTAGTAGAAGTGATGCGTAACAAACAAGTGACGTGCTTAAGTGACGCACGTGAGTGTCGGTAGGTTATAACAGACGACACTAGAGAAAAGTGACGTATAACACACAAGTGACGCTCTAAGTGACGCACAAAGTGACACACTTGAGTGTCGGAAAAACCCTAATTGGAACTTACAAAGTGTCGCTCGAAGTGTCGCTCGGAGTGATGCAGCGAGTGACGCAAAAATGGTTGTGAAGTCCCAAAAATCCTAAAAAATGAATTTTCGTAAACCTAACAAAAATTCTTTGATCCCAATCGAATGAAACCCGTAAATATTGATTCAAAACGTCTGAATAGCACCCAATTGATCCAAATAACTTGATTGTTCTTGATTTTCTTCACAAAGCAAATCGAAAACAAGCAAATACGTGATCAATACATCAATTAAAACACCTAGAGGCTCTGATACCAGTTGTGAGTGCCCCTTGCTGTGGATCTAAGTGATTGATAACAATGATTGAATGGAGGAAACAAACAATCACACAAATATCACGTAAACACAAACCGAAATCTAATCAATGAATCAAAACGACTTTGTATTGATAATCGTAACATATCACATTGTTTACAAGAATGCTATTCCGACAAATGGTGATAGGGTTTCGTCAACCCTAGCCTAAAACCCGTAGGTTTGTATTTATACTAACAGAATTTGGCAGACATGCGTCACTTGGCTAGTGTCGCATGTGGCTGCCTTCATGCGTCACTTACCTAAGTGTCGCTATGCGTCACTAAGGCAAGTGTCGCCTACTACTAAACTTAAGTGTCACTAAGTACAAAAATGACTTTTCTATTTCACGTAAATAACGACACTTACAACTCGATAGACCAACTGACTGACACACTAATTGTACCAACAGAATTAAATCCCAAGAAAACTATCAGTTGTTCCTCCATATGTTAAATACCTCTTGTAATGTTTCCATGAATTTTAGAGTAGTCTTAGTATTTTTAAAAATTAAATGTGTCCTATGAGGTCCAACAATTGACCAATCTAGACATGCACATGAAGATTGCATTTCTGGGAAAATAAGTTTTAGAAAAACGTCATCACTATAACAATTGTAGCTAACAAAATTTGTAAGATTTTGGCGGTGGTTTCAAGTTATTTGGAGTTGTATAGCTCAAGATATGGTCAAAACTATAAGACCAAAGTTTCTGACTTTTCTAGGCAGATTATATATGTGTTATAGAAATTATTAAAAATAGTAAACGACCTCATAAAAATATTAGGATTGTGGGGTTTGAAATCTAACATCTTAAACTTGATTTTAGACTATAAAAACGTCCATTTTAATGATGAATTGATTTTTATAAAAATCATGGAATTGAACAAAACTTTCTGGACAGAGTGTATTTCTTGCATTTGGTTTATAAAAATGGTTTTTGAGTATGGTTTGGTTAATATACTTGTTGAGTGAACCTTATAACATGTTATTAAACATAAATAAAAGAGAAGAACCCTCACAATGGTGGTTTTTGAAGAAGTTTGGACAGAAGTGAGATGAGGAAATCTTGAGTTCTTGTTTTCTTGAAAAATATTTGCTAAATGATGAATTATTGAGGGGTGGTGCTATGGTGGTTTATGGTGGTGGTGGGTGGTATATGGTGGTGGTTTGCTCCAGATCTTTAGAGTGAGAATGGGGTTTTTAGTGAGAGGTTAGAGAGTTTGGTGGTTGAGTGGTGTGTGAAGTGAGGTCTCTTGCATAAATGCATGTATCTGGAGTGGTTTAATGAAAAGAGGGGAATCTCATGATGGGGGGCCATGTGGCGGTGTTGGGGGATGGCCTAGGGGCCCATGGGGATGTGGGTTTGTGATTTATTTTTTGTTTCTAGTCTGTGTTGCGTGCGGTGTTCCTTTGTTAGTTATTTTGTTAAATCGTTTAATTGCGTAACATTTTCTTGTGTTATTTTAATTTGCGATATATTTGGAATTATTTTTTATTGAAGTATTGTTAAAATACTTTATTTTGAGTTGTCAAAATATTTATTGACTTTTGTTTGGTTGCCGAATTCGATTCGCGCTTTTTTACCAAGTTTGTTACGTTTTAATTAAAACGTCTAGGTTTTTCGTGTATTATTTAAACAAAACAATAATATATGATAAATAACTTCTAAAAATAGGTTCAAGTTATTTATAGAAATTTTTTCACCAACGCCATATATTGTGTTGGACTCCGTCCGATCGTTTTGCACAATTATAGATAAACACATAATCACGTAAGTGTATATTCAAATATACATGAAATTACAAATATCTAACCTAATATAAACTAAATACAAGTAATTTGGGTTTCAAGTAGGTTTAAAAGTAACCCTAAATCGTCGGGTGTCACATAATGACTCCAAATTCTGGTCATTAGACATATTATGAGATGATCCACAACCTCCAGAAACATAAGTAGACCCTTGTTTACTTGAATCTACTTGTATTCCACCCATTGACATAAAACAAACATTGTGATTGTACCTCGATGCTTGCTTCTTGCTTTCTACCTCTGGCTCAAAATTCCTAAGATCATTGTATATATCCTCCAGCTCTTTAATCTCTAAATCTGCACTCTATCTCAATCCAACAGTGTAGATGGTCCATTCATCACTTAAAGATCTTAAGAAATTCCTGTTCAAATCATCTTTGTCAATCTTAACCTTGTAATTTTCCAATTCCCCAACCAGTTTAGTGAATCTGTCAAAGGTTTGGGTTAAAGTTTCACTCTTCACATGGTTAAAATTTTTAAACCGTTGTTTTAACAAAGATTTTTTATTTTTCTTGGTGTTATCATTCCCACCAAATCTCTTATGAATTACTACCATGAGAACCTTTACATCTTCACAGTTCTCAAACTTACTTTGATATTCATTGGGAATTGATAACAACAAGGTACTTAGATCCTTGAACTCAGTAGATCTAACCTTTCTTTCAACATCAGTTGTAGGTGGTGGTCTTGGTTGTTTTACACCATCACCATCAACAGGGTAAGGAGGACCATTCACTACAACTTCCCACATCTGATAATCTGTGAGAAGCATGGAATGTTTGATCCTAACCTTCCAAAGATCAAACTCATTCGGTTTGAGCATTGGAATCTTTGTGGCTTGTATTCCTTCACTATTCTCAGTCGCCATTGAATCAAACTTAAGTAAACTAAAACCTCAATAAATAGCGTTTATTAATCTTCACTAATTCAAAGCTTTCCAAAGCTCTGATACCACTTTGTTAATCCCTTGACGATTCTTCAGTTAAGCTTTGACAACTTGTTAAACAATTGCGGAATAATTATTTAACAGTACAGTAAAGATTATGAAAAATATATAAAACATGTTGAACATGTAATAATCACAAGCTTCAATCTTATTAATGATTACAAGACGAATACACACTGTATTAGGGTTTACACCTTGAAGCTAATAATATTCTGTTCGTACGTAACCTAAACTAGGTTCTAAGGATCTCTATTTATAATGCATAGATACCTGTACAAGTCATCCTACATATATGAAACCAAATCAATTCCATATATAACTCAAACACTTATGACCACCTTATAAACATAAACAGTCATAACTACAATCTATAACTAACGGTCATAACCTCTAACGGTTAGACAATTATATCTGCTTAACATATACAATTACCAGTCATAACTATAAGATAGTAATAACTACTTGACACAATAATAACTAGCAGCTATAACACCTTCAAGCAATCATAAACACTTTGTCTTCAGTCTTCAATCAGTTATAACATCACTAGCAGTCATAATCCGACAAGATTAGCAGTTATAATTCTTCAACACTAACAGTCATAATAACTTGTACAAACAATCAATCAGTCATAATCTTCTCAGTGGTAGTTTTAACCCAAAACAGATTAGACTTTACAACAAATTTGGGGTCAACCCTTAAGATCCCACCAGATGTCAGGATCTCTATTGCTCATATTCTGTTGCCCTCCATAGCAGATAAGCAAGGAGAGAAAATTTGTGATGTTGATGATCCTGATCCTGGTGATAATTCAGATACATCAACTTCCGGGGGCAATTTAGGATCATGGATGCGACCAATCATGGAATACTTGCGAAGTGATGTGATCCCAAAGGATGAAACAAACCCTAAGACTTTCAAGTTAAAGGTATCTTGATTTATTATTCATAATGGAATATTGTATTGAAAATCTCTTGCAGGACCATTTTTACGGTGCCTTGAGGATCCTGAAACACAAGCAGTACTTAAGGATATACATGAAGGAGACTGTGGAAATCTTTCTAGGTGCAGAGCATTATTTTTAAAAAATTTGAAACAGGTTACTCTTGGCCAACTATGCGGAAGGATTCCATGGATTTTGCTCACAAATGTGATGCTTGTCAAAGGCATGGGAACATCCATCATCATCCGGCAGAACCGATGTATCCAATTATCTCTCCATGGCCATTTATGAAGTGGGGAATGAATATCATGGGAAAACTACGTACTGCTCCTGGAGGAAAGGTTTTTATGCTTGCAATGACGGACTATTTCTCACAATGGATTGAAGTTGAGGCGTTTGTGCAAGTAAAAGAAAAAGACGTGATCTCGTTCATTAAAAGAAATATCCCGACTAGGTTCGGGATCCCAGCAAAGATAGTATGTGATAATGGATCTCAGTTTATTGGAAAAATGACAACTAAATTATGTGAAAGTTGGGGGATCAAGATGATAACTTCAACACCATTTCATCCTCAAACTAATGGTCAAGCGGAATCCAGCAACAAGATCATTATTAACAACCTTAAAAAGAGGCTAGATGCCAAGAAAGGGAGATGGGCTGAGGAGTTATCTTTTGTTTTATGGGCTGATAGAACTACATAAAAAGAAGCAACCAAACAAACTCTTTTTTCTTTGGAATTTGGATCTGAAGCAATGATCCCAACAGAAATGGTGATACCGACGGCAATATCCCGAATGCATAATTTGGAAGCAAATAAAGAAGCGTTGATTCAAGATCTGGATACCGTGGATGAGATTATAGATCGTACCAAGATTAGAATTGCAGCATATCAGCAAAGGATCTCAAAATCTTACAATAGGAACGTCGGGATAAGAAGATTCCAAAATGGGGATTTGGTATTAATGAAAGTATTTCAAAATACTAGAAATCCTGTTGAGGATAAATTGGCACCAAAGTGGGAAGTTCCTTATTTGATTGATTCGGATGCTGGCAAGGGGGCATACTGGTTTGTAAATATGGATGGTGAAGTCTTACCGAGATCCTGGAATGCAATCCATTTAAAGCTCTATTATCTGTAAGTTGGAAATTATATTCAACTTAAATAAGGTACTCCTATGATCCCTAACTTTCCATTATGTTTAATTTTTATATATGCACATGTATGTATTATGATTATCTAAATATATAAATGTATATCTATATATGTATTTAATTTCTTTTATTTATGTCATTATCTTCATTTGAATACCGTACTGACTTAAGCATCGGAGGGATGTTAGGCAAACTAACACCCACCTTTACCCAAGGTTTTGTATTTGTTGTAGTGAATTCATTTGAGGATCATGGAATGAGGATAAGGGGTTGGCCACCTCTCTCCCCCAATTAAGGATCTCAGGGATTCTGATAAGGTTAGAGGTTTCGGGCGGATAAACACCTCTCTAATTATTTGGGTTGCCACACCCATGCCTGGAGTGCATGACATTTGATTATAGTGTCAAGGTTATGGGACCGGTGATGCCTCTGGTACCCGAAAATTTCATGACCAACTGGCCTATAGATCAAACTCTTCCGAATTGTCGACACTGATGTGCACTTGACATGTTGACCTAAGGTTTTTGGCATTTTCAGATCATACTAAGGTTTGAAATGTTTTCACATTACCTAAGGTTTTGTCGTTTTTGCGTCACTAAAATTTGAATATTCCCAAGTTACACAAGGTTTGTAATGTTTTCACATTACCTAAGAATATTGATATCTTTATACCATACAAAAGTCAGATTATCCCGAGTATTAGCTTAGCCCACGGACAAGTGTAATGTTTTCACATTACTAAAACATTATTTTGTGGGCTTTGCCCAATCATAAGTCTATTGGTTGTAATGTTTTCACATTGCCAAAAATAATCTTTCAAAAATCTAAAAGTTTTATAAATTTTCGTATTGTCAAAAGTATTTTATAAACTTGTTACAAAGATTTGTGTATTTCTGACATTTTATATGTCGCAAATAACTTTTATAAAAAAAATTAATGACACTTGGCAAATACTTCATGGTTACATTACATGATATTGTCTATGTGATTTTCCTTATAATAATCAACTCAAAGTAAATTTCAGGATCCCGAAATATGGGAATCCTGATTTCAAGATTATTTCAAGATTATTTCAAGATATTCTAAGGATCTCCTCAGAATCTTAAAGTTATGAAGTAGATTCTGTAATATGGGAATTTTCCCATCAAAATTATTTCAAGCATTTCCTGAGGGAATCTCCTCAGGACCCTAAGAATATAAGTTGTTTAATGGAAGAATCTTTCAATTATCCTGCAACATGGTTTATCTAAAATATATCCTGAGGGAATATCCTCAGGATCCTAATTTTGAGCATAAAATCAAACAAGATATATGTATACCGAGGGAATCTTCTTAGTATCCTGGAGCAAAGAAGATATATAACGGGTCCTATAATTATTAATTCCAAAATACAACAGGTATATCCTATCCTGGGAATGAGTTGTGAGGTATTCACAGCTAAAGCAAAAAACCAAGTGGCCAACATAAACCACTTCGAATACCACCATGGTTAGCCATGCCAGGCCAACCTCGCCAAAAATTAATTGTTTTAGTTACATCACAACCCTTATAGAACATAAAGCATCGAAATAAAGATAAAAATTGGGTTCAGGCTAGTCATATGCCATCCTCGCCCGATGTGCCATCACAGTTAACTGTGTCTTCTGCCATCGTTGTATCTTCATTATCTCTGGAATTAGAAGTTTCACCTTTGATTATTGCTAGGGCATCGTCGATCTTAGCTTTCGGTGCTTTGGTTGCTTTTCTTTTTGGGGCCTTGGACCCTCCATGGCTATTTGTGAATGGGGTTGAAGCAAGTCCAGAGTGGTCCTCCTTAATCTCTACCAACCTATCTTTCCAGCTTAGACGTCCTACATAGTAATGTCTAGACCATTGTCAGCAGCTTCTGTAGCAATGAATATCTTGGTTTCCAGTACAGCAATGGCAACGTCTCTTTTTGCCTCATCAATCAGGATATTGTTCATAGCCATTGCTTCATCGTTAACTTTATTGAACTTCTTAGAAAGTCTGGCTTTGAGGGTTTTGATCTTTCGCTTTGCCTTAGCTAGCTTGACAGAATCTTTCTCATGGGCAGCAATTCTCTCTATAGCAAGTGATCTCATATCGTCGATTGTTTCAACTTTTTTGATGTAGTTATCCAACATAATATCGGTGGCCTGTGTGAAGATTACATGTTAGATTCCTATCTAGTAGGGATTGGAACTAAAAGGCATTACCATAAGAAGATTAGTAGCGGGATCATTGTGACATCCGTCACCAAAACTATATTCATAGGTTTGTTTCCTATAATCATTTCTAATTTGTATTCACGTACATAAGTAATGTGGAGAAATAAATTAAGTATTCGTATTTTAAACTATGTGAAAATTTAATTCTCGTATAGTGTTCAAAAACTCGAATCAATGTTCGAACGCGGTTAGATTAAAAGTTATGATAATAATAATTAAATACTAATAATATGAATAATTAATAATATAATATGAATAATAATAAAATAAAAGTAATAATAATATAATAATAGTAATATGGTAATATAATCAACGTATGATCATTTAATGATTATATAAATATTATAATAATAATGATGGTGATCACTACATACATATAAATACACACTCAATAAAACCCTAATTTCTTTTATAAAAAAAATACATTAAGCTGCCCATCGATCAAAAGAAAAGAAAAAGAGAAGAAAGAAAGAATTATCAAATCGAATTCGTGTTTTGCTTCCGTGTATTCTTGTTCGTGTGTATACGTAGGTATAATCATAAACCCTAATCAATATATATTTATTTTACTTTTATTTTTCTGAAATAGATATATATGGGTCGATTTATGTGTTTGGGGAAAGAATATGTTGGGTTTAAGGTGTTTTTGAAGTCGAATATTATATACCGTTAATCGCAATTCCTGTCCAGATTTTCATAGTAGTAATAAACGGCTGTTTTGACCTAGCTACGTACGTTTTCAGGCTTTGGCCAAAACTGTAAAGTTGTAGATCTCAAAATTTTACCTACACTCTCAGTGTTTTGATCTCTAAAACTAAACAGATTATTTTATAAAAATTATTTAGTAAACTACTGTAGTGAAATCCGAATTTTCAGAAAACTTTGGATAGTTTAAATTGAATTGGTTAGTTATTTTCAAATCGCTTTGGGACTTATAAATGATATCTAAGTTGATTTTTACCCTTAGTCCTTTGTTACTCAAAGGTTTGCTACAAGGCTTAATGAAATATCTTACTTGTTTGAGTTATATAATTTTTAATCGATAGAGGTCATGTTATCGTTTTATACAGACATTGTTATAAATTTATCTTCTAATAAGCTTTGGTATAAGAGAACTAAATATAATATCTTGAAATCATAAATGCTTGCAAAATAGTCAAATTGTGAATTAGCATTTTAGAATCTAAAGAAGTATTTAACAAAATAGCACTTGGATGTTATCTAATCATGTTCAGAATGAAGTTCTACTACTAAGATTTTAAGTCGTATTGAGTAATGTATTCGAAAATATTAACATTCATGGAAAACTCGACTAACATCAACTTCAACTAAAACATTATAGTGAATGAGTTAATCCTATTATATAAATTCCTTAGTATTATTTAACATGTTTGTAGAAAACTTTGGTAAAATGAGAGACTACGAGTTAAATCGTTTGTTACCAGTAACTAGATTTCATTATAAGTTAATATAAGTATATGTTATGTCTATAAATTCAACCAATCAACTATGATATAATAAAAAAGTATAGTTTTGCCTAGGTTATTAATCTATATGAATTTATTTGTAGTTTGACGTATTGTATTGTTTGGTGGATTCATTTTGGGATGATATTTGCTTTGTTAATCAAGGTGAGTTTTTGTGGCCCCGTTTTCATTTACATGTTTTCATATTGGGGGGAAAATATGCTCATGTTTTTTATCAATGTTTTTATGCTATGAACGTATTCATTTCTATTTTTGGACATATGCTTGAAATGTGTGACACTCTGTGACTTATGTGCTTTGGTTGTTGGTTTACATTCGGTTTTACTTCTTGGTGGGGTAATTACCGTGCATTGAGACTTGTTGGTTTACATTCGGTTTTACTTCTTTGCGGAGTGATTACCGTGCATTGAGACATATTGGTTTACATTCGGTTTTACTTCTTCGTGGAGTGATTACCGTGCGTTTGAGACATATTGGTTACATTATTTCACATATGTGTACATTTTCATTGCATTGTCCTAACCAGTTTATTATCACAACGAAAGTTATTTTATGGTGTGTCATTTCAAACCTACGAAACTCACCTACATACGGGTTGACGTTTTTGAGCATAACTTTTCAGGTAGCACTAGTAAAACAAAAGCAGAGGACAAGAGAACTTAGTGGACCACATAGGTTGCATTAAGGAGTTGTTCAAGACTTATAATACTTTGTTTGTTTGGGAAGACTTATTTTGTTTGGAAGTTTTGTTTAAGTAATATTAATTGCAATACATTGATTCATTGTTGGAATGTACGCTTGGCATGAACCGCTATTCGTGTTAATGACATCATGACACATTGATCTTTATATTTCATATAGAGTTTTTTATAATGATGTGTTATGATCCTATCATAGGTGTACCCCGTTGTTTCCACTTTAGACGGGGTGTGACAGATTGGTATAAGAGCCATTGGTTATAGAGAATTAGGCGGATTGACCTAGATTATAACCTAGGAACCTTCATATAGATGCTATTATAGGAACTACGTGTGCATGAAAAGAAGTATACTTATTTGTTAGGATATATATAAACTCACTTACTACATAGACGACGTGTTCTCATTCGTGTTTCAATTCACGAGATAGACATGCTCCGTTGGTGGTTAACGACACGAAGTCATTAATGTTATCTATCAATACTATATCGATCGTAGTATCATTTTCTTATAATTCGTGCCACTTTTAGATTTCAATATTTAGGAACAAGGTTGAACATTGTGATATAGGATTTGGTAATAAGTACATATATGAAAGGATAGCCTAACAATTATGGCGGCCGATGTAATTGCGAAGGTATCACAACATATATGTGTTTATATGACCATATTTGAGTGTCCAATGTGTGCTTTCAAAGTCGTGTGACGACGTAAAATCTCGACTCTACTTGTTTTGAAATCATGATCCTTAGTCGTTGGTTTGGCGAATACATATGACACTATCCAAACTACTCATTTATTTTAAACTCACACGTACTCAAAGTCGTAGTAAACATGCCACCAAGACATTTTACTCGAAATGATAAATGTAAAATGTGATGGGAGCAAGATGAGGTAAATATAAAAGTATAAATCTTGTAGAAAGTAAATGTCACTAAGACATAGAATCTGTATCGTGAAACTAATAGACATGGATAATAACTTACTAATGAATAACCTTGCAAAAACTCTATTAAAGTTATTACTCACTGGAACTAAATAATTGGCTCTTTATTCCTCAAATTTTTTGGACATAATTACATCTTAAATTCCCTTAGAAATTTCAAATTGCAACCATGTATCATATGATAGTCTTTGCCTTTCTAGTCACTGATGCACTCATCACTTGGCCACTCATACTTCCTCGCAACAAAGTTTTCTAATCCCTTTTTCAAGTTAGTTTAAAATGTTGATATCTTTTGGACATTCAATTCTCTGTATGGCACGGCAACTTCACCTTCATATAATAAGGGCTCCAATGCCACATGTTACAATAGAATTGATCACGCCCCAACGGTCAGTCAAGGAATTGCTTTCCAGTCGTTGCGGACCTTCCAGTCGGAGGCGGGTGATCAGTGGGTTTTAAATTTATAATGCTGGGAAGCCTAAGTTTTATTACTACCTAATGCTCTTATTAATGGTAGTAAGCGGTAAGTCTGACTCAGGTGTCGTTATAAAAATTGGAGCGAATCGAAATGAAGTGAATACCTTAAACAATAGAAGCTAATAGGATGGGTTTAAAAGAGCGTTTTGGTATTTTCTAAATTAACTATGATACAGAAAAGTAAATACTAAACTAAGGATAGGGTAAGCAGATAGATAGAGATTGTGATTGCTGAAGTTTCAATTTACAATAGAATTGATCACGCCCCAACGGTCAGTCAAGGAATCGCTTTCCAGACGTTGCGGACATTCCAGTTGAGGCGGGTGATCAGTGGGTTTTAAATTTATAATGCTGGGAAGCCTAAGTTTTATTACTACCTAATGCTCTTGTTAATGGTAGTAAGCGGTAAGTCTGACTCAGGTGTCGTTCTTAAAATTGGAGCGAATCGAAATGAAGTGAATACCTTAAACAATAGAAGCTAATAGGATGGGTTTAAAAGAGGGTTTTGGTATTTTCTAAATTAACTATGATACAGAAAAATAAATACTAAACTAAGGATAGGGTAAGCAGATAGATAGAGATTGTGATTGCTGAAGTTTCAATATTCAGGTTTCGGGATGATGTTCATTATAAAAGATGATTGGATACTTTCCTTTAATAAAATTAACAGAGGTTTGATGTCAACACTAGCATCTTACGATTTAAGTGAAAACCCTAAGTCGCATGTCACTGGTACTAGGATATCATGAGTCTGATCAGATCAGGCTGCTCGGTCCCCCAACACTGTCCGATAAGGACTAGTGACCCATCTTAGAGTTAACTCCTGGGCGCATAAATAAGGCAACAGACCGATATTTAATTTCTGACCTTTCTTAACACCTAATTCTAATTGATTTTATTAAGGGTCGTACTATTGCTTGCTAATGTATGTTAAACTGTCAGTTATGTTGGATCAAGAGGTTTAAGCATCCTACACTACAACTGAATGTTTGCTTTCTTTTCAAAATCCCTTGGATTTAATTGAGGAGCACAAATACTTCTGTCAAGGTGTAGACCCTCCTTTGCGATCAAACGTTCATCCCTAGGTTCGTTTCATGGTGTATACTACGTTTTTCAGCAGTTCCACAGCTTTTATATATACCTAGACCATGTTCAGGAAGGGTGACTTCCCGGTACCCACGGTATCATATGCTTATGACCGGTCTGTATCTTCCACGCATATGTACTACACCAGCGGTGTTTCCAGCGCTATACTAAGTACTGGGCCATTTTACAGCATGTCCACAGCTTCATACAAAAACACAGATAACTATCTACCAATACTAAGGTTGATCAAGTCCTAATACTAAAGTAATAGTCACGTGAAAGCTTGGAAAGGGTGGAATGGGTGGTTTAGATCTACCATTTGAAAAGTTTAACCCGATACATAACATAACAATTTCCAATCACATATTTAATCAAAGATTAATTTAACATCATTCCTACTCCTAAATATCTACATTTCAACAATCACAATATTACACTACTCAATAAGCATGGCAATAAGTAAAGCACATACAATAATATTACGCATGGATAAATCAGACATAATAACAGTATGAGGGAATAGATATCACCGGATAATAGAGCAGCGTAACAAGAGAATAGAACTTGCAATCCTTGAATAAAAGCTTGAACACCAATACTCCTTGATTACAAAAGCTACTCTCTACTCTAATCTACTAGCTACCCACTAACTACTCTCTAACCCTCTAGAGAGAGAAGTTAGAGAGAGAAACTAATTAACTAAGAAAGAAAATTACAAGAGTGTGTAAAAGTGAGAGTGAATTGTTGAATGAAGAATTGGATTAGAAATGAGGAGGTTAAGGTCACTATTTATAGGCTCCAAGTTATTGAATTTACATTCAGCACCCCTGCTCCCAATTTAATACTGAAATACACCCTTGATCTATGAAATTCAACACCATAAGGGGGGTATACCACCCTAAAAGGAGTGTATTCGACACCAAAAGGGCGTATTCGATAGCAAATAGGGTATATCCGGCACCATAGAGGGGTATACCACCCCTAGAAGGGGGTATACGGCCCTGTAGAGGGGGTATACGGCCCCTAGAGGGTGGTATACGGCCCCTAGAGATACGGCCCCTAGAGGGTGGTATCCCCTTGGTCCGTGGTCTTGTGTACTGGATCGTAAGTCTTGTGTGCTGGATCATACTCATTTGGCTCTAACTTCTTCGTTCTTGATCCGTTTCTAACGATCTTTATATCCACGCGTTTGTAATCTCCAGACCTACATTTTAAGATACTTATTAAGTCCTAGATCGGAGTTTTACGATAAAATAGCGCGTCGAACGAATTATGCCTATTTAATTGTGTTTTTCGTTCATTTACCGTTGTTTTTGAAATACTTATAAAGTTTTGACCTTTTTAATAAAATGTGGTAAATGTGGAATTTATTGGCATGATTTTGTTAATTAAGTGCTAATTATAAGGTAAAAGATGTGCGTAAAACATGACTTTTTATGTCAAATCAAATATCCCACACTTAGACTTTGCTTGTCCTCTAGGAAACTGTATCTCACTTCGCTCAAGGTTTTGAGTAAATGGATTAGTTGATGAGAACAGATATTTCCTAAGGATATCAACTCCTCAAAATAGGTAAATTATTTCAAAAAGTAAGCATCAATAGAATAAGAAATCTTAAAACTGAACTGGTTGTCCCTTTAGCATACTTTGCAACTCTCGAAATGTAGAAGTACATGACTGGGCGATCCTCACAGGTGGTCACTCAATTCACTCAAGAAGTGTATCGGGTTTCCTAACATTCTAAACAAACGAAATCGCTCAAAGCCAGTCATGCATCGCTTATCATCATAGGCTTGGTCGAGAATCGCATCTCCACTACCCCAAATGAGGACGGTGCTAATTATCCCAAGGCATTTTTGTTGGGTTGTAATGTTCAGGTGAGGGTTAAATAGGTATGAAAAAGGGTTGTTTCAAGGTTTAAAGGGTATGCTTATTTTAGGAATTTTCAGATTTTATGAAAAACTTTATTTAGATATGCTTTTTAATGAAAATAGAAAAAGATAACGGTAAGGAAGGAAGATAGCTATTTTGACATCTATCTTCTTGAAAACACATGGAAGATTTACGTCTTTCAGAGATTAGAGTTTTCGGGAGATTTTGAAGCACTTAGCTTTATTTAGATAATAAATTTTTTCTTACTGCCTTTTGAGATCCTTTCATATTTTCATTTTTCACACTTTTTGATATTTCAAATTTTACTTGGTGCCAATTTTTCGCACCACAAGATTCTCGATCTTTTGAGATTTCTGAAATGCACGCGAGAAGTTTTTGAGTAAAACACGAATTTTGTGATTTTTGGAGTGAAAGCAAAAAGAATATCTAAATAGCATTTTTTCAAAAATTCAAAAAATTTAAGATAAGGTTTTGGTGGGTATGGAAAGGAATGGTTTTAAAATATTTGGGTATTTAAGAACTGAAAAGATTAAGGCTCAACAGGGTTTACTAAGTGGATGATCGATACTAAAATTGAGTATCGGCAGGGTTAGGCTTGAAGAGATATGAGAAAAATGAATTTAATCCTAATATATGCCAAGATCCTCTAATTGCACCTATACCGCGTACGGTACTCTTTGGTATGGTCTCGAAGCGTATACCAGGAACAAGTTCTAATTCTAAGACGCATGCATCGGCACACACAGAGAAATGAATGGTGAAGCATTAAAAATGAATGCTTATTAAAGGCTCAAGTTCCTCACACAACAACATAGGGTGTATGCGACTCGTCATGCGATGCTTCGAAGATGACCATTTCATTTTTAAGGGATCCTTATTCTGCCTTATCATACCTTCCAAAGTAATTTATTTATTCTTAAAAAGTGATTATCCTTAAAAAGTATTTTTCTTACCAAAAGATCTAAAAATTTACAAAAGTCAGTCTGCTGAATGAGTAGTCCGATTACTGTCGAAGCGAGACTATTTTTATAGCAAAAATTTTTGAAATTTTTGACAAAATGGAGTTTGATTTTTAAAAAAAAATATGTAAAAATTTTGAGCAATAAATGAGTTTAGGAATTTACGTTGGAGGACAAGAGGTCAAGAACTTTCCAGTATGACATACCGTGTATCCCACACTTAAAGGAACATTGTCCCTAATGTTCACTACTTAGGCGAAGATCTTTTGGGGGATCCCACACTTAGAGTTTGATTATAGGATATGCTCACTTTAACGTGTTTTGAAAATGGTGGAATAAAATCCCACACTTAGAGATTAGGCATAAAGGATATGGTATGAATATTTCAGGAAGATAACGGAAAAGAACGAAAAACTCCCCTCATGGATTCACGAGATGAAAATGATTTGGCTGAAGAAGGATGAATTGCTCGCTAGAGATTCCAGCTTGCTTCCGTCTAAGAACAGCCTTCCGGTTTAGTGCATGTCATCTAGTCGTGAATTATTTCCATCATTCTCAACAATCAATTCAACCACATTTTATTCTACTAAAATAAACAAAGAAAACGTAAGCATAAAGATAAATAGATAGATCATCCAGCTAAGTAGAAAGCTGGGTAAAAAGTACCAAAAGATCAAAACAAGTTCACAAGTCATCCCACCATAATAGTTAGTGCTAATACAGAACAATGATAATAATAAAGTACTGGAGATGAGAAAGTCTAAGGACGAGGAGACCCCTGATCAGTCACATGAAGATCAAATGCAGAAGTGGAAGGGATATTTCCTGCAGCCGAAAGCTCACCACTTGTGGCTCTCCCTGATACAGTCTGATGTAATAAGCATGTGCTTCCTCAAGACATCCCTCAAGACATTTTTCGGCAAGTCATCTACTGATTCAAAACCCCACTCTTGTAGGCATTGAGTTGTCATGCGTGCCTCCTCAAGTAATATCAAGTAACCTCTCCTAATGTCCTCATTTAGAAGCTCATTTTCTGGAATAGCATCAAAGTTGAGTATCCCTGAGAATCCTGAGAATGTGGGGCCATCAGCACCAGTGGTGGGCATGACCGAGCGATAAACATTTGGATCATCAGGCCTCGGGATCTCATAAATCGGAGATAAGACATGGGTAGCTGGGGATGGCTGCCGTGAGGTAGATGGAGCAGTTGAGGAGTGTATGGAATATTCTGGCTCATAGCGAGATGCGGTGGGCGTGGTGTATGATGGAATAGCGGTGGTAACTGGGGCAAAGGTGTTGGTGACTGGTGGAAATGTGGTTGGTGGTGTCGCACATCTATACATCAGTGGCTCTGGTATCGGCAATCCAAATCTATGAGCTACATTTATCTCATGAGCATGTCTAACCTGAAGTGCATGAAAAGTCCAATACTGTGAAAGTGGAGTCACTGGTGTTGTCCAGTCAACAACACTCTGAACCCTAGATGTAGAGCCAGTTGCCCTAGTATCCTCCTGCGGTGCTCTAACATCTCTATCATCATCTGGTATCTCAATTGGCTCATCATTATCAACATCCCTGTCTCTCTTACTATTCTTCATTTTCAGAACACAACCAGGAATGGCCTGTTTGGTAGCTCTCCAGAATGTCTGCCCGCTCGAATCAATAGATATCAACCATATAGTGCAGAAGTACTCTAGATCAAACGGTAGGGATCGAACATAAGGCGAGCTAGTGTAATCGCTCATGTGATCCTCTATGAGCAATCCCATACGGATACAAATCCTGGTTATGAAAGCTCCTATATAGATATACTTTGTCATCTCAAATGTCGTCTCTCTTTGAATCCTCTCGGCTACTAAGAAAGCTACATTCACATTTTTCTTTTTAATCATGGCGTTTATCACAAAAAGATCATCAGCTCCAACAACTCCTCCTGTTTCTTTCTTTCCATGTAGTGATACAGCTAGTAGCTTGTGCAGGAGTCGATGCTCAACTTTGAAGAACGCGGAGGCTTTTACATTTGAATGAAAACTAGTACCCGTTAGATTGTCCCAAATCAGCCCATGGTCTTCATTACATGAAACACCTCATGAACTATCTAAGAATATATGAGAATGTGTATGCTCCTCTGTGTAGAACCCAAGATATACCACAAGCTCAGCCAAAGACACATGTTGCTTCACCCCTCTATAGTTAAAGCTGATTAATCACTTATGTGTAATATAGAAGATGCAAGGGTTGAATTTGTAGGTCAACATGAACTCAATAACTAGCTCTCGGTAAATGTATTCATTGAGGGCGAACATCTTGTACCAAGCATCCATTTTCTCATCATTGATCTTGTATTTCACTAACTTCCTCAACTCACTCTTGTACCCAAGTGCCTTTACATCTCTCAAGACGATAAATCTGTTCTTTCCAAATGGCCGGTTCATCCAATCCTTAATTAGTTTCTTCTTTTTGGCGGAAGTAGCCAAGTATTCCAAAGTAGGATGGATATCTTCAGAAGCAGACTTCATCTATCAAGATAAAAGACAATTAGTGCGCATCATGATCATAGATATATGGATTTACTATGTTATCCAAAATTTTAAATAAAAATTTGAAATGTAGGCTTTAAAAATCGAATAATCCATAACCTATAAAGATACATTTTTAACCAAACCGCAATCACCAAACCACAAATTTATCACCAATAAGTTTCTTAAGCTATGGTAAATGTCGTAAGCATTTTTCTAGGACAAAAGTTCTTATTTTATGAATGATTCCTAGAAAAGGCTTTAAACAATGAAAATGCATTAGTAATTAACTAAGTAAGCATTAAGATTTTAAAGAAACCTTGTAATTACCTTACTTTAATCAAAACTTTGCAATTTACCATAAACTTAGAAAACTAGTGATGAAACTTTATCACGCCCCAACGGTCGGTCAAGGAATCGCTTCCCTGTCGTTGCGGACCTTCCAGTCGGAGGCGGGTGATCAGTAGGTTTTAAATTTATAATGCTGGGAAGCCTAAGTTTTATTACTACCTACTGCTCTTGTTAATGGTAGTAAGAGGTAAGTCTGACTCAGCTGTCGTTCTTAAAATCAGAGCGAATCGAAATGAAGTGAATACCTTAAACAATAGAAGCTAATAGGATGGCTTTAAAAGAGCATTTTGGTATATTCTAAATTAACTATGATACAGAAAAGTAAATACTAAACTAAGGATAGGGTAAGCAGATAGATAGAGATTGTGATTGCTGAAGTTTCAATATTTAGGTTTCGGGATGATGTTCGTTATAAAAGATGATTGGATACTTTCCTTTAATAAAATTAACAGAGGTTTGATGTCAACACTAGCATCTTACGATTTAAGTAAAAACCCTAAGTGGCATGTCACTGATACTAGGTTATCATGAGTCTGATTAGATCATGCTGCTCAGTCCCCCAACACTGTCCGATGAGGACTAGTGACCCGTCTTGGAGTTCACTCCTGGGTGCATGAATAAGGCAATAGACCGATATTTAATTTCTGACCTTTCTTAACACCCAATTCTAATTGATTTTATTAAGGGTCGTACTATTGCTTGCTAATGTATGTTAAACTGTCAGTTATGTTGGATCAAGGGGTTTAAGCATCCTACACTACAACTGAATGTTTGCTTTCTTTTCAAAATCCCTTAGATTTAATTGAGAAGCACAAATACTTATATCAAGGTGTAGACCCTCCTTTGCGATCAAACGTTCATCCCTAGGATCGTTTCACGGTGTATACTACATTTTTCAGCAGTTCCACAGCTTTTATATATACCTAGACAATGTTCAGGAAGGGTGACTTCCAGGTATCCACGGTGTTTTATGCTTACGACCGGTCCGTAGCTTCCATGCATATGTACTCCACCAGCGGTGTTTCCAGCGCTATACTAAGTACTAGGCCGTTTTACAGCATGTCCACAGCTTCATACAAAAACACAGATAACTATCTACCAATACTAAGGTTGATCAAGTCCTAATACTAAAGTAATAGTCACGTGAAAGCTTGGAAAGGGTGGAATGGGTGGTTTAGATCTACCATTTGAAAAGTTTAACCCGATACATAACATAACAATTTCCAATCACATATTTAATCAAAGATTAATTTAACATCATCCCTACTCCTAAATATCTATATTTCAATAATCACAATATTACACTACTCAATAAGCATGACAATAAGTAAAGGACATACAATAATATTACGCATGGATAAATCATACACAATAACAGTATGAGGGAATAGATATCACCGGATAATAGAGCAGCGTAACAAGAGAATAGAACTTGCAATCCTTGAATAAAAGCTTGAACACCAATACTCCTTGATTACAAAAGCTACTCTCTACTCTAATCTACTAGCTACCCACTAACTACTCTCTAACCCTCTAGAGAGAGAAGTTAGAGAGAGAAACTAATTAACTAAGAAAGAAAATTACAAGAGTGTGTAAAAGTGAGAGTGAATTGTTGAATGAAGAATTGGATTAGAAATGAGGAGGTTAAGGTCACTATTTATAGGCTCCAAGTTATTGAATTTACATTCAGCACCCCTGCTCCCAATTTAATACTGAAATACACCCTTGATCTATGAAATTCAACACCATAAGGGGGGTATACCACCCTAAAAGGAGTGTATTCGACACCAAAAGGGCGTATTCGATAGCAAATAGGGTATATCCGGCACCATAGAGGGGTATACCACCCCTAGAAGGGGGTATACGGCCCTGTAGAGGGGGTATACGGCCCCTAGAGGGTGGTATACGGCCCCTAGAGATACGGCCCCTAGAGGGTGGTATCCCCTTGGTCCGTGGTCTTGTGTGCTGGATCGTAAGTCTTGTGTGCTGGATCATACTCATTTGGCTCTAACTTCTTCGTTCTTGATCCGTTTCTGATGATCTTTATATCCACGCATTCGTAATCTCCAGACCTACATTTTAAGATACTTATTAAGTCCCATATCGGAGTTTTACAATAAAATAGTGTGTCGAACGAATTATGCCTATTTAAGTGTGTTTTTCGTCCATTTACCGTTGTTTTTGAAATACTTATAAAGTTTTGAACTTTTTAACAAAATGTGGTAAATGTGGACTTTATTGGCATGATTTTGTTAATTAAGTGCTAATTATGAGGTAAAAGATGTGCGTAAAACATGACTTTTTACGTCAAATCAAGAATGTAACTGAATAAGATCATTCTTAACATGAATTCTAATCTCGGTTTTGTTTAAAACTACTTGACTACAACTTTCGTAAGAATTTAAGTCAATCTAAAATGTACTTATACCATATCTTTTATAAATATAACGATTGCAACTCGGGTTGATCAAATCTTTTCCTAACGGAACACCACTAGTTGATATATTGGTCAATCCAAAAACTTGGTAATAATTCTCAAACTCAACCAACCCCTATTATGTATACTACTTAATAAAAGGAGTTTGAACGAAGAAAAAAAGAAGATAAACTTACCTATTAAATTGCCCTCTCAACTAAAACATCTAACTACCCGCGATCAATTAGATTATTGAATGAAGCCTCAAAATTCTCCTACTAAAACCCTTGGTACGCAAAATTAATTTATATCGTTATGAAATTCTCTGTGCCTTGGAACACATAGTTGCGTAAAATAAATTGCAATAATAAATAAATAAATAAATTTTATTACCATTCAAAATTTAAAATAAATCAAACAACGTAATATAATACACTCCATTGCTTTTAAAGTTTTACATCTAAAGATTTAGTGCTTCGAACTTTGTAATGTATTTCACTACTACATGAAATACCACCGGATAAGCTCTCAAGGGGAAAATTCACTCATAACTTTTGTATAAGATAGGAGAAATTCCCAGTTATAACTATTCTATGACATGCTCAAATAATGAGACTGATGTTAAATACGAGATTGATATACGCCCAACTCCAATGATAAAACCACTGTTGGGATCGAAGCTAAAATGACTAAGTGTTGAAGACCGAAGATAGAGTCTCAGCCACTGTTAGAACAAAGGATACTACCACTACTAGAAGATATGAAGGCTAGCCACTTCTAGTATATTTGTAATAGATAGCCACTGTTGGTAGAATACTTAGTGTTTTATAAAGAATACACTTGTAGACATTGTTAGTATATAATATAGTCACTACCACTGTTGGTACATTTAATGAAGTCGGTTAGGCAGTTAGAGTTATTTACGGAATAGATTTACATTCCATGATAACTGAAGATTGTATAGGACTCTATGCATTATAAATAGAGATCCGTATAACCTAGAATAGGTTAACTTTAGCTTCAAGGTGAAAACCCTAATACTCTGTGTATTCGTATTATTGTTCTAATAATATTGAAGCTTTTGGTATATTGTTTACGTATTATATATTTTTTAAACTTTATTGAATATTGTTAAGTGTTATTCCGCGACTTCTTAACAAACAAATCAAAGAAAACTTAGTTAGATCGATAATTGGGTTTAACAAGTGGTATCAGAGCAGTTTTTTGCTTTGATATTCAAGAAGTTTGAAAGTTTTAAATTTTCTGGAAAGTAATAGAGATGGAAACAGAGTCGAACGATGGAATTCAAGTCACAAGGATTTCCATGCTCAAACCAGATGAGTTTGAACTATGGCAGACTCGAATCAAACAATATATGCTGCTCACGGACTATCAGATATGGGACGTGGTATGCAATGGTCCTGCATATAATGTAGATGGTGATAGTGTACGTCAGGAAAGATCACCACTAACTACAGAGGCTGAAAGAAAGATCAGGGCCACTGAATGGAAAGCATTAAGCACTTTGCTGTTGGATATTCCTAATGAATACCAAAGAAGATTTGAAAACTGTCAAGATGCCAAAGTTTTAATGGAGGCATTAGTGAAAAGATTTGGTGGGAATGATAACACCAAGAAGAATAAGAGATCTGTACTAAAAAAACAGTATGAGAATTTTGCTGGGGTCAGAACAGAGACTCTTACTCAAACTTTTGATAGGTTTTCAAAACTTGTTGGTGATCTAGAAAATCACCAGGTTAAGATAGATCAAGATGATCTCAATAGGAAGTTTTTGAGATCTTTGGGTGATGAATGGACAATGTATACAGTTGGCTTAAGGCAAAGTTCAGATTTGGAGGAAAAAGAACTTGAAGATCTGTATAATGATTTAAGATCTTTTGAATCTGAAGTTGAAGGAAAGAAATAGTCAACTGGGTATACAAACAATGCTGCTTTTGTCTCTGTTGGCAATAATGGTGAAACTGGAGGATCAAGTTCATCCAAGGACAGATTTAATGATCATGTTCTTGAGTCTTTCTTCACAAGTCATGTAAATTCTTCACTGACTAATGAAGATTTGGAGCAGGTCAACAATGATGACCTTGAAGAGATGGACTTAAGGTGGCAGATGGCCATGATCACCTTAAGAACAAATAGATACATGCAGAGAACTGGTGTTAGAAACCTGGCATACAGGAAGGATGGTGTTGTTGGGTTTGACAAGAGCAAAGTAGAGTGTTTCAACTATCACAAGATGGGACACTTTGCTAGAGAGTGTAAAAATAATGGAAATCAAGCTGGAGTCATGCAGGGTTATGGAAACAACAATGGGAATCAAAAGAGGAATGCCTATTCAGAATGGTACATCTAATGCTTTGGTGTCTCAGGATGGTCTGGGATTCGATTAGAGTGACCAAGAGGAACACGAAGTGATAAATCATGCTATGATGGCTGTCATAGAAGAAACCAAACCTTCAGAGATCCCATATGAGGTACAATCAAAATTGTGTTCTTCTGTTTGTAAGAAAATGGTTAAATATTACAGGGTTCCACAATATTAAGGTGTGTGATGAACTTAAACTGTGTGAAATTAAAAGTAAACACACCACTGCTGCTATTGAAAACCTTGAAAAACAGATAAAGGCATATCAAGCTAATGAAACTCAATTTAATTATGATATAAAGTACTTGAATTGGGAAAAGAAGGTTTTAAAGGAAAAGGTAGAGCATTTTAATATGAAGCTATCTGAGTCATAAGTGAAAAGGAGTCAATTAAACTAAAAGTTAATGACTTAGAGAATGCTTCTAAAGGAGTTCAACAATTGATTAAATCACATATACATGACAAGCTTAAAATTGGTTTTGGATACAATTCAGTCCCTCCACCTTATAACAACAACTATTTTCCACCTAAAAGTGATCTAGACTTAGATAAACTTAAGGTAGGAATATCAGATGAGGTTAAACAGGTAGATCCAGTAGAAAGTTCAAATGAGAATGTTGATTTAAACAAAGTTGAGATCTCTGAATGGTCTGAGGAAGATGATAGTGATGATAGTACTTCTACTAGTGCAAACTCTGTGTCATCAAGTGATAAGTCAATTACTGGTCTAGTCTCTAAGCTTAAAGCTGATAAACTAGAAGAGGGTAAGAAGATGTTTCAAGAAAAGGTTAAGCAACAGATAGAACATGTGAGCAAAGCTAATAAATCTAGGAATAGTCTAGGCTATATTAGCAAAATAGTTAAACAAGAGTCTAAATCTGTGAATAATGTGAATCTCAATGATAAATGTGTTAACTGTGCTTGCAAAACAAGATCTTCTACACCAACACCATTTAAGAAAATTGTACCAGTAGGCAATCAAAGAAATTGGAACCAAATCGTTTCACAAAGATTGGGGCAAAATTTTCAATTGGTGAAGGAAAGATCCTATTATATCTGTGGAAAAACTAATCATCTTCAAAATGATTGTTATCACAATCCTAAGAATTTCAATAGGATTGTGAAACCATTTTGGACAGCAGCTAACATGATTAATAAACAAAATTCTAAATTCAAAGTTAATCATGTTGCCACTGTCAAGAGGATGAAAAATAAGGCTAACAGTGATACAACTGCAGCCACTGCTACTTTTGCTGCAGTGGTACCACCAAACAAAGCCAACAGGGGCAAGAAGACTACAACATTGGACAGTGTTGCCACTGTCAAGCATGGAGTCACTGCTAGTGGTAAACATTCCAACAGAATGTTTATACCAAGGCAGGCTACCACTGCAAGAGTAATTAACAAATGCCTAAGAGTTACCTCTGTTAGGCAAATTCCCACTGTTAGGTCTGATATTTGTTGGATTTAGAAACAAAAGAACACTGTTGCATCCAAAGTTTTCAAATCTAGCAGTGCATCAAAATCAATTATCTTACAGAGAGTTGATTTTCAAGATACACATAGGAAACCCAAAACCAAATTGGTTTGGGTTCCCAAGAAACTAATTCTCTTTTTGATTATTTATGCAGGGCAAGCCAAAGAACTTATGGCATATTGATAGTGGCTGCTTAAGGCATATGACTGGAGATAGGAACAAGCTACAGAACTTAAAGGAGTTTGATGGTGGAGATGTAGCATTTGGAAGCAATCCAAAAGGATGAAGGATAACTGGAAAAGGGACAGTAAACAGTAGTAAGTAAACCTTTAATGATGTATATTATATTGAGCAATTGAGATACAACTTACTTAGTGTTAGTCAAATCACAGATAAACAAAATCCTGTTTATTTCACTGACATAGAATGCCTTATTCTTTCTCAAAAACTCAAAATTCCTGAAAATCTTATTTTAATGAGAGTTCCAAGAAAGAATAATGTCACATGTAGTGACTTAAGTAAGATGGAATCTCAAACACTCAACTGTCTTATATTAAAGGCTACTGTGAATGAATCTGATATTTGGCATAGTAGGATGTGTCACATGAATTATAAAACAATCAATAAACTTGTCAAACATAACCTTGTAAGAGGTTTACCAAAAAAGATATATTCATGTGATGATCATTTTATTGCCTGTCTTAAACGCAAGCAACACAAAACTTCTTTTAAGAACAAAATTGTGAACTCTAATTACTCTCCCCTACACTTGTTACATATGGATCTGTTTGGTCCTACCAATGTAGCAAGTCAAGGGAAGAAATCATATTGCTTGGTGGTAACTGATGATTACTCTAGATTTAGTTGGGTTTTCTTTCTCAGGACTAAGGATGAAATAGGTGAACACATTAGGTCATTCATAACTAGAATAGAAAACAAAACTAATCAAAAGGTTAAGATCATTAGGTGTGATAATGGAACAGAATTTAAGAATCATGAGATGAATAACTTCTGTGAAGTTAAAGGTATAGAAAGACAGTATAGTGCACCTAGGACTCCTCAACAAAATGGAGTAGCAGAAAGGAGGAATATGACACTAATTGAGGCTGCTAGGTCTATGTTAGCAGATGCTAAATTACCTATGACTTTTTGGGCAGAGGCAGTTAGCACTGCTTGCTATGTTCAGAACAGGGTACTCATAGTTAAACCTCATAACAAGACGCCATATGAACTGTTATTTAAGAACAAACCACTGGTTAGTTTCTTAAGACCTTTTGGGTGTCCTTGTACAGTCTTGAATACCAAAGACCATCTAGGCAAGTTTCAGAGTAAGGTAGATGCAGCTATCTTTGTTGGATATTCTATTCAAATCAAAGCTTATAGAGTGTTCAATCAAAGAACTAGGATTATAGAGGAGTCAACAAATGTGACTTTTAATGAGCATACCCCCAATGCTACAGGAAAAGGTCCTGAATACTTGTTTGATATTGATGCACTAACCCATGCTTTTAGATATCCAAATGTTTCTTCAAATGCAGATACAAGTGTAGGTAATAATGATGACGGTTCTGGAGATTCAAACTTGACCAAGAAAGATTCTTTGGAATATGTCTTGTTTCCAATATGGTCTCCTGATCCACTTGAAGCATTCCATTCATATCAAACAGATCCACAACAATCTACCAAGGATTCACAAACAGATTCAAATGTTGATCCAAACATGCCTGATTTAGAAGATAGTGAATATATGTCAGATGAAGATAAAGGTTCACCAAAGCACTTTGAGAAAAATACAGATAATTTGGTTGAGCCTACCAGGAGTTTATTGGAGAGAATGTCACTTTCAGAATTGGATGATGGTGTCAATTTGCAGTATACTAATCTGGAAACTGGGATACCTGAAACACCTACATCCAAATACATTCCTCATAGAGATCATCCTATTGAAAATATGAATGGTGATATTGGTTCTGATGTTCAAACTAGATAGCAAACTACGATCAATGAAGAGGAACTCCATACCTCTTTATATGTATGTTTCTTGTCTCCAGTTGAACCAAACAAAGCAGTGGAAACTCTTAAAGATCCCAGTTGGATTGAAGCAATGTAGGAGGAATTGTTATAGTTCAAAATTCAGAATGTGTGGACATTAGTTGATTTACCAAAGGGAAAAAGAGCTATTGGCACCAAGTGGATTCTTAAGAATAAGAAGGATGAAAAGGGTATTGTTATTCAGAACAAGGAAAGGTTGGTGGCACAGGGGTATACACAGAAAGAAGGCATTGACTATGATGATGTCTTTTCCCCTGTTGCAAGAATAGAAGTAATCGGGTTATTCTTGGCATATGCTTCATATCAAGGATTCAAAGTATATCAAATGGATGTCAAGAGTGTCTTCTTGCATGACATGATTGATGATGATGTTTATGTCTGACAACCACCAGGATTTGAAGACCCCAAGTATCCAGATAGAGTATGCAGATTGAATAAGGCACTTTATGGCTTGCATCAAGCACCTAGAGCCTGGTATGGCACTCTATCTGTTTACTTATTAGAGAATGGATTTAAAAGAGGTACCATTGACAAGACACTTTTCATCAAAAGGGTTCACAATGACATCTTGTCGGTACAAGTGTATGTTGATGATATTATCTTTGGGTCTACTAAAGATACATTGTGCAAGGATTTTGAGAAGCTAATGCATCAGAAGTTCATGATGAGTTGTTACAATCTAACAATCTAATTGGTAACATTTATTATTTCTGCTATGTATTGTGTTATATTTAGGTGAAGAAAGGAAAGAAAAGAAGACTTCAGGGGTTGAAATGTAACTTTGTATTTTATGTTGTATATAAGCATGTTGTTTGTGTGTTCTCTCAAACGATCGGCTGTGAGTTTCTAGATTTAGGTGTATCATCTTGATATACCATTGTAGTTTTCTGTGTGTAATGATCTACACCTATTGGTGTTGAATCATTGAGAGTTATATTGTATGTGAGGTTTTTGGTCTTGTTTTTGGTCATTGACTGGTTTGGTTTAATCGAGTGCAGTTATTCATATATTTGTGATCTTGATTGTGTTGATTTCATATAAAAGTTCATGGGTTCTATGGGGGAACTTACTTTCTTTTTGGGACTTCAAGTCAAGCAGAGAACAGATGGTATTTTCATCAACCAAGGCAAGTATGTTAATGACATGCTAGACAGATTTGGCTACAAATATGCTAAAGTAGCTAGCACACCCATGGAGACACACAAGGAATTACATGCAGATCTTGAGGGGGAGGATGTAGATGTGCATCTATACAGATCTATGATTGGATCCCTCATGTATCTCACTTCATCCAGACCAGATATTATGTTTACTGTGTATGTGTGTGTGCTAGATATCAAGCCAATCCCAAGCAATCACATCCGTATGCAGTAAAAAGGATCTTTAGATATTTAAACGGTCAACCACAGTTGGGCCTTTGGTATCCAAAAAGTTTTCCTTTGAACTCATGACTTTCATAGATAGTGATTATGGTGGTGAGAATCTGGACAGGAAGTCTACCTCAAGAGGTTGTCAATTTCTAGGAGAAAGATTAGTGTCATGGCAATGCAAGAAACAGACTACTGTATCCACTTCAACAGTTGAGGAAGAGTATGTTGCTGCATCAAATTGTTGTGCACAAATTCTTTGGATTCAGAATCAAATGTTGGATTATGGTCTGACTTTTCTAAATACTCCTATTTATATTGATAATAACTCTGCTATTAGTATCATTAACAATCTTGTTAAACATTAAAGAGTACTATTCTTCTATTGCTTGCACGGAGTACTATATGAGGCCGTTTCAATCTCTTTAATATTGTTGATTATTTGATTAAGTGATTAAGTGATTATCTAATTACTTGATTATTTGATTGATTAATTGATTATCTGTGATTACTAACTCTTTTTGGTAGAAGAGAGGTCCCTAAGTAAGACCTAGGGTGGAATCCTTTTGAGAGTCCATCTGTACGGATCCCTGCTTAGGCTAACCATTAAGTTATTATCTGTTTTGTATCTCTTATGTGGTAGTATTTGTTTGTGATAAAATATTGTGTGTGTGAACATGACTAAAGAAGGGGATAAACCTCTTAATAATGATAAGGCTAGTGGTTCAGGAATAACTGAGATTAGTAAATTGGATTTTGGTGATACTCTTTACTTACATGCTAGTGATATTAATAGTACACCATTAGTAAGTTTTAAGCTAAAAGGAACTGAAAATTACAGGTCATGGGCATGTGCTATGGAATTAGCTCTTCAAACTAAAAATAAAATGGGATTTATTGTTGGTACATTAGAAAAATCAACCATAGATGATGTATTAGCTAATCAATGGGATAGATGTAATGTTGTTATTTTGTCTTGGATTTTGGGTACTATTTTAGATGAGTTATATCATGGGCAAATTTTTTCAAAAATTGCTTATGATGTATGGGAGGAATTAAAGGAAACCTATGATAAGGTTGATGGATCAAGTGTGTTTAATTTGCATCACAAAATTAATTCTTTAACACAAAATGGTTCATCTGTTTCAGATTATTATCACAAGTTGAATTCTCTTTGGAAACAATATGATGTGTTATTAAAATTGCCTGCTTGCACTTGTGCAGCAGCAAAAGGTTTTCATGAACACACACATGTATTAAAATTAATGCAGTTTTTAATGGGTTTAGATGAAGTTTATCAACCTATAAGAAGCAATATTTTAACAAGAGATCCATTGCCTAGTGTTAAAACTGCTTTCTCTTTGATTTCCAGAGAAGAATCCCACAGAAGTACAAGTTCAATTGAAAATAAAATTTCTGAAAAGTCAGCTGCATTTTTCTCAAATAATCAAAACAATTTTAAATCAAAGACTAGCAGGCCTGTATCAAGTTCTGAACTAAAATGTTCACATTGTAAAAAGGAAAGGTCATACTATTGAAAGATGTTTTGAAATTGTTGGATATCCTCCAAGGGCTAATAATCTAAAGTGTACTAAATGTGGGATGACTAATCATACTGTGGATAAGTGTTTTGAAGTGGTTGGTTACCCTTCAAACTGGAAATCAAAAGGAAGTATGATTCTATCTAACAATGTGAAAAGTGGTGTTGTGAGTGAAGGTGCAGGTCCATCTACTTCTATTACTTTTTCAAATGAACAACTTACAAGGTTGATGAGTTTATTAGATGAAAATCCTAAGGAAAATTCAAGGTCTAACATGGCAAGTAGTTTTTATAATTCAAATGTGTTTTTTAATTTAAATATAGATAAATTTTCCAAGTCAAATTCTGTGTCATGTACTCAAAATGTTAATTTAGGGTGGATTATTGACTCAGGAGCTAATCAACATATGACAAATTCAGAAAAGGGTCTTAAAAATGTTGTAGATGTTTCAAATTTAAAGTTAACTGTTGGACATCCAAATGGAACTAAAGCTCACATTTTAAGAATAGGTGATTTGGATTTAACAAAAAATATCACTTTATTTGGTGTGTTAGTTGTTCCTGAGTATTTTGTAAGTTTGATGTCTGTTTATCATCTAGTAAAGGATAGTAAGTTATTTGTGGGATTTGATGAATATAAATGTTATATTCAGGATTTGATGTCAAAAGAAATACTGGAGACTGGAGACTGGTAATTTGTGTGATGGGCTTTATGTTTTCAATGAGAATAAAAAAGGTAATGTGCATACAAATTATATGAGTTTTGGTTTTCAATCTAGAATTCTTTGGCATGCTAGGTTGGGTCATCCTGCTGAACAGGTCTTAAATGTGTTTAAGGATAGTTTGGGTATAAAAGAAAATATTGTTGATAATCCATGTGAAATTTGTCAAAGGTCTATATGAACTAGGGAACCTTTTCCTTTAAGTGAACACAAATCTAATTCTCTTGGGGATTTGGTACATTTAGATGTTTGGGGACCCTATAGACTTAAAAGTAAAGAGGGTTATAAATATTTTCTTACTGTTGTGGATGATTTTACTAGAGTTGTTTGGACTTTTTTATTAAAGTCAAAAGATGAAGTGTTTGAAAGTTTGGAAATATTTTATAATCTTCTGAAAACACAATTTAATAAAGTTGTTAAGGTGTTTAGAAGTGACAATGGAACAGAGTTTGTTAATGGAAAGACTTTTCAATTTTTTAAAACCAATGGTATTATTCATCAAACATCTTGTGTATATACACCTCAACAAAATGGCATTGTTGAAAGGAAACATAGACACTTGCTCAATGTAGCAAGAGCTCTTATGTTTCAAGGGGGGTTACCATTACATTTATGGTCTGAATGTATTTTAACTGCAACATATTTGATTAACAGACTTCCTTCTTCAGTGTTGAATCAAGTGTCCCTATGAATTAGTGTATGTTTTAAACCAAATCTCTCCCATTTAAGGGCTTTTGGTTGTTTGTGTTTTGCTATAGTTTTAAACAATTTTGATAAATTTGCTAGCAGATCTGAGAAATGTGTTTTTGTTGGATATTCAAGTGTAAAAAAAGGTTATAAATTGTATAGTCTTGATCACAAGACATTTATTGTTTCAAGAGATGTCAAGTTTTATGAAAACATTTTTCCTTTTAAAGATATAAGTGATCAAGCTTATAATGATTTGAATGTTGAGAAGGGTTTAAATACTATAAATTTCTTTGATTTTATTGAAGATGATTTTAATACAAATGATTTTAAAACCAAAAGCTCAAGTCCCAAGGATGAAGGGGGAGATATGTCTAATGGTGATGGCAGTAGTGATGATGAAGTATCTCCTACTGATTCTACTACTGCAACATCTCATGATGATAATCACAACCCTGAGGGCAATCAAAACAGTTCCACAACAAGAAATGAAAATAATCAGCCATTTAACACTGAGTACGGGAAATCTGCTAGGAGCACTAATCTTCCTAAAATATTTCAAGTTTTTGTTGTTGAAAGAAAAGTTAAGTATGGGTTAGAAAAACTTGTTAATTATGCTAATTTGACTAGTGAAAATAAATGTTTTATTACTGAATTGAATAAAACAATTGAACCTTCAAATTATTGGGAAGCTTCTAAATCTCAACATTGGATTGATGCAATGAATTCTAATATGGAAGCATTACAAAGAAATGGTAATTGGATTCTTACTGACCTTCCAAAAGATAGAAAACCCATTGGGTGTAAGTGGATTTATAAAATTAAATATAAATGCACAGGTGAAATAGATAGATATAAAGCAAGGTTAGTTGCTAAAGGTTACAGTCAAAGGGAGGGAATTGACTTTGATGAAACATTCTCACCTGTAGTTAAAATGGTCACAGTTAGATGTTTAATTAATTTTGTTGTGCAAAATGATTGGTGCTTGTTTCAACTTGACATAAATAATGCATTCTTATATGGTGATTTAGAGGAAGATGTATATATGTCTTTACCTATGATGAGTCTGAAACAAAAGTTTGTAAGTTGGTTAAATCATTATATGGGCTTAAACAAGCTCCTAGAAAATGGAATCAAAAACTTACTGTTGCTCTTATTGATGATGGGTTTGTTTAGAGTAAGAATGATTATTCATTATTTGTTAAATCTAAAAATGGATAGTTTATTGCTTTGCTGGTTTATGTAGATGATATTGTTATCACAGGTAATACTATTCATGAAGCTAACAAGTTTAAACAGTATTTGAACTCTAAGTTTCAAATTAAAGATTTAGGAAAATTAAAGTATTTTTTGGGTATTGAAGTTCTTGAAACTAGAACTGGTGTTTGTCTTACTCAAAGAAAATAATGTTTAGAGTTGCTTGCTGAGTTTGGGTTGTTATGATGTAAGCCTGCTCCCACTCCTATTGAATCTGGTGCACTTGTTTTTATTAATAATAAGGATGTTTTATTGAAAAATGTTACTGAGTATCAGAAACTTGTTGGTAAGCTTATATATCTTACTTTGACTAGACCAGATATTGTATATGATGTGCATGTTTTGAGTCAGTTTATGCATGCACTTAGACAATCTCATTTAAAGTGTGCTTTAAGAGTTCTCAGGTACTTGAAAGGTGAACCAGGTAATGGTTTCCAGATAATAAAAGGTAATGCTAGTAAGTTTGTATTATCTGCTTATGTAGATTCTGATTGGGGTAAGTCTATTATGATAAGGAAGTCTGTAACAGGTTTTTGTTTGTTTTTGAATGGTTCACTAATATCTTGGAAGAGTAAAAAGCAGTCCACTGTCTCTAGATCTTCAGCTTAAGATGAATATAAGGCATTAGCTGCTATTACTTCTGAAATCATTTGGCTATTAAAGATTTTAGAAGATTTTAAAGTTAAATCTGAGTTACCGATAGAAGTTATGATTGATAATAAAGCTGCTATTCAAATAGCAGCTAATCCTATGTTTCATGAGAGAACAAAACATTTTGAAATTGATTTGTACTTTGTTAGAGAGAAAATTAGTAGTGGCATTATTCAAACAGTTAAAATTGTTTCTCATGAAAATGTTGCAGATTTGTTTACAAAAGGGCTGTCAGTTTCACAACATAAATTTTTATGTGAAAAGCTTAATTTTTTTAACATGTATGCCAATTAGATTGAGGGAGGAAGTTAAAATATAACAATCTAATTGGTAACATTAATTATTATTGTTATGTATTGTGTTATATTTAGGTGAAGAAAGGAAAGAAAAGAAGACTTCAGAGGTTGGAATGTAACTTTGTATTTAATATTGTATATAAGCATGTTGTTTGTGAGTTTTAGGGTTAATCATCTTTTCTTGTTATTGTGTATTCTCTCAAACGATCGGCTGTGAGTTTCTAGATTTAGGTGTATCATCTTGATATACGATTGTAGTTTTCTATGTGTAATGATCTACAACTATTGGTGTTGAGAGTTTTATTGTATGTGAGGTTTTTGGTCTTGTTTTTGGTCATTGACCGGTTTGGTTTAATCGAGTGCAGTTATTCATATATCTTTGTGATCTTGATTGTGTTGATTTCATATAAAAGTTCATGGGTTATATGGGGGAACTTACTTTTTTTTTGGGACTTCAAGTCAAGCAGAGAACATATGGTATTTTCATCAACCAAGGCAAGTATGTTAATGACATGCTAGACAGATTCGGCTACAAATATGCTAAAGTAGCTAGCACACCCATGGAGACACACAAGGCATTACATGCATATCTTGAGAGGGAGGATGTAGATGTGCATCAATACAGATCTATGATTGGATCCCTCATGTATCTCACTTCATCTAGACCAGATATTATGTTTGTTGTGTGTGTGTGTGTGCTAGATATCAAGCCAATCCCAAGCAATCACATCTGTATGCAATAAAAAGGATCTTTAGATATTTAAAGGGTCAACCACAGTTGGGCCTTTGGTATCCAAAAAGTTCTTCCTTTGAACTCATGGCTTTCACAGATAGTGATTATGGTGGTGAGAATCTGGACAGGAAGTCTACCTCAGGAGGTTGTCAATTTCTAGGAGAAAGATTGGTGTCATGGCAATGCAAGAAACAGACCACTGTATCCACTTCAACAGCTGAGGTAGAGTATGTTGCTGCATCAAGTTGTTATGCACAAATTCATTGTATTCATAATCAAATGCTGGATTATCGTCTGAGTTTTCTAAATACTCCTATTTATATTGATAATAACTATGCTATTAGTATCATTAACAATCCTGTTAAACATTCTAAGACCAAACATATTGAAATTAGATATCACTTCATAAGAGATTGTAATGAAAAGAGATTGATCCAAATCTTTGAAATTCATACTGATAATCAATATGCAGATCTTTTCACAAAGGCTTTCGATGTGGGAAGGTTTACATTTTTGCTCACCAGTATTGGAATGATCAATCTATCTTAACCTATGTTTGGTATTAGAATTGATACTTAAAGTGGTTCTTTATAAAGTATAATGCTTTATGTTCCAAGTGTTTACCACTACTAGCATTCGTTTGCTTTCAGTTAGTATCACTGATAGAACAGTCTAGCCACTGTCTTTATAAAGTTGCCACTGCCTGTAAACTTGTAAATTATTGCCATTGTTCTTGTTTTCTAGCTAACCACTGTGCAGGTTCTTAGCCACTGTCAGAAGATATTGCTACTGCTGGAACTAACACGTTTCTTTATTACTTTCTTATTTAAAAAAAATGTATTAACTGATAAAGCTAAGTGCTTGGCACTGCTAGTACTAAGTTTTGGTTACCTTGGTCGATTACCACTTCTAGTGTTAGTAGCTGATGTTAGCTTTATTAGTTCTTTTGTTCTTTAGCTCTTGAAAAATTGACCAAGTGTTTGTGTTTTCCACTGTTAGGTATCACATATACCTTACCACTGTTAGTGATAATGGTCAGTGCCGTTGCTAGCACACTTTTCTAGGGTTTGGCACTGCCCTAATAACTAACAGTATTTAAGTCTCTAACACTTCAATTTTTCATTACGCTTTCAAATCCTCTCAAAATAACCACTGCTATTGCATTCAAAATCAAACCAACTCTTCTTCTACAATCAATTTAACAATCATGGCTTCTTCTTCTTAATCCGTTTCTACTCTACACGTGTATTTATAACATAACATGCTCGCCTTTTTTATGAAACCTGATTATGCGCATGATTTTGTACAAATCATTGATTTCCTTCGTTCAAGTTATATTCATCATGCGCTCACAATATCTCCAAGGATTTCAAGAGGTCACCATAGCAGGTGACCCTACAAGAGATGGGTGGTCATTCTGGAAGGGCTGCCACTACTGTTACTAGTCCACTGACAGAACAGGACAGTGGTAACATCAATAAGATCTAACCAGAGGCAACTTCTAATGCAGAACCCACGGTAATGATGCAGGTGAAGGTCCCAGTACCAAAAATCAAGGGACTTCTACTGATCATGCTAGGCATGAGGCAGATAATGCATTTGTCAATGATTCACCTAGGAGGTCACACTCTAATGGTGATGAGGCTAGAACTTACACAAAATTGACGAATGTAGAATTGACAATGGTTATGGATAAGCTTTGGGAGAAACTGGTGAAGGAGAAAAGAATCAATAAGGCTTAGAATGTTACAATTGTAGAGCAGGCTGCTAAGATTGATGAGCAAGCCAAGGTGATTGAAAAGTTAGAGGACATGATGGTGAAGCTTGAATATGTTGTGATCAAGTGTCTGAAAGAAGGAATGCCAAATAAAATTGAAGAGAGTGTTGACAACACTTCCAAAAAGGGGGAGAAGAAGACACAGGATGAGATTAAGGATGATGCAAATAACGATGCATTTATGGCTGATTTAAATGATCATGAAGATGAGAATGTAAAGAAGGTAGAGCAGGAAAACATTGTGGCTGATGAGGAGGTGGAAGTTAAAAATGATGAGGTTGTAGGTGACATTGATGAACCAAATGAGGTTATGGATGATGTGCAGACTGAGGTTGTTGTAAGTGTTGTTCAACCCACTGAAAAGAAGGTAGAAGGTGAAACAAAAGTGGTAGCTGATGTGGAAGATGGTGAAGAAGTGGTGCAATCTGTTAATGAACTAGTTGGTGATGATGTGGTGCATGTGGAAGCTGAACACATGGAAGGTGATGGTGCAAGGTCAGAGGTTCAGGGGGAGACTAATGTCAGTGGAGTGCCTAAAGCAACATGGGAAGAAAGAAATCAATTCCATTCTTCGGTATTAAGGCTGCTAGAGTTGAAGAGCGTAGGAGGGCTAAATCTACTACTCCCACTACTAGTACTACTCCCACTGTTAGTACTACTCCCACTGCTAGTGCTAAATTTACACCAACCACTGCTACAACATCAACCACTGCTACGAATACCACTGCTACAACAACTACTACTAGTGCTACTACAAAACCAATACCCACTGCTACACCAAATATAACTTCAACTAAATCTGCCACTGCCAGAAAACTTGAAGTACCTGTAACAATCAGAGAAACCACTAATTTGCCTAAGCCTGATTCCAAAATGCCCAAGATTGATCCAAAAGATAAAGGCAAGGGTAAATTAGAAGAAAAGCCAAAGACAAAGAAGGTACAACAAAGTGTTGAGTATGATCATGAATATGCTTTAAGGGTGCAAGCAGAATTGATTGAACAGGATAGAGTTGAAGCTAAAAAGAAAGCAGCTGAGTCAAAGAGATCTGTGCCTGTTCAGATAAATGAAACTGAAGTTGATGAGGTGAATGTAGAGCTTAAATCTAGTAAGGTTGTGAAGATGACAAAGGAAGCAAGTAGGATATATGAAGAGATGAAAGTAAAGGGTTTAAAGGTGGATGATGATTTTGTCTACAATGCATATGTTGAAAAGAAAAAAGGCAATCCTTTACAGATGGAAATTGATAGAATTAGGCAAAGACAGTTTAAAAAGAAAGCTGCTAAGAAAAAGGCAAAGAAACCAACAAAAGCAGAGTTGAAAAATGAATTGGTTTGCAAGCTTAGAGGAGATAGGATACCAACTATGACTTTAAGAAGAATGTCATTGGAGAGATTGCAACAATTATATGACAATAATCCTATTGTTAATCCTAAAGCCAGAAAAAGGTTTGAGGAGAAAAGGAAAGAAGCAGAAGAAGAAATTCAAAGAAGGTTAAAAGTGAGATATGAACAGATTGATGATGAGCTAGAGAAAGAAAAAGAGGAGAAACAAAAGGCTGAGGAGTTGAAAGTGAAGATTGAAGGAATTAAAAGATTTTTTGTTATCTTTCAAGAATTAGATGATCAAGTGTGTGATTTGGATAGAGATGAAGAAGTCTTAGATAAACTGTTAGTGGAAAAGTTTGACAGGTCTGAGAACACAAATGTGAGTGATGAAGATTTCTCAGAAATTGTTTAATGGGAAGGAATTTTCATAGAATCTGGTACAGTCTCACATGAAATTAGGATTGAGAGGAGGAATGCAAATGTGAGCTTTCATAAGTCAATGCATGATAAATTGAAAAGAATAAATAAGTTTGATGTTTATGAGATGTACAAGATTGGATTGAAGAAGGATGTGAAGCTTATCAATATTACTCTTGAAAGACATATATGGGAATGGTCGCAAATGATGTTTGAGCCAGAGCTATATGGAGATATATTCTTGTGTGCTGAAGTTGTTGGTAATTGGAGACATTTTGCTAGAGCTGGGGTGCATTATATATCTCTTAAGAATGGTAAATACATGTACATGCTGGAAGAAAGAGAATATGTTCCGAGTATAACACTATTGGAACAATTGGTTAAGAAGAAATTGCAAGTTGCTGTGAAGACAAAAAAGAGCAAAGACATAGTGTACAGGATCATGAATCAGTATAGCAAGAGAAGTCAACCAAATCAAAAAGGATCTGAGTCTCCTACAAAAGATTGAAACTGAATGAAGAAACTTAATGCAATTCAAGATTGATTAAGTTTAGGGGGAGATTGTTAGGATCGAAGCTAAAATGACTAAGTGTTGAAAACTGAAGATAGAGTTTCAGCCACTGTTAGAAGAAAGGAGGCTGCCACTGCTAGAAGAGATAAAGGCTAGCCACTGCTAGTATGTTTGTAATAGATAGCCACTGTTGGTAGAATACTTAATGTTTTGTAAAGAATACACTTGTAGACATTGTTAGTATATAATATAGTCACTACCACTGTTGGTACATTTAATGAAGTCGGTTAGGCAGTTAGAGTTATTTACGGAATAGATTTACATTCCATGATAACTGAAGATTGTATAGGACTCTATGCATTATAAATAGAGATCCGTATAACCTAGAATAGGTTAACTTTAGCTTCAAGGTGAAAACCCTAATACTCTGTGTATTCGTATTATTATTCTAATAATATTGAAGCTTTTGGTATATTGTTTACGTATTATATATTGTTTAAACTTTATTGAATATTGTTAAGTGTTATTCCACGACTTCTTAACAAACAAATCAAAGCAAACTTAGTTAGATCGATAATTGGGTTTAGCAACCACTTCCTTGCATCATGTAATATCAAGAACTTAATCAAAGATAACTTTTGGTCACCCCTAAGTCAAAAGAGAACACAAAACCACCGAGCTTTCATAACCACCAAAATGGATAAGGGAAAATCATGAGGAAATCATTTGGTTGACACGTTAAAATGAATTCACGTATCTTATGCCGTATTGTGTATTAACATGGGAACGGTTCCCTACTAATCCATACGTAATGAGATAGTGGATCTTAAATATTGTCTCAAAAATGTTCAGCCAAATAATCTCGAGACCTAATAAAAAACAATTACAAAGTGAAGATCAAGATATCCACAAGACAAATTGATCGATAGGGAATCAATAGAGCAGTTCACATAAGGCATCGGCCTTAAATCCAAATATGCAACACATAATATCTTCGATTTAATGTTCATTCACTCGATTCACCGTTACATTGTATCATGCTGGTATATTACTAGCGTTATCAAATCGATACATAGAAGAAGACTACTGCAAACTAAATAACCAATTCTGCCTTTAAATGGAACCAAACTCTAATTATATTTCATCATCAAAATATCACTAAAGCTTGATCTAAACAATACATTTCTTTTACTAATAGTTATGATAATTTCCGAAACACACCGCACGAGCCAAATCGGGGGGGGGGGGATAAAATCGGTTGAAAACTTGCTAGAAATAATATAAAACGGCATGAAGGAACCCGTAGACACGACAAAACACGTAGTTTGGCACTAACCTGCCAACACCCATCTCTAAGATTCGTCTCTATCTATATGTATACTCCCTTGTAATTTATTCACCTATTTTCTTTTCAATCTTATAAGTTTCAATATGCGAAAAGACCAAATTACCCACTCACTAATAAACATTTAAAAAGGTTTGACCAATACAAGATGTAACATTTAGTAATTATTCATTTAATAAGTTTGGAAATCGTTTACTTTAAAATTTAAGCAAATCTGCAAATAGTTACTCCACTTTATGTCTGTATATGGGGATTTCTCATAACTAATTTAAATAATTTTTAAACTCTAAGGTGCCACTTATGAGGACAGTTTTTTTTCTATACTATCTCCCATCATAAACTTAACATTTTTTATGATCAACAATCAACAAACTCCCTGAAATCCATAAAGAGATCAAAATTTAGTATACAATATATGGTGGATCAATTGAGAATACTATGGAAGCTTAGAATGTTGAAACTCATTTTCGTATAATCTAAAATTTCAATACGTTAAGCTAAATCTAACGTTGGTTTTTCTTTGTTAAAAATAATTTTCGATGTGAAAGTCTAATACAAATTTTAGTAGAATCAACAAACCGCAAGTTGTAAAAAGGACAAATATATATCACTCGTTTAGTCAAGAACATTCTTTTATAATTATCTATTCTCCAACACTATAATTCATCTTCAAGTTTGTATGTGGGAGCCTCAAGTAAGGGATGTTACACAACTCCAATAAACTTGATAAATCAATGTCTAGTTCAAAACCATGGAAATTAATTATACGATGGGTATGGAGTGCATATCTTACGTATTACCATGATCACTTGTAACATCATATTACATTTTAGTAAAAACCCCCTTTACTAATAATGAGTAACAAAATAACTTTACACACTTAAACTTCTATGTGAAACAAATACAAGTTCTCAAATTGAAAGAAGAGCCGATGGACTTGAATCCGAAGGTTTCGGATGGTCAACGAATTTTTCTTGAGACTTTCCAAAAAAAAAATCTAGTTGAATTATCTACCCCTCGACATATGTAGTACAACTTGATGCTTTACACACTTAGCTTGATGCTTGTCATTGCGAGGAAGAAGATAAGGTGCAATATGTAGTACCGCTGTTAAAGGGTCTGGCTATGTCATGGTGGGATTCTATCACTGCACCGTTGACTCCACAGCAGCTTAGTACTATTAGATGGTCAGACTTTCATGCCGAGGTTTGTAAGCAATATTGCTCAGAATTTAACCTTGAACGTGTCAGACAAGAATTTCTTGATTTACAGAAGACTGACCAGATGTCTATTGATGAGCTTATTAGACAGTTTTATGAGAAGTTGAGATTTGTGCAGCAGTGGGTCCCGACTGATAGAAACAAGATTGACCGTTTTGCGAAAACTTTACCCCCTGAGTACCGTACCACAGTGAGACTAGCAGGTACACTTCCCCAGGCTTACGATTTGGCACGTTCTGTAGATAGTGATATTCAGGCTAAGAGACAACAGAATAAAGAAAAGTTTCAACAGAGGCCACGGAGTGATTCTTCGAGCTGAGGGAAGCAGAAGTGGCAGGGTACACAGTCTAATAGGAGGATTGGTTTTGGTGGTGTTACTTCTGATAGTTCTTATTGTACTAGATGTAAGCCTAGACATACAGGGCCTTGTACTATTCAGACATCGAGATGCATTAAATGTGGGATATTGGGACACTCAGCTAGAGATTGCACTTATCCTAATCAGGTTTGCTGGAACTGTCATAAAGAGGGTCACAGAGCTGGTGATTGCCCTGAGGTCAAGAGACAGGGATTGGGTATGGGTGGTGGTTCCTCTTCTTCAAGCCAAAAGCGAAAAAATCCGCCACCAGCTACTAGTCGTGCATTTCAGATGACCGTTGATGAGGCGGTTGTCACTGATGACGTCATTACGGGTACTTTTCTTGTAAATTCTGTACCAGCACGTGTTCTTTTTGATTCTAGAGCAAACTGTTCATTTATATCTGTGAATTTCTGTGAAAAATTAAAGTTGACTGCCTCGTTGATTGTGAACCCTATTGAGGTAGAAATAGCAACTGGAAAAATGATTCCTGTTACCACTTCGGTAACTGGTGCTAATATTACAATAGAAGGTCATGATTTTCCTGTTTCATTTCTTCTATTACCTATTCCCAGTTTTGATGTGGTATTGGGTATGAATTGGCTAAGTCAAAACAAAGCCAATATTGAGTGTCACAAAAAGTTGATAAAAATCCCAATTTCCGATAAGTCATATGTATTGGCTCGCGGAGAACGGGAAAAAGGCAGTATTCCTTTAATTTCAGTAATGAAAGCTAGAAAATCTTTAGCTAAAGGTTGTGAGTTTTATTTGGCCTATGTTGTGAATACCAAGTTAGAAAAGAAAACAGTGTCTGATGTCCGGGTGGTTACTGAATACCCGGAGGTTTTCCCTGACGAGTTGCCTGGTTTACCCCCTGTTAGAGAAGTTGAGTATCAGATTGATTTGATTCCTGGTTCCTCCCCTGTAGCTAAGTCTCCTTAAAGATTAGCACCTTCAGAAATTCATGAAATGATGACTCAGATTCAGGAATTGTTAGATAAGGGTTTTGTCAGGCCTAGTTCTTCTCCCTGGGGTACTCCTGTTTTATTTGTGAAAAAGAAAGACAGTACTTTTCGAATGTGTATTGATTACAGAGAATTGAATAAAAGAACTGTGAAGAATAAGTATCCTTTACCCAGAATTGATGAGTTATTCGATCAGTTGCAGGGATCTTCTTATTTTTCTAAGATTGATTTGAGATCAGGTTATCACCAGGTGCGAGTTCGTGAAGAAGATATTCCTAAGACTGCTTTTCGTACTAGGTATGGCCATTATGAGTTCTTAGTTATGCCATTTGGATTGACTAATGCTCCTGCTGTGTTTATGGATTTAATGAATCGGGTATGTCGTCCTTTTCTTGATAAGTTTGTGATTGTGTTTATTGATGATACTTTGATTTATTCAAAGTCTGAGTCTGAACATGAACATCATTTGAGACTTGTGTTGGAAACTTTAAAAGGGGAACATTTGTATGCTAAATTTTCAAAATGTGAGTTCTGGTTGCGAGAGGTTCAGTTTTTGGGGCATATTATTTGTAATGATGGGATAAAAGTTGATCCGTCTAAGGTTGAGGCAGTAATGAATTGGAATACACCTAAATCTCCTTTTGAAATTAAAAGTTTTCTGGGATTAGCGGGTTATTACAGAAAGTTCATCAAAGACTTTTCTAAGATTGCTAGCCCGTTGACCAAATTAACACGTAAGAATGTTAGATTTCAGTGGAATGATCAACAAGAAATAGCTTTTCAGACTCTGAAATAGTTATTATGTCAGGCCCCAGTTTTAGCTTTACCAGATGGTTCTGATGATTTTATTGTTTATTGTGATGCCTCTCATGCTGGATTGGGATGTGTTTTGATGCAAAGGGATCGGGTAATTGCTTATGCTTCTCGTGAGTTGAAAACTCATGAAAAGAATTACCCTACGCATGATTTAGAACTTGCAGCTGTTGTATTTGCATTAAAGATTTGGAGGCACTATTTATACGGCACTAAATGTGTGATTTGTACTGATCATAAGAGTTTGCAGTATATGTTTACACAGAAAGATTTGAATATGCGACAAAGGCGTTGGTTAGAGTTAATTAAGGATTATGATTGTGAAATCCGATACCACCCGGGTAAAGCTAATGTGGTAGCAGACGCACTGAGCCGAAAGTCATCTTCTGATCGGGTATGTTTTATGCGTTTAAAGATTTCTTCTGATTTGATTTCGAAATTAAAAGCTGCCCAATTGGAAGCCTTATTGGATGTTAATTTGAAATCTGAAATTATGTTGAAACGAAAGGAATTGTTAGTTGATGATTCTCAGGGTTTGAAAACCTTTCAGTCTCGAGTTTGGGTTCCATTGATTAGAGGACTTCGGGATTTGATATTATCAGAGGCTCGTAAATCTAGATTGTCTATTCATCCCGGAAGTACGAAGATGTATAATGACCTGAAACCTTTATATTGGTGGCCTACAATGAAAACTGATGTTGCACGTGTTGTAGAAACTTGTCATATATGTTCTCAGGTAAAAGCAGAGCATCATAAACCATATGGTTCATTGAGACAGCTTGATATTCCTGAGTGGAAATGGGAACATATTACTATGGATTTTGTTACCAAACTTCCCCGAACGCAGAGAGGTAATGATATGATTTGGGTAATTGTCGACAGACTGACCAAGAGTGCTCATTTTCTGGCTACCAGTGAGACTGCTTCTTTGACTCGGTTGGCCCAGTTGTATATTCATGAGATAGTTTCGAGACATGGGATTCCGTTATCTATTGTGTCAGACAGAGATTCCAGGTTTATTTCTAGGTTTTGGTAGAGTTTACAATGAGAATTGGGTACCAGAATTAATCTCAGTACGGCTTATCATCCCCACACAGATGGTCAGACAGAGCGTACCGTTCAGACTCTGGAAGATATGTTGCGAGCTTGTGTGTTAGAGTATGGTGGTTCTTGGGATTCTCACTTGCCTCTAATAGAGTTTTCTTATAATAACTCATATCATTCTAGTATCGGCATGCCACCGTATGAGATGTTATATGGGCGTCGCTGTAGAACGCCTACTTGTTGGTTAGAGGCTGGAGAAAAGAAATTTGCTGGTCATGATATTGTACAGATTACTGCTGATAAGGTTGCTATAGCTCGCGAGAAACTAAAAGCTGCCAGAGATAGGCAGAAATAGTATGCTGATCCACGCCATCGACCTGTTACTTTTGTTGAGGGTGAGTTAGTTTATCTGAAAGTTTCCCCGTGGAAAGGTGTGATTAGATTTGGAAAACGTGGAAAATTGGCCCCGAGGTATATTGGTCCATTCAGAATCAGACAGGTAGTTAATGATCAGACAGTCACCTTAGATCTTCCTTCTGAATTATCTGGTATTCACGACACTTTTAATGTTTGTTATCTGAGGAAATGTAATGTGGAGGATCAATCCCAAATTCTTCCATTACAGGACCTTAGAGTAGATTTTAGTCAGAAATTAGTCGAGGAGCCTATTGAGTTAGTTGATAGAAAGGTGACTAAGTTACGTAAGAAAGAGATACCGATGGTTTTGGTTAAATGGAAACATAGTTTGGGGGAGAACTTTACTTGGGAAACTGAGTCGAGCATGCGTTCACGATACTCTCATTTATTTGTGTCTAGCGAGATTTCGGGGATGAAATCTTCCTAAGGAGGGAAGATTTGTAACACCCATTTTGTGACCTGAGGGTAACTAGGTAATTTTCTTTACTTACATATATTAATTGTTATATTAATATATTGTGTTTTATATGTTTTGAATTATAACTTAGAAAGTTTGGTTGAAAGATTTATTGTGACTAGTAAAATATTAACTGTTTTAAATAGTTATAGTCCACAGTAAAATAAAATACTTTTTCTCGCAATTGGTATTTAGGTTCCAGACAATAGAGTTAGAACGGGTTTTATAATTACATTGAGATATAGAAATGAAAGTGGGCATAACCCGACTTCATCTCCTTCCCTGTAATCTTCATTTCCTTCACAAACCTTGAAGTATTATGTGAAATTAATATTCAAATCAAGTTAGAATTCTTAACAATCTTAAGAAGTGATTTTGGAACCTACAATCAGATCATATCATCATCTTCTTCCTTCAAATTGTAAGTGTATTTGAAGCTTTTAATTGATATACATGATTTGATTTAGTTAGGTTAGATACATGATTGATTGTGTATAGAATTAGTGTTTGGAGTTGATATTGAGACTTATGTGGTGTTACATGATGTTTATATGATCATAGCATAATTAGAACTTGAGCTTGGACTTGTGTTAATGAAATATTCGAGTTAGGGTTTGTACAGGAAGTAGAAACAGTTTGTGCAGGTTTTGTGTTTGAGCTTCATGCCGATAGGCTATACTTGGTGAGCCGATCGGGTATGATCAATGAGCTGAACGGGTAAAATTAGATGAACGGCTAGTTTAGTGCAAAATGGTAACAGAACTTGGTGTTTGAACTAAGGTCTCAAATTTAGTTGTGTTAGCCAATCGGGTTAAGGTGAGCCGATCGGGTAAAGCATTATAGCCGAACGGCTAAAGTAATATGAGCCGATCGGGTAGGGAACTAAAACAGTGGTAAAATCAATGTGAATATTGCTGTGCTTTTGTATGTATGCATAAATATATATGTACTTGTATTAAGTGAGTAGATAAGTTGAATTGAGTTATTAACTTAAGTGTTTTATTGTAATGACAGATAACCCGAAGACTCGGTGATTTAGTCAGCTGAGTGGTTGGAGCAAAGTTAACAGGTGAATTGACTTGGGACTTCAGTGTGATTTGGTTGTGACGTATTAGTTACAACAGATTAAACATAGTAGTGTTATATGTTGATTGTTGTTGTGATATATATACATATAAACTGCTTTGAGCAATTTGGGGTATCGGAGGTCAACAATTGTTGGACTGGGTTGCTACAGGTTAACCAATATAGGAATTGTGAACATGTGTTGTGAATGGTACTTATGTTGGTTAAAGGTAGCAAACAGTTATCGTTAAATCACTGTAATGGCCTGCAGTGATCATAAGTGTTGCTTGGTGGGCCACCGCGGTCTGAGGGCGCCACAAGGACCACCGATCCTCTTGGTGATGTTGAGTCTATGTGTTAAGTGTTGATAATTAATTATGTTGAGCTAGGTCAAACTGTTTGTAACAGGTTTATTCACTTAGCTTCGTGCTAATCCCGTTGTTTACTCCTTGCAGGTTTTGACTAGAATGGGACTGGGCAAGGAGTGCTTGGAAGTAGTTGACCATGACAACTCTGATATTATTTTGATATTTTATATTGCCCATATACCTTTTAACAGTTTGTAAATTATTAGATAATATTTATGAATTGTATAATGATTTTGGTAGATGACGTCATGTCATCTATTGTATCTTATAAATAGGATTGCGCTTCCGATTTAAAAAAAATATGTGGTGCGTTACAATAGTGTTCAAAAACTCGAATCAATGTTCGAACGCGGTTAGATTAAAAGTTACGATAATAATAATTAAATACTAATAATAATTAATAATACAATATGAATAATAATAAAATAAAAGTAATAATAATATAATAATAGTAATATGGTAATATAATCAACGTATGATCATTTAATGATTATATAGATATTATAATAGTAATGATGGTGATCAGTACATACATATAAATACACACTTAATAAAACCCTAATTTCTTTTATATAAAAATATATCATAACTGGGGTTAGAAGCTGCCCATCGATCAAAAGAAAAGAAAAAGAGAAGAAAGAAAGAATTATCAAATCGAATTCGTGTCTTGCTTCCGTGTATTCTTGTTCGTGTGTATACGTAGGTATAATCATAAACCCTAATCAATATATTTTTATTTTACTTTTATTTTCCTGAAATAGATATATATGGGTCGATTTATATGTTTGGGGAAAGAATATGTTGAGTTTAAGGTGTTTTTGAAGTCGAAAGTTATATACCGTTTATCGCAATTCCTGTCCAGATTTTCGTAGTAGTAATAAACGGCTGTTTTGACCTAGCTACGTACGTTTTCAGGCTTCGGCCAAAACTGAAAAGTTGTAGATATCGAAATTTTACATAAGAAAGCGCGATTTCGATCTCTAAAACTAAATAAAATATTTTATAAAAATTATTTAGTAAACTGCTGTAGTGAAATCCGAATTTTAAGAAAACTTTGGATAGTTTAAATTTAATTGGTTAGTTATTTTCAAATCGCTTTGGGACTTATAAACGATATCTAATTTGATCTTTACCCTTGGTCCTTTGTTACTCAAAGGTTTGCTACAAGGCTTAATGAAATATCTTACTTGTTTGAGTTATATAATTTTTAATCTATTGAGGTCATGTTATTGTTTTATACAGACATTGTTATAAATTAGTCTTTGATATCGCGTAGAAAGTCACGTTTTTACTACCGATATCTCTCTCATTCTGGAATAGTACTTGGCAAATAAACTCAGATAATGTTCAAATTAATGAAACTTTGCCAAGAAGGTCAAAATAGAGTTGCACGAGAAAAATCAAGCAAAACGGATGAAAAATGAAGATTCCACACACGTTTGAAGATTCAAGACAAGATTTAGAGGCAAAGTAACCATCACTAATATTTCTCTTATCCAAGATATTCTCTTTCAAAATACGAATCTAACAGAAGAAGAATCAATAAAAACGGATGAAGAATAAAGATTCTACGTACGCCGGAAGATTCAAACGATTCGTACGAGACATCCAAAGGTCAGAGACATAATTTTGGGATTTATTTTTATCAAAGTCTTTGTTTTTAAAACATTAATCCAATGCAAAAAGAATCGACGAAAACGGACGCATAATGAAGAAAATACGCGAGATTTCAGAAACGAAGCAAAAGACGGTGAACCGGGGCGATGGCAGGGCAACCGCCGCCGGCCACACCACCACCGCCGCCGGATGCACCACCACCGGTGCCGGCCACCTCCCCCCTGTCCATTTAATGCTTTTTCATCCTTGCCCGTACTCGCCTGGTACACGTGCTAGGCCTTTTTCGCAACTTTAGGGTACACGTGCTAGACCTTTCTCGCTTTAGGGTACATGTGCTAGCAACTTTTCCACCTTTTGCTAACATGTGCTCCTAATTTCTAAAATGCACGAATTTTCACCAATAAATTGTGGTCAAACTATAAGTTGGAGTGTTAAAACGTTAAAAAATAAGTTGAGGTGTTAAAACGGAAAAAAGTTGAAAGTTTCGATATTAAGTTTTGGTCAAACTATAAGTTGGAGTGTTAAAACGTAAAAAAAAACAGTTGAGGTGTTAAAATGAAAAAAAAGTTGAAAGTTTAGGTATTAAACCATTATTAACCCTAAATAATTATGGGATGACCTTAAATATGTCGTGAAGTAATATGACGACTCCTATTCGACTGTTTACTTGATATAGTACTGGAAACGCTATTAAGCGGAGTACAAATGTATGGAAGTCGATAAACGACCGAATGTAGTTGTATTATGGATCGACATCATAAAAATGGAAACATTATGAACGGACTTATCTTGTGATTTTAAACATAAAACTTATATTCGCCTTTCGATTAACAAACGTGATTGTAACCTTGTAAAGAGGAGTTGTGAACCTCAATACTTGGTCAATAGTTATCTGTGTCAAAACTATGGTTTAATTGTAACGTCATGCAATCATCATAAAATGCAATGTGATTACGTGGAATTGCCATGAGTATAGTACACTTCCAATCAAAATTTACTTATCATGAAAACATTGCAAAGTAATTAAATTCACAACGAAAACATCGGTTAACGATTAAATACATTGTAAACTACTATAGTATTTTCCGATATGGTCTGGGTTTAACTTTATCTAAAAGCCATCGGCATTTCAATTAGATTAGATTAGAGTAGGTAGGCTATAGGCTAAATAACCATTCACAAAAACCTATGGATTTGTTAATTGTATTGAGAAAGGTAAGTTTAAAATCCAATTTAAAGTAACAACTTTCCTTAAACCATGAAACCTAAAGTAAGGTACGCAAGAAACCTAAACACTTTCCCTCGCTTACCATGCTTGAGTTTTACTAATAGGAATTAATCAAATAAGTCCGAACATATTTTCTAAGTTAGTTTCTTGCCGGGTTTGTAGTCTTTGTGGTATTAAGAACGGGTAGACTTTTTATGGACTTGCTACTCTGTTCCTTCGTCCATGAGCGAATGCGTTCAATAATAAGGGTCACTGACTCCCTCGCAGGAGAGTGAGGAGAGATGAGCATTTTCTGTCTGATCAGAATCATGATACTCTAGTTCCTCATGACATATCAGTTGATAACCGACTGATAAGGAATCTACGGCTTATACCATAAATTCATCGAATCACAAAAACTGAAATTTCCGGTGACTCAACAAGTAAATTCAATCGGACGGTACCCGACTTAACATGAATGTTAGTGAAAACATTCAATAAATAACTTGAATCTATTTCTAGAAGTTATTTATCATATATTATTATTTTTATATAATAATACACGAAAACCTAGACGTTTCGATTAAAACGTCTCAAACGCAACGAAAATACGCGAATTGAATTCGTCAACAAAACGAAGGTCAATAATTAATTTTACAACTCAAAACAAAGTATTTTAATAATACTTCAATAAAAATTTACCCAGAATATATCGTAAATTTAAACGACTCAAAATAACGTTACGCGATTTAACGTTTTATAGAAAATAACGGGTAAACGAACACAATACGTAATCTAAACTTAATAGATAAAATTTTAACTGATTTTTGACCCCAAATGGGCCCCCTTGGTCGTTATTCCATTCCCCCATCCCCCCATGTGCCACCTCCTTTCTCCTCCAATCCTACTTCATGCAAAGAAATGACCATCATTTCCTCTTCCATCATTTCCCCACTCCACACTCACCACTTTCTCTATTCCCCAACACACTCTCTCTTTAATTTTTGCTAAGATTTCTCCAGCCCTCTTAAACCTCTAATCACCACCATAATCCACCATATAGCCACCTACAACCACCACCCAAATACTACACCTCTTAGCAAGATTTTTCAAGAATTCAAGGCTTCAAGCATCTCTCACTTCAAATCTGTCAATCTTTCTTCATAAATACCATTTTAAGGATAATATTTCACTTATAATACTCTCATTTACATGTACAAAGGTTCACTCAACAATATGTGTCAAGAACTTGGCTTAAAAACAACATTTCATAACTTGAAAATCTCAAAAAGGCAAAGTTTCAGTTCTGTCCAGATTCTTATACGAAATTCACTTGAGTGTTTCTCACTCATTTCTTAATGAAAATTGACTTTTTATGAGTGAAAAATCAAGTACAAGATGTAAGCTTTCAAACCCCACTAGTCTCATGTCATTTTGAGCTCGTTTACTATTTTAAACAATTTTTGTTTGAACATGGGTATAATCTGTTTTAAAAGTCAGAAAAATCGCCCTTAGTATTTTTGTGATATCTTGAGTAATACGGACCCAAATGTCTTAAAACCACCACCAAAAGTTTACTATTTTCGTTTGGAACAAAAGTCATTTGGATGACTTTTTACTAGAAATGCATGCATTTTGCTCAATAATCATTGTTTCTTGCATGTGTCCAGATTGGTTAACTGTTGAACCTCACACATGTAATTTTCAAAAATACTTAAACTTCTCTAAAATGTCTACATAAATTACTAGAAGTAAATAACATCTTGGGGATCATCTTTGATTTTTCTCAGATTCTATTTCGAGTTATAAAAGTTTAAGAAAAATCCGACAAAGAGATACATTTTCTGGAAGTCATAAAAGGGGATTGTTTTGGACACAAAGAATAAACCAACACTTGTGAACATACTAAGAATGGAAGAAAGGACTTTTTAAGTTATATGAACATATTTAAGGGTTGGGAAAATAATTCGGTTCAAACCGAGAAGGTTTGAACAACTCAACCAAAAACGAACTTCGGTTTCGAAAATGGAAAACTTACTATTTTTCGAAAGAATTGTAACAAAAAGGGTTTGAGTACCTTATGATGTATTAATCGATTTGTGTGTTGTTAATCATAAATTTGGAGGAGCCAAAGTTCCAACACTCAAAACACTATGAAATTTGGACACAAACAATTGCGAAACATTATATACATGTATATTCCTTATTATACTCAACGCGGTTATTGGACATCAACAAACTTCAAAGCAAACAAACTGTGACAATCCTCCATTTAGGGTATTAATCCATTCTTAAATTCATGCATTACCTAGAGTAATTCCCTGATTAGTGAATTCAAAACAATTTCTATATGTTAAGTTTATGAAACTTACTATGTGATACGTGATATATTAAATTCGTAGTTATATGTATATAATTACGGGTGAAATAAACGTACTAGACTTGACAAACTAAAATACAATAAAGTTGGTGACACAAAATAATTAATAATTCGAAAATTATTAATTACTAATATTAGTAACTTATATTATTGAAATAATATAAGATATTATACGAAATTAACATGTTAAAAGCCTACAATTTTAACCCAACTAAAATATCTGGGGAACATTCTCCTGTTGAACCATACTCCCTACGTTGACAATTTAAACCATACACCATCCTTTATACTTCCTTACACTCAATATCAAATACACACACACACACACACAAGTTCCCACCAACTCAAATTATTGGTTTTCTCTGTTCCTTCTTCTTCATCCATCGACTGAAGCAACAACAGGAGATCTGAGCTGAGGCTATTTCTTCTTCTTCTTCACGATAATCAGCAGCACATCTACCATTTTATCATCATCACCATTGTAAGGACTCCTTTATTTTCAAAAGTTATACTTTCTTTATGGTTATAGACATGTGTTAGTGTTCACTCAACTTCTACATGTCCAAAACATTAACCGAAACGCAATTTAAATCTAGAAACTATGAGTTTATGTTCCTGTCCAGATTCTGTTTCCACTTCTACGAATTTTATAAAAATCATTACAACAACAAAATGGATGTTTCTTAAGCCTAGAATGTAGTACAAGAAGTTATCTTTCCAACAAAATTAGTCTCGTGACTTTTTGACTCCGTTTGCTACTCAAAAACATTTTTCTTCTGTGACATAGGTTTACTGTTCCGGCAGACAGGAATTTTCAGTAACTTCTCGAGACCATATCTTGAGTTCTAGACCACTAAAACGTATGAGACCAGTGCCAAAACCTCACATATTTTGTCAACTTTAAAAAGTTCTTCTGTGACCATTTCCAGAAATGTCCGTAATTTCGTGTATAACTCGATCTTTGAACATATAACTGTTTTGGACCCAGTCTGACCACACCTTGAAACTATTTTTGTTTGAAATAGTAAATGAACATATAAAAATACCATAAAGTGCAGAAATAAACTAGACATATATGAGAACATGTGTGATTTTTGGTTAGGTATAAATCGGAAGAGAAATGCTCCAAATCGAAAGGCTTAACGAGTTATAACTAACAGTGGTAACGAGTTATAACTAACAGTGGGAAAGATCACTAACAGGGGCAACAAACTATAACTAACAGTGGGAGGAATATAACTAACAGTGGCAAAGTTATAACTAACAGTGGGAAAGATCACTAACAGGGGCAACAAACTATAACTAACAGTGGGAGGAATATAACTAACAGTGGCAAAGTTATAACTAACAGTGGGAGGAATATAACTAACAGTGGCAAAGTTATAACTAACAGTGGTAACGAGTTATAACAGTGGGAAAGTTATAACTAACAGGGGCAACAAACTATAACTAACAGTGGAATATAACTAACAGTGGTAACAGACTAACTAACAGTGGGAAGAATATAACTAACAGTGGTAACAAATAACTAGCAGTGGAAAGAATATATATAAGTGACGAGTTAAACAAGACAAATGAGATTAGAAACACGACAAATGAGTTATATATATAGTTGACTATTATAATTTATATATAGTTATATAAATGAACTACGACAATAGTATTAAACAAAGTTATTTTTATAACTACTATACTTAGGTTTTGGAAACATAATCAACAACAATGACAACTACATATATATATATATATATATATAAGATGATGAAAAATGACATATATATATTAGGATATATATATTCAACTAATAAGTATATGTAAATATATACTTATACGCCACGATTACTTCAACGCAATTATCACCAATAATTAAAATGTCATGAACATTTCAACTTAACGATTTATCCATATACTTATGTAAAGTATATTTAATTGTGCTTAGGTAATTGAGAGGCACGTTCGGACTACAGTACTTCTAGCTGTACTAGCTGAAGACTTGCTACACGTGAGTTCACAGCCCCTACATTTTACTTGTTTTAAATGATTTTAAAACCAGGGGTGGAAAACATAGAACTACGTGCTATTACATGCTACTTGTTTATATAATTGCTTGACATGCTTTTATATCAAACTGATTCGTATAAATGCTTTATGCTTTATAAACAACTGTTAACTATATGAAACGTTTTCACAACTATTTTGGGAATAGGACAACGAATCTTGGTACGATCCTAGGTTTACGCGAGGTAGTTGTAGTGCACATAAGTCCCAGTGCTTGCAACCTATAACCATTAGCTAGGTGACTCTAGCCACTGAGTATACAGATAGTACTATCGATTTGACAACCCTCCCACTGATATAACTCGTTGGTCATTCCAACCACACGACGGCAGTCGTAACGAGGAGTGTATACTTACCGTGTTACCGAGGCAACAACAACAACTAGTCGTGGTTTGGTTATAGTACTAGGTATCGTTACTTTAACTCTAAAGGTTTAGCTCACCTTAGAGGGATCATAGTCTATATCTCCCACTTAAACTAAACAACTAAACTACAACTGGATTTGGGAAGGGAATTCCCTGTGACAACTAATAGGACAGGTGTTCCTACACATAATTTCTTTTTAGGAAACGTTTACCTTGATTGGATAAACTTGGTTTCCCGACAAAGCAACTTTTATATGGAAATGTTTACTTGACTGCTAAACCTGTGTTTCCTACGACTATTTATATGGAAATGTTTACTTGATTGTTAAACTGTATTTCCTGCAACTATTATTAGGAAATGTTTATGATTAAACTTGTGTTTCCTAACACATCGACTGATTTGTAGTAAGAATGACATTCTTACAGTCAAATAGGAAATGTTTTCTTTAATAAGAACACTTGTGTTTCCTGCTATACATATAAACATTATGTTTGTGTACATGAATGATTTATACAAAACTTGGTTTAACTACTTTTATACTAAACCTGTGAATTCACTCAACATCCAATGTTGATGGTTTACTATGTTTTTCAGGGAATTAGGACTCAGGTACTTCTGCATGCATAAAGGACGTAGGCAACCCAGACTATTTATGATGCCACTTTTGGGACACTTGGATTTCCTTTGTATTACCAATTCCATTGGTTATACTTACGAAATCCCTCTTTTATAAACTCATGTTTTGTAAACTTATGTTGTTCTACAACACCACTACTTGTACGACTTTATAAGTCGTACCCTTTTGTAATAACGATTAAACTTATGGCATCTTAAATAAATATGTTCTGTGTGATCATATGCTCTGATACGATGAATGCACTATTATAACGTCAGCACCCCCACTGTTGAACTGTAAACTTAAAATGCTTCCGCTAATAATCAAATGCTTCCGCTAATTACTAAATAAACACGATTACTGATTTTGGGGGTGTGACAGAACTTGGTATCAGAGCCATTGGTTATAGAGAACTAGGATCCTTTAAGTGACTGAAAACCTTAGAGACCTAGACTATAGCCTTGGCTAACACATTTCTGCATTCATACTTTGCATACGTCTAACACGACACACACAATTGCCTTTGTCACAGTTATGTCTAGGCAGTTTCCGATCTACATCTCAGAGTCAGAGGAGGAGCCTGACTATGCTAGTGATGACCCTTCTGAGGATGTCTACCCACCCACATTTCCTAGAGCTACTTCAGATGGCACCATAGGCACTCCACCATCACCACCCACTGATCCCACTACTCGTATGCTAGGATCTACTTTCATGGCGACTCGCCATGTTGGAGAGTCTTCACGTGGGCCTGGATTGTGTAGGACGGCTAGGATGAGCGTTAGATCCCCACCTGTAGGACCCTTGGCACCTCGTGACAAGGATCCGATGACTGAGGAGAGAGAGATACCTTGTGATCAGCAGTCACTACAGAGGACTAGAGTCCCGCATCTTGATTGGATGCCACGTATACTACGCTACTGGAGGACACTTGAGAGGATTCCTTCCACTTTCGAGACTGGGGAGTCATCTCACTCATCGACCCCCTTACATCTGACTGAGGAGCCTCTGGAGCTCACTATCCCTACTGTAGTTGCAGTTGTCCGTACCCTTATTGGATTTCATTATGGTACGCAGGATTCTATCAGAGAGTTGCACAGTGATGCCTCTCGACTGGACGGTGATGTACTTACTATCTATGGACGCCTTGCCACTTCCGAGGTACACATTGCGATGGATCGAGAGTCAGCCGATGCGACTAGGGCACGTCTGATTAGGCTTGAGAGACGTCTGGGGATAGTAGGTTCTGCAGTTGGAGTTTGTGTACTGATGGCAGCTATTAGGATGCTTGCAGGGATGTTTTTAGCATATTTCTACTAGATTCACCATGTTAGGATGGTATCTATGATGTATTAGGATTATAGCTATGAGGTAGTAGGACAAAACTTTTGACTAGATGGATGTATAGGTTAAATCCATCACATTTTGTAGATCATGTTTGATCTGATGGGTGTATTTTCTCGTTATTGTCAACCCCATCATTGTACAAAACTTATGTAACACCTTTTGCCTTATATATGATATATAACTTATGTTTAGTTTATGTCACTGTGTACACTGTGAGTGATATCAATTGATGATTGATTATCATACTATATCTATATTTATCACATACCTTATGAGTGATGATTTGATTAGGGTATCTTACGAGTGTTTCTTGTGTGTGATTAGGACTGAGTCATGCCGCCTAAGCGTAGGAATACCCGGAACGTCCGCAGAAACACTTCACCACCTCCTGCTGTTGAGGAGACAACTGAACAAATGGTCAACCGAAGGATTGCTGAAGCACTTGCTCAGTATGATACTGACCGAAACCGTAGCGACAGGGTCAGCGGTAGCAGAAATACCGAACCTGTTGTATCTGACGGTAACCCTGAGAGTACCCAAAGAGGATGTTCGTACAAAACATTCCTAGCTTGCAAACCGAGCCACTTTCGTGGTACGGAGGGTGCTATTGGAATCATTCATTGGATAGAGAAAATAGAGTCTGTGCTAGATATTAGCAACTGTGCTCGAGACTGCATGGTAAAGTATGCTACCTGCACATTTTCTGATAGGGCATTGACATGGTGGAATAGCCAAGTTCAAGCACTTGGACGCACAACCGCCCACTCGATGACTTGGGAAACTTTGAAAACCATGGTTGTGGAAGAATTTTGTCCCCGCAGTGAGCTGCAGAAGATTGAGACTGAGCTCTGGGACATTACTATGGTTGGTACTGATATCACTGGATATACCACTAGATTTCAAGAACTGGCACGCCTTGTACCACACATGGTCACACCTGAGTACAAGCGCACTGAAAGGTATATCTGGGGTTTGGTGCCGCAGATTAGAAGCTTGGTGACTTCGTCTAATCCTGCCACCTTTAAGAGTGCTGTGGAACTAGCACAGCGTTTGACAGACGAAGCAATCCGAATGGGAACCCTTACTAAGAAAACTACTTCGGGAAAGGTTGAATCCAGCAGTGCTGATGCTGGAAAAGGAAAACGTAAGTGGAATGACCATCAAGGTCAACAGAACAAGAAGCCGACAGGAACCATGAAAGCTTACCTTGCCACGAATGCTGAACACAAGACTTACTTGGGGAACAAGCCCAAGTGTGGCAAGTGTGAACGTCACCATGATGGTGATTGTACTTTCTGTGGGAATTGCAAACGCTGGGGGCATCTGGCCCAATACTGTAGATCGAACCCTACTACTCAAACAAATAGGGATCGACCAGCTAATGGATGTTTCGAATGTGGCGAGCAAGGTCATTTCCGAAACAAGTGCCCTAAACTTAGCCGTGGAAACCAAAACAATCAGAACCGCAATGCAAACCCGAACAACAACAACCGGGGTAACACCAACAACCAACCAGCTCGAGGTCGTGCGTTTGTCATTGGAGCACAGGAGGCACGCCAGGACCCCAACACTGTCACTGGTACGTTCCTAGTTAACAACCATTATGCCTCTGTGTTATTTGATTCAGGCGCCGATTTGAGCTTTGTGTCTACGGAATTTAGACCACTATTAGACATTAGGTCCTGTAAGCTAGACAACAAGTACACTTTAGAACTAGCCGATGGTAGGTTGATTGAATCAGGAGAAATAGTACCAGGATGTACTCTAACATTGGAGAGTCATTCTTTCAAAATAGACTTACTACCGGTTGAGTTGGGAAGCTTTGACATCGTAGTCGGTATGGACTGGTTGTCGAAGAATCGTGCGGAGATTGTTTGTTTTGATAAAATGGTACGTTTACCCTTATTGACTGGAGAAACCTTGGTGATACAAGGAGATAAGAGGACGAGTGCCGTTAAAATGATCAATTGCTTAAAAGCCACTAAGTATCTCCGAAAGGGATACCAAGCGTTTTTAGCACATGTTGTAGAAAAGAGACCCGAGGAGCAAAGTTTAAGTGATATACCTGTAGTGCGAGACTATCCGGGAGTGTTTCCTGATGACCTGCCAGGATTACCACCTCCGCGACAAGTCGAGTTTCGCATCGATCTGGTGCCAGGAGCTGCACCAATCGCTCGCTCACCTTATCGTCTAGCTCCATCAGAAATGCAAGAACTGTCTGCACAGTTGCAGGAACTCCTAGACTTAGGATTCATCCGACCGAGCTTTTCACCTTGGGGAGCTCCAGTTTTGTTTGTCAAGAAGAAGGATGGATCTATGCGGATGTGTATTGACTACCGAGAGCTGAATAAGGTAACTATTAAGAACCGATACCCGTTACCTCGCATAGACGATCTGTTTGATCAGTTACAAGGATCGGGTTACTACTCGAAGATCGATCTGCGTTCTGGTTATCATCAACTGAAGGTACGAGAAGAGGATGTACCAAAGACCGCGTTTAGGACTCGATATGGTCATTATGAGTTCCTAGTCATGCCGTTTGGATTGACTAACGCGCCTGCAGTATTCATGGATCTCATGAACCGGGTGTGCAAACCTTATCTTGATAAGTTTGTCATTGTGTTCATTGACGACATCCTGATTTACTCGAAAACGAAAGAGGATCACGAACAACACTTGAAACTTATCCTCCAACTACTCGAGAACGAGAAGCTGTATGCTAAGTTCTCCAAATGTGAATTTTGGATTAGAGAGGTTCATTTCCTCGGTCACGTGATAAATGATAAAGGAATTCATGTGGACCCATCCAAAATAGAGGCGATCAGAAACTGGGAAGCTCCAAGGACCCCAACCGAGATTCGACAATTTCTTGGTTTGGCTGGCTATTACCGTCGATTTATCGAAAACTTTTCTAAAATAGCCCAGTCACTCACCACATTAACTCAAAAGGATAAGAAATTCGAATGGGGCGAAAAACAAGAAAACGCCTTCCAACTATTGAAACAAAAGCTGAGCACTGCACCAATCCTATCTCTACCTGAGGGAACAGAAAACTTCATCGTTTACTGTGATGCCTCACATCAAGGATTAGGGTGTGTTCTCATGCAAAACGACAAAGTTATTGCTTATGCATCTCGTCAATTGAAGATTCACGAGAAGAATTATACAACTCATGACTTAGAGTTGGGAGCAGTCGTCTTTGCACTCAAGGTCTGGAGACACTATCTATACGGTACAAAGTGTACGATCTTCACCGACCACAAGAGTCTACAACACATATTCGACCAAAAAGAGCTCAACATGAGACAAAGACGTTGGGTCGAATTGCTGAACGATTACGACTGTGAGATTAAGTACCATCCGGGCAAGGCTAATGTAGTAGCGGATGCCCTGAGTCGTAAAGAGAATGTAAAACCTCGTAGAGTTAGAGCTTTGGTATTAACAATCCACTCGAATCTTATTACTCAAATTCGTGATGCACAACGAATAGCTTTCACCACCGAACGCATGAAAGAAGAATCCCTGAGAGGAATGGAGAAACAACTCGAAACCAAAGAAAATGAAGTTTTATACTTCATGAATCAAATTTGGGTACCATGCGATGATGAACTACGTAAACTAATTTTGGACGAAGCTCACAAGTCCAACTACTCGATTCATCCTGGTGCAGATAAGATGTACCAAGATGTAAAAGGTTTCTATTGGTGGCCTAACATGAAAAGAGACATCGCTACTTATGTCAGCAAGTGTCTAACTTGTTCAAAGGTCAAGGTTGAGTATCAAAAACCTTCAGGACTTTTGCAACAACCAGAAATGCCAAAATGGAAATGGGAGCACATAACGATGGACTTCATCACGAAACTACCAAAGACATCAACTGGAGTTGATTCCATATGGGTGATTGTCGATCGATTGACGAAATCAGCCCACTTTGTTGCTATCAAAGAGTCTGACAAACTAGAGAAACTGGCGAAGATCTATATCAAAGAGATCGTTTCTCGACACGGTGTACCATTGTCCATTATATCTGATAGAGATAGTAGATTCACATCTCGCTTCTGGCAATCACTACAGCAGGCTTTAGGTACTCGACTCGACATGAGTACAGCCTATCATCCACAAACAGATGGCCAGAGTGAACGAACGATTCAAACGCTCGAGGATTTATTGAGAGCGTGTGTGATTGACTTTGGGGGAAACTGGGATACTCACCTCCCATTAGCTGAATTCTCCTATAACAACAGTTATCACACCAGCATACAGATGGCTCCATTCGAAGCACTGTATGGACGCAAATGCCGATCACCACTCTGTTGGGCAGAGTTGGGTGACAGACAACTATCCGGACCGGAGCTTGTCCAGGAAACCACGGACAAGATATCTCAAGTACTAAACCGATTGAAAATGGCAAGAGACAGACAAAAGAGTTACGCCGATAACCGTCGTAAACCTCTTGAGTTTCAAGTAGGAGACAAGGTCCTACTCAAAGTATCGCCCTGGAAAGGGGTAGCACGATTTGGCAAACGAGGAAAACTTAACCCGCGATATGTTGGACCTTTTGAAATCCTTGCGAGGATTGGTCCTGTCGCTTACAAACTAAAGTTGCCACAAGAGCTTTGTAGCATTCACGACACTTTTCACGTGTGTAACTTGAAGAAGTGTCTTTCTGATGAAACACTTATCATCCCTCCCGACGAAGTCTTTATTAACTCAAAACTTAACTTTGTGGAGGAACCTATCGAAATAACTGATACGAAAACACAGAAACTCCGACACAAACGAATCAAACTTGTCAAGATTCGTTGGAACTCGAAACATGGCCCGGAGTTTACTTGGGAACGCGAGGATGAGATACGAAAGAAATACCCTCACCTGTTTGAACAAACACCTAACACGAACAACTCAACTTAAATCTCGGGACGAGATTTCGCTAACGGGGGGAGAATGTGACAATCCTCCATTTAGGGTATTAATCCATTCTTAAATTCATGCATTACCTAGAGTAATTCCCTGATTAGTGAATTCAAAACAATTTCTATATGTTAAGTTTATGAAACTTACTATGTGATACGTGATATATTAAATTCGTAGTTATATGTATATAATTACGGGTGAAATAAACGTACTAGACTTGACAAACTAAAATACAATAAAGTTGGTGACACAAAATAATTAATAATTCGAAAATTATTAATTACTAATATTAGTAACTTATATTATTGAAATAATATAAGATATTATACGAAATTAACATGTTAAAAGCCTACAATTTTAACCCAACTAAAATATCTGGGGAACATTCTCCTGTTGAACCATACTCCCTACGTTGACAATTTAAACCATACACCATCCTTTATACTTCCTTACACTCAATATCAAATACACACACACACACACACAAGTTCCCACCAACTCAAATTATTGGTTTTCTCTGTTCCTTCTTCTTCATCCATCGACTGAAGCAACAACAGGAGATCTGAGCTGAGGCTATTTCTTCTTCTTCTTCACGATAATCAGCAGCACATCTACCATTTTATCATCATCACCATTGTAAGGACTCCTTTATTTTCAAAAGTTATACTTTCTTTATGGTTATAGACATGTGTTAGTGTTCACTCAACTTCTACATGTCCAAAACATTAACCGAAACGCAATTTAAATCTAGAAACTATGAGTTTATGTTCCTGTCCAGATTCTGTTTCCACTTCTACGAATTTTATAAAAATCATTACAACAACAAAATGGATGTTTCTTAAGCCTAGAATGTAGTACAAGAAGTTATCTTTCCAACAAAATTAGTCTCGTGACTTTTTGACTCCGTTTGCTACTCAAAAACATTTTTCTTCGGTGACATAGGTTTACTGTTCCGGCAGACAGGAATTTTCAGTAACTTCTCGAGACCATATCTTGAGTTCTAGACCACTAAAACGTATGAGACCAGTTCCAAAACCTCACATATTTTGTCAACTTTAAAAAGTTCTTCTGTGACCATTTCCAGAAATGTCCGTAATTTCGTGTATAACTCGATCTTTGAACATATAACTGTTTTGGACCCAGTCTGACCACACCTTGAAACTATTTTTGTTTGAAATAGTAAATGAACATATAAAAATACCATAAAGTGCAGAAATAAACTAGACATATATGAGAACATGTGTGATTTTTGTTTAGGTATAAATCGGAAGAGAAATGCTCCAAATCGAAAGGCTTAACGAGTTATAACTAACAGTGGTAACGAGTTATAACTAACAGTGGGAAAGATCACTAACAGGGGCAACAAACTATAACTAACAGTGGGAGGAATATAACTAACAGTGGCAAAGTTATAACTAACAGTGGGAAAGATCACTAACAGGGGCAACAAACTATAACTAACAGTGGGAGGAATATAACTAACAGTGGCAAAGTTATAACTAACAGTGGGAGGAATATAACTAACAGTGGCAAAGTTATAACTAACAGTGGTAACGAGTTATAACAGTGGGAAAGTTATAACTAACAGGGGCAACAAACTATAACTAACAGTGGAATATAACTAACAGTGGTAACAGACTAACTAACAGTGGGAAGAATATAACTAACAGTGGTAACAAATAACTAGCAGTGGAAAGAATATATATAAGTGACGAGTTAAACAAGACAAATGAGATTAGAAACACGACAAATGAGTTATATATATAGTTGACTATTATAATTTATATATAGTTATATAAATGAACTACGACAATAGTATTAAACAAAGTTATTTTTATAACTACTATACTTAGGTTTTGGAAACATAATCAACAACAATGACAACTACATATATATATATATATATATATATATATATATATATATATATAAGATGATGAAAAATGACATATATATATTAGGATATATATATTCAACTAATAAGTATATGTAAATATATACTTATACGCCACGATTACTTCAACGCAATTATCACCAATAATTAAAATGTCATGAACATTTCAACTTAACGATTTATCCATATACTTATGTAAAGTATATTTAATTGTGCTTAGGTAATTGAGAGGCACGTTCGGACTACAGTACTTCTAGCTGTACTAGCTGAAGACTTGCTACACGTGAGTTCACAGCCCCTACATTTTACTTGTTTTAAATGATTTTAAAACCAGGGGTGGAAAACATAGAACTACGTGCTATTACATGCTACTTGTTTATATAATTGCTTGACATGCTTTTATATCAAACTGATTCGTATAAATGCTTTATGCTTTATAAACAACTGTTAACTATATGAAACGTTTTCACAACTATTTTGGGAATAGGACAACGAATCTTGGTACGATCCTAGGTTTACGCGAGGTAGTTGTAGTGCACATAAGTCCCAGTGCTTGCAACCTATAACCATTAGCTAGGTGACTCTAGCCACTGAGTATACAGATAGTACTATCGATTTGACAACCATCCCACTGATATAACTCGTTGGTCATTCCAACCACACGACGGCAGTCGTAACGAGGAGTGTATACTTACCGTGTTACCGAGGCAACAACAACAACTAGTCGTGGTTTGGTTATAGTACTAGGTATCGTTACTTTAACTCTAAAGGTTTAGCTCACCTTAGAGGGATCATAGTCTATATCTCCCACTTAAACTAAACAACTAAACTACAACTGGATTTGGGAAGGGAATTCCCTGTGACAACTAATAGGACAGGTGTTCCTACACATAATTTCTTTTTAGGAAACGTTTACCTTGATTGGATAAACTTGGTTTCCCGACAAAGCAACTTTTATATGGAAATGTTTACTTGACTGCTAAACCTGTGTTTCCTACGACTATTTATATGGAAATGTTTACTTGATTGTTAAACTGTATTTCCTGCAACTATTATTAGGAAATGTTTATGATTAAACTTGTGTTTCCTAACACATCGACTGATTTGTAGTAAGAATGACATTCTTACAGTCAAATAGGAAATGTTTTCTTTAATAAGAACACTTGTGTTTCCTGCTATACATATAAACATTATGTTTGTGTACATGAATGATTTATACAAAACTTGGTTTAACTACTTTTATACTAAACCTGTGAATTCACTCAACATCCAATGTTGACGGTTTACTATGTTTTTCAGGGAATTAGGACTCAGGTACTTCTGCATGCATAAAGGACGTAGGCAACCCAGACTATTTATGATGCCACTTTTGGGACACTTGGATTTCCTTTGTATTACCAATTCCATTGGTTATACTTACGAAATCCCTCTTTTATAAACTCATGTTTTGTAAACTTATGTTGTTCTACAACACCACTACTTGTACGACTTTATAAGTCGTACCCTTTTGTAATAACGATTAAACTTATGGCATCTTAAATAAATATGTTCTGTGTGATCATATGCTCTGATACGATGAATGCACTATTATAACGTCAGCACCCCCGCTGTTGAACTGTAAACTTAAAATGCTTCCGCTAATAATCAAATGCTTCCGCTAATTACTAAATAAACACGATTACTGATTTTGGGGGTGTGACACAAACTATTTTGGCACTTTGTAATCTAATTAATAAGCTAAGAAATCCTATCAAGCCTAATTTTCCAAGAAACTAATTAGAAACCTCGTGTTCATAGGACTTGGATAGGAGTCATACCCGACAAGCACGCACGCTACATTCACAGCCCCTTTTTACTTGTTTATTATTTTAGGGTGAAAAGCATGATCTCGAACTTTAACTAAATTGGTTGTACTCTTTATGAACTTGTTAAACTTTTGCTAAACTATTTATGCGAATTGGTGTATACTATTGTTATGCTTGAGTACTATCGTGCTAAAGTCCCCGGAAATACAGTTTACACTACTTATTAACTCGTTCGAGGGCCAGACAAGCTGTTGATATTTATGGATAGCGCTATTTAGGGGGAATCCACTCCTCACTCACACTGGTCGTGAGTGAATAGTATCACCAGTACTCATTTTACCGATAGAACATGGAGCTTGGTGCATGTGTCGGTTGAATTGGTTAAGTAGTGGCCTCAATTGCATTAACACTCTTGTATACTACCGTTCATATTCGAAACTATTACAAACAATCATCTTTATTCATGTCATTTATGAACAAAGCTTTTAATTAATTTGTTTGTAACACTAAACCTGTCTACTCACCAACTATGGTCATAGTTGACCCTTTTGTTTTATCATGGTTTTCAGGAGAACGACGGTAAGGTGCACTCTAGGAGTACATTAGCATGGATGCATGTCCACACGCGTTTGCTTTAATTTAAAACTATGACTCTCTTTTGGAAACCTTAAGAGCTTATTGTAATTTCTTTTGGAACTGTGGTTTGAACTTGTAGTAATGTCTAATATTTTCTCTAAATTATGTATGGTGTTGCTACTATAGCTTATGCGTTGTTACCCGGTACTGTTACATCTCGTGTTTCCGCTTTAGCGGGGTGTGACATTATTATCTTTTATTCGCTTTATTTAGTTAACTGAACCAAAACCCCCAACGCACTTTTATAAAAATCTATACTAGAAAAGAACGATTGATTAGATTACCTCCGTTTTAATTCAGTTTCTCTTTAAGAACGACTCTAGGTCATACTTACCATCTACTAGCCTTTGGTTCAGTAGTAATAAGTCACACTTAGACCCCAACATTTACAAATTTAAAACACCCACCGATAGGCGTTGTTATCACTCGCGCTTGCGACGATTCAACGTCCCATCAAGGTTTTGGCGCCGCTGCCGGGGAGACTAACTATCCGATACAGAGGCCCAACCAATCCTGTTTTCTAGTATACCCTTACGATAAAACCTTATAAAAAAAATATTTTCTTTATTGTCTGTTTTTCTTTAGTGTATGACCCGTTCCTCTAGATATGCGCCGCTTTTTAACTTTCCTGATCCAGAACTTATAATATGTACTATTCGACGAGAAAAGAAGCAATCTGCATTTAGACAAGCAATGGTTGATCGCATAACTCTCGCTGACAACAGCAAGCCCTCTATTGAAGGAAGAGGAGGCCCAATTCTTTATCCAGAAACCCCCGGGACAATCATTCGAGCTTAAGCACCACATCATCCAACTAATCCAAAACCACTGTCAATTCCATGGATTACTAAGTGATGATCCGAACTCTCACCTCGACAAGTTCATATCTCTTTCAAACTCCTACAAACAAAATGGAGTTAGCCAAGATATAATCCGCTTGTATCTCCTTCCTTATACGCTCACACATCATGCACAAACATGGTTTGAAGGTTTAGAAATCGGCACTATCCCTTCATGCATGATAATGGTGACAAAATTTCTAACTAAGTACTTTCCGCCCTCTAAACAATCCAAACTCCGAAATGACATCATGAACTTTCATCAAGCTTTTGATGAGTCATTATACACCGCATGTGAATGATTCAAAGGAGCACTAAAGAAATGCCCCAATCATCGACTCGACGAATCTGCACAATTGTGTACATTCTATAATGGTTTAGACCCTAACCACCGAACCACCCTCAACGCTGTTGTTTTGTTCAAAAATTACTATAAGAAATTAAGTGATCAAATTTAGAAAATTGAGGTTGGGTGCTTAAAATTACTCTCAAGATAATTACGTAGAAACACGATTATCTATATTAGTAAGCCAATATTTCGTATAAATAGATAGATTAAATATGTCGATCCTTGTTGAACAAATGTTTAATATAAAAGCTCAAGAACAGATTGAGGATAATGCTATTTTGACAATGAAAATATAAATAGAATGCGATTGAAGCAATATGAATGATAAATAAATAAAAATGACACAATGATATACGAGGAAAGCCCTTGATCAAGGTTGATCGCCGACCAAAAACCTCAGGAAGGATCAAACGATCCTTGCCTTTGTCAATCTTATAAAAATGAAAGTAATTGATTACAAACTAAGAGCACAAGGATGATCGGCTATGTGATTATCTACGAAATTGACTAAGTGTTGATGAATGTGTTTGAGGGTGAATGAGAGCAAAGTATAAGTGTTTTTCAGGTGAAAAATAGTAAGTATTCGTTAACCTAATCGATCATCCATGCCTCGTTTAAAAACTAAGAGTGTATAACAATATTTCCGAGATTTCAGGGATCCTCCAACGAAGGGTGAAGACTCCCAACGTCTCTTTTGACTTCATTTTACACGTGCAGCTGACTTCGTCTTCGTATAATCGTATCAAGACCTTGCCATATAATCTGGAGCATATCTCACATGACGCGTTCTCCTTGTGACCTGGTCAATACTCGAGGAAAACAAATATGTTAAACAGCACATGATCCTGAACTAATACTTGTTCAGGATCCTGAGCTATGCATAATCCAGAATAAACATAGGATCCTCATATAACTAAATCCTTGGTCCAGTATCCTGCATAATTACATTAGATAAACATATCCGGAATAGGATCCTGCAAGACAAATAATAAGAATATTTCCAGGATCCTTAACTATATCTGTGATCCTGAAAAGAGACTTACAAACTATCATTATCCTGAGACACGAATATAAAATGCAAATACTTTCCATACCTGTGTGTTGATATTATGATGCTAATAAGGATCCTGCAAAGTTAGATAAAAATTCACCCACAACAATTTCCCCCGAAGTTATAACATTTTTCAGGATCCTTAAATGTTATAACTTCCCGCCTAAAGCGCGTTAGGTAAGATATTTTACGTGTATCGAAAATCGCATCTGAGTATTAATCATTTCTGATAGCTATTAGACCTTCATACGAATCCTTCTCTCTCTCATCCTTCTTCTTCGCTATGTTTAAAACCATTCAATAACCACGTTCTTATAGCAAATTTCCATAGAAAACTACCCCCGATAATAATTTAGAGCAATCGTAAGAAAACTCAATGATGTCAGGTAATTTTCTATCTTTTCTGTTCATAATTCTTCTCTTCACACTCTTAGTTTCTTTCTAATCTTTCAGTGCATTTCAATTTGTCCGACATTGATTCGGAGATTCCAACCTAAAAGGAGATGATCAGGATCGGCGATTCAAGCTTCAAGCCTTTTTCAACACATTTTCTCTCTAAAAAGATAAAGGTCGATGAATTATATGATCTTGAGAATCCTGCTTCCAATATCTTGATGGTAAGGCCCCTTTTATTTCAAATTTCTTTAAAATGAAAATTCTAACATCAATCCTTTCATCAGGCTGCAGATATCTTGATTAACAAATACTCGGAGAAAATGGAAATGATCGACAATCTAGTTGCTTCCCAAAAGAAAATTACTCACAAACTGGAGAAAGCCAAACGAAAAATTGAAGTCCTCAAAGCTATGCTCGCCAAAAGATCCAATCATGCGGATGAAGAAGGATCAGACACAAAGAACACCTTTTTGGAAGAGGTGAAGAAAGATGCTACCATCGCCGTGTTGGAATCTAAAATCCACATGGCTACGAAAGCCGCTGAGAATGGACTGGACGCCAGCTTGTGGGACGTCAAGGGATGGAAGGATAAATTAGCAAGAATGAAAGACGATTATGCTATAAGTCCATTCTCCATTGGTCTTGGAGGATCCAAAGCTCCAAAAAGAAGTGCATACAAGGCAACTAAGATAAAGATCACAGACGCTCTAATCACAGGCGAAGCGTCCAATTCCAAAGGCGATGAAGACATGGCGGTGGCCGATGATCCAGTTAATAGCGAAGAATCCTCGGGCGAGGATGGCATTTGACTAGCCGGAGCCCAATTTTTACTTAGATGCTTGTTAACTTCCTCAGGGTCGTGATTGTAATAAACAATTATTTGGGGTGAGGTTGACCTGGTATGGTCAACCGTGGTAGTGTATGAATGTGGTTTATGTTGGCCACAAGATAATTTTATTTCCTGCATCTCTTTTGAACTCTTATTCAGGATGAATAATCCTGAAATCTTTTGTTGTCAATGATATTAGAATCTTAACTCTATCTTGTGTCTTCAGGATACTGAGGAGATTCCCTCAGTATATAAATATTTGCTTGATAGTTGCTTAGAAACATGATTCTGAGGAGATTCCCTCAGGATACATCCAGGATGACGAGAAGATTCTCTCAATATCCATTCAGCATCATAGGCTTTAAGGATCCTTAATCGGATCTAAGATAACTTTGAGTTTAGGATCCTAAGATTCTAGGATCCTAAAATATTTCATAGACAATGATAAATTTCGATGAATATTTCTTGTGATGTGAAAATATTAATAATTTGTCAAACAATTGCGAAACAATTTATTTTTGAAAAATGTTATGATCTTAAAAAGATTTTATGATGCTTAGATCAAAATTGATTTTGATAATCATAAAAACATTAGAGCTAATAAACTCATCTATTAGACTTAACCAATGTAAACTTTGATAATGTGAAAACATTATAACTATTAGATAGTTTAAGAAAACTATAATAGTGACATGTAAATGCCAAACCATTAGGTAATGTGAAAACATTACAAACCTTTTGATTCTTGGGCTAAGCCATTTGAGACATGAAAATGCCTAACCAATGGGTAATGTGAAAACATTACAAACCTTAGAGTGACGTGAAAATGACACAAACCTTAGATCGATACATTTAGTACACATCAGTATCGACATTCGTTAGTGCTTGATCTATAGGCCAATGGAAATGAAGTTGTCGGGTACCAGAGGCATCACCGATTCCCTAAATGTGGCTCTATAATCAAACATAGTGCGCACCCGACGGGGTGTATAAACCATAGAGGTGTTTATCCGTTTGGAAACCTCTAAACCTTAGAGGATCACTGGGATCCTTAACGAAGGAGAGGTGGCCAACCCCTAATCTTCAATCCATGATCCTCAAATGCATGAACTACAACAAATACAAAATCTTGGGTAAAGGTGGGTGTTAGTTTGCCTAACACCCCTCTGATGCTTAAGTCAGTACAATATTCATTAAGGATAGTAATTATGAAAAAATTTCATGCATATACTAATATATAATTATAATACACACATACATATATAGTAAAGAGTATTAAGATTAATGAAAAGTTAAGGATCATAAGAATACCTTTTAATGTTGAATAAAAACATTCAACTTACACATGGTAGAGTTTCAAATGAATGGCATTCCAGGATCTTGGAAGTAATTCACCATCCATATTGGCCAACCAATATGCCCCCTTTCTAGCATCCGAATTTATTAACTACTGACCTTCCCACTTTGGTGCTAACTTCCCTTCCGCAGGATTCTTAGTATTTTGAAATACTTTCCTTAACACCAAGTCTCCAACTTGAAACCTTCTTATCCTAACATTTTTTTTTGTAAGATCTCGAAATTCTTTGTTGGTATGCCAATATCCTGAATTTTGCATGATCCCTTATCTCATCCACAGTGTCTAGATCCTGAATTAATGCTTCTTTGTTCGCTTCTAAAGTCTGCATCTGGGATCTTGCCGTTAGGATCACCATTTCTGTTGGGATCATAGCTTCGGATCCAAACACCAAAGCAAAAGGAGTTTGCTTGGTTGCCTCCTTTTCTGTGGTCCTATCGGCCCATAAAGCAAAAGGTAATTCCTTAACCCATCTTCCATTCTTAGCATCCAGCCTCTTCTTAAGATTGTTGATTATGATCTTGTTGCTAGATTCTGCCTGTCCATTAGCTTGAGGATGGACCGGTGTTGAAGTTATCATTTTGATTACCCAACTTTCACAAAACCTAGTAGTTCTTTTGCCAATAAAATGAGATCCACTATCACATACTATTTCTGCCGGGATCCCAAATTTTGTGAGGATATTTCTCTTAATAAATGATATTACATCCTTTTCTTTGACTTGAACAAATGCCTCAGCTTCTATCCATTTGGAAAAAAAATCTGTCATTGCAAGCATAAACACTTTTCCTCCTGGAGCAGTAGGTAGTTTTCCCACAATATCCATTCCCCATTTCATAAATGGCCATGGTGAGATAATCGGATGCATCGGTTCTGCTTGTTGATGATGGATGTTTCCGTGTCTTTGAAAAGCATCACATTTGCGAGCAAAATCCATGGAATCCTTCTTCATAGCAGGCCAAAAGTATCTTGTCCTTATTATTTTTGAAAATAATGCTCTGCCCCTAGAATGATTCCCGCAATCTCCTTTATGTATATCCTTAAGTACTGCTTTTGCTTCAGGATCCTCAAGGCATCGCAACAGTGGACCTGCAAATGATTTTCTATACAACATACCATTTTCAATAGTAAAACGGGATACCTTTAATCTGAAGGCTTTAGGATTATTTTCATCCTTAGGAATCACGTTGTGCTGTATATATTCCATGATTGGCTGCATCGACGATCCTGACTTGCCCCCAGAACCTGATGTATTCGATTTCTCTCCAGCCTGAGGATCCTCAACATCACATATCTGCTCTTCATTGTTATCCTTATCAGCGATGGCAGGTGCTGCAATATGTATAATTGGTATTTTAACATCTGGTGGATCTTCAGACTTGATCCCAGGTTAGTTAGGGCTTCCGCCTCAGTGTTATCCTCACGTGGTACCTGTTGAATGTCGAAGATCTCGAAGCTACCTGCAAGATCCTTAACAATCTCCAAATACGCAGCTAATCTATCTACTTTTACAGTATAAGTTCCATTATAATGATTAGCAATTAACAATGAATCAACATATACATTCAAGTATTTTATACCAATATCCTTAGCTAATTGTAATCCTGCAATTAATGCTTCATATTCTGCCTCATTATTTGTAGCTTGAAATTCACATCTTATAGCTTGAGACATAATATCGCATTGAGGTGATTTTAATATTATTCCTAATCCAGTTCCTCTTATATTAGATGCACTATCGGTATACAATGTCCATTTTTCACTTATTTGATTTAGTTCTTGTATTTCTAAATCTACTTCATTTTGAAGATCACTAGTGAAATCAGCAATAAAGTCTGCTAAATCTTGGGATTTAATTGCATTCCTAGGTTCATAAATTAGGTTATATGCACTTAACTTAACCGACCATTTAGCTAGGCGTCCTGACATTTCTAGTTTTCTCAAAACGTTTTTAATAGGATAATTAGTTCTTACATGTATAGGATGTGTCTCAAAATAATGCCTAAGTTTAGTAGATGTCATAACCAATGCAAGTATAAGTTTTTCGAGATGAGAATACCTGGTTTCAGCATCTAATAAGCTTTTACTTATATAGTAAATAGGATGTTGTTGCCCTTCATGATCCTTCACCAGTACTGCACTTACAGCATTCTGAAAAACCGATAGATAGAAGAATAGTGGTTCACCATTCTCAGTCTTCATCAATAAGGGAGCTGATGACAAATAATTCTTTAACTCTTGAAATGCAGCTTCATGTTTATCTCCTTATTCAAAAATTTTGTTCTTCTTTAGGATATCATAGAACTCTTTGCATATGAGGATCTTAAAATAAAACGATTCAGAGATGCTATTCTTCCTGTAAGCCTTTGTATATCCTTAGGATTTGATGGAGATTTCAAGTCTAGGATAGCTTTAATCTGCTTTGGACTAGCTTCTATTCCTCTCTTGGTCACCATATATCCCAAGAATTTTCCTGCCCCCACTTCAAAGTGGCACTTCGCAGGATTAAGCTTCATATTGTATTGGTCCAGGATATCAAAAGCAGTTCGAAGATCCTGAAGATGATCCTCAGCTTTCTTGGATTTAACCACCATATCGTCAATGTAGACTTCCATGGTCTTGCCCAAGTGATCTTTGAACATCATGTTCACAAGCCTCTGGTACGTTGAACATGCATTTTTTAGACCAAAAGGCATAGCAATATAACAATATATACCTGTAGGAGTTATGAAGGTTGTGTCCTCCTGATCTGATGGTTCCATTTGGATTTGCTGAAATCCTGATGATGCATCCATAAAGGTTAGGATCTTGTGCCCAACTGTAGCATCCACAATCGAGTCAATGTGAGGTAATGGGAAAGGATCCTTTGGGCAGGCCTTGTTAAGATCGGTGTAGTCCATGCACACTCTCCATTTCCCATTCTTCTTTTGTACTACCACTACGTTTGCCAACCATTTTTGGAATTTCACTTCCCTTATCATGCCAGCAGAGAGTAATCTCTCAACGTCTGCTTGGATAATAGCGTTCCTTTCTGGCACAAATTTCCTTCTTTTTTGTTGGACTGGCCTGAAACCATTATCAATTCCAAGTTTATGAGATATGATATCCTTAGATATACCTGTCATATCCTCTGGTTTCCAAGCAAAAGTCGATTTTCTTTGATTCAATAACTTCATCAGATCCTGTTCAAGATCCTTTAATATCCCTGATCCTATAAGCACTTTCTCTTCAGGATCCTTGGAATCGAGTGGCATTTCTTTGATGTCCTGTTCCTTAGTATCAAGAACATCCCACGCCTTATTCTTTAATTGCTATGCTGACGGAGACTTGGTAGTAGACTTCATTGACATTGTGTAACAATCTTTTGCCTCTTGTTGATCACTGCTAATCTTAACCACCCCCCAAGGAGTTGGTAACTTGACACATTGATGATATATTGACGGTACTGCTTTCATATCATGCAACCATGGTCTACCTAGGATGATGTTATAGCTTGACAAACAATCCATAATATAAAAATTTTTAATCGAGTTTACCCATTCAATGTAGATTGGTAATTTGATGTCACCGACTGTATTTTTCGCTTCTCCACTGAATCCTACTAACACAGTAGATCTGGAAGTGATTTCTGATTCTGGAATACCCATTCTCTTCAAGGTCTCCAAGCGAATGATGTTAACTGAGCTTCCTCCATCGATCAGGATCCTTCTCACGAAATGATTGGCAACATAGAGAGTAATTACCAAACCATCATGGTGAGGATCCTGCACATCTTCTAGATCATCCTCATCAAACGCTATAACCTTTTCATCTTTCTTCATGGAAGTCCTTTTTGGTTTATATGGCTTTTCCGACTTGGATTCCCTTGCGTGCCTTTTAGCTGCAGAATAAAAAGTACCACATATATCAGAGCCACCAGAAATAAAATTGATTACCTTGGCATCTGAAGGTGGGGATCCTGCTCTGATAGGGATCCTTCGATTATCCTAAACTTCGGGATCCTTGATCCTGTCATGATCCTTCCCGTGATCCTTCACTTTTCCAAGTAAATCCTTCAAGTATCCTTTGTTAAGCAGATGGTTGATCTCTTTCCGGAAGGCTATGCAATTCTCAGTTAAATGACCAAAATCTTCATGGTATGCACACCAATTAGACTTGTCTTTCCATGTGAAGGATTTGTCACTTTTCTTTGGCCATCTAGCTTTGTCTCCAAGATCCTCCATGGCACATAGTAGACCTGTTGTATCTATATAAAAATTATAATCAGTTAAATTAGGATATTCTTCATCGTCCTCGTCGATAGTGTTCACACGACGATCTTCATTTCTAGCATAAGGCTTGCTTCTGTTTGATCTGGACGAGGATGAGTCTGATTTCCTGTTAGGCCTGTCATATATTGACGAAGCATCCACTCTTTTCCGTATCTCAGCATCTTCTTCTAATCTAATTAACCTTAGAGCCCTATTTCTGACTTCATTTAGGTTCATGCAAGGATTCATAACAAGATCCTCGTAGAATGGGGAATCTCTTTTGATCCCCATCTTAAAGGCTTGTACAGCAGTTGGCATATCTAAATTAGGTATATTCAAGGATTCTCTCCCGAATCTCCCTACAAAATCTCGAAGAGACTCATTAGCTTTTTGGACAACTCTGTACAAATTAGTAGATAGCTTTTCAAATGTTCTACTGCAAGATAATTGATTATTAAATAAATTGACCAAATGAGCAAATGAAGTAATAGAGTAAGGGGGAACATTCAATAGCCACTTTAGTGCGGATCCTATGAGAGTAGAGCCGAAACCCTTGCACAGGCTTGCTTCTTTAAGATCAGAAGGAATTGGAATGATCTCCATCATTTCCCTGTATTGCGCGATATGCTCCTCAGGATCCGTTGTTCCATCATATAGCTTCATATTTGGATTTTAGAATCTTTTTGGGATCTCAGCATCACAGATTGGTGATGCAAATCTTGAGATCCTATGTGCCATTGGGGCGACCTCAGGAATTGGTTGTACAACTCCAGGAACGCTCGATATCATATCCTTCAATTTTTGAATTTCCCTCGCCATCACAGGGCTAACTCCAAGATCCTGAAAACTGTTAGTCCTAATAGTATTATTAGAAGTATAATTATTGAACATGTTACCACCGTCAGGAGTCCTGTATGAGGATCCTGGATCTGATTGTTGACCCCTTGACGTAGAAATTCCTGTAGCATAGATTGGATCTGGGATCCTAGCACTCCCTGCATGGATATGAAGTCTCCTTGATAACCCAAAGATTGGGGGGGTATCAAAGTCAAGGATCCTGCTTCGGATAGGAGTAGTGACTTGAGTAGCAGGAGCATTACTCCTTGTCCTCAGGTTCTCCATATCCTTCTTCAGGATTTCATTGCTTCTTTCCACTCATTGAAGCTGCTCCCTCACCTGCGTAAACATAGACACAATATCCTGGTTAGAAATCATAACGGGGTCCGGATCTGATAGGAATCCAGCCCCTAAAGAACTGGATCCGCCCGACGAGATCCTTGCATAGATGCTTTGTGGACGTGATTGAGATGATGTGAGAGGTGGAGCAGGAAGAAGGGTGGCTGGCACAGACGATGATGATGGCATGGTAGATGATGTAGATCGTCCTTGGCTCGACATTTTTGACCGAATTTTTTGCAAAAAATGACTCAACAAGGATTTTAACAAAAGTTTGATTAAGTAAAACACCACTTGCCCCACGGTGGGCGCCAAATTGTTTTGGTCAAAAATTACTATAAGCAATTAAGTGATCAAATTTAGAAAAGTGAGGTTGGGTGCTTAAAATTACTCTCAAGATAATTACGTAGAAACACGATTATCTATATTAGTAAGCCAATATTTTGTATAAAAAGATAGATTAAATATGTCGATCCTTGTTGAACAAATGTTTAATATAAAAGCTCAAGAACAGATTAAGGATAATGCTATTTTGACAATGAAAATATAAAGAGAATGCGATTGAAGCAATATGAATGATAAATAAATAAAAACGATACAATGATATACGAGGAAAGCCCTTTATCAAGGTTGATTGTCACACCCACATCTAGGATTTCAATAAAGTTTAAGTATTTGATCTCAATAAATCTCTTTATGCCCTAAATGCGTAAGGTCAAGTTAATAACAGTAGACGTTTTAATAGACCGTCTATACCAAGTGTTCACTTCACTTAGAGTGTATACGACACGATGTGATCAATTATAGTTTGCTACAATGCCCAAGTTATATTTAAAGCCTTAACATATTATTATTCACTATATAATATGTTAATTTTTGATTTGTAGCATATATGTAACATTAATTTGTAATAAGTCGGTCCTTGTGGTTTCTCGGCATTTAAATTAATCACGATATCTAAAGTATATTTTTATCATGAAGTCCCCTGATTTACAGAAGGTTTACATCAGTCCACAAGTTTCTGGAATTGACAGTTTTAGTCCTTGTAGTTTATATTTTGTCATTTTCGGTTAATATGTTTGGTTTCCTTGATTTCTACCGTGTGCCTTAGGTTCACGACCACTTTTATCATGTTTTAAACTTGTGGTCACTTAAGTCAATATTATTAAGTTTATAGTCCCCAACTTTCTGATTTTACACTATTAGTCCCTAAAGTTTCAATTATTTCATTTCTAGCTCAAAAGTTCGGTTTGTTGACTTGTAACTATACAATCTTTGGTTTTAATACACCAAACTATAAATTAGACTTCATATTTGTGTACTTACTGATTTTTATCATCTCAGTCCATAACTTATAGTTTGTACGCGTTTAGTCCCTATAATTGTGTTTAGTCCATATCTAGCATGATACTTTGGTTTGTATGAGTTTAACCACATGATTATTATTCTAAATCATCCTTAACATTATTTTGTGTGTATGTTACTGATATGAACAGCCCAGGTCCAAGGTTTTAGGTTTGTACGGTTTTAACCCTTTTACTTTCATTTTTGTCGTTTCTTGCATCATGTTTCGGTTTAGTAGGGTTTAACCATATGGCTATTGTTTTAAAACATCATTAACATTCAATTAAGTCTAAGTTACTGATATGGTCAGTCCAGGTCCAAGAGTTCTCATCTTTACATGTTTAGTCCCTTTACTTTTATTTATTTCATTCTTAGCGCAAGATTTCGGTTTATTAGGGTTTGACCATATAATTATTGTTCAAAGTCATGGTTTAAGGTTAAATACACTTAAGTACTGATTTTCATGTGCAAGGTCAGAAACTTTCTGTTTTTACAAGTTTGGTCCTCCTAGTTTCCATTTTTCCACTTTTAACCTCATAGTTTAGTTTTCTTGGTTTCTAACCACAATGGTTTGGTTTTTAACACTTAGATCCATGTTTTAGCATGTTAATACATCATTAATATTATTTTTAACATTTCTGTCCTCCAAAGTCAGATTTCACGCTTTTAGTCCCTTAAGTTTTGTCCTTGACATTTTTCACCCAAAAGTGTGTTTTACTAACTTTTAAATTACAAAGTTTATGTTTTCACAAGTTTATTGTGTTTCTTAGTCCAAAATAATTATTTTAACATAAATGAAAGTTTATCACATGTTTAAGAAGTTTAAAGTATATAATGCATGATTTTACACTTTTGAAGTTTCTTGATTTGTTTATAAACTTTATTTTTTTATAAAATTTGCTAGTTAACATTTTTAAAAGGTGAAGTAAGTGTTTTAAAATATATTTTAGTGTAAGTGAACATACTTAGTATAAACACATATATATATGAAAATAAAAGTTTAAAGAAAGTTTCCTTACAAAGCTTTAAATGGAAGTTTGAGATGAGTAAGAACTTTGTTGCTTGATGTAGATTTCTCTAGCCCCAACTCCTAGTGTTTAGCTTGTTTTACTCATGGAAATGTGATGGTGCAAGTGTTTGTGGGTGTTTGTATGCTTAAAGTGTGTTATTTTTATGTTTTGAGGTGGTGGTTCATGGTGGTTTGTGGTGTTTTATGATGGTGTGTGTAGTAATTAAAATGAGAGGGGTGGTGGTGTGCCTTGGCCGTAGGTTTCAAGAGGGGGGGGAGAGGAGAGAACTTTTGAGTGAATACTTGGAAGAAGTGAGTGTGTGAAGTGAGCAAATGATCAAGTCATGGTGTAAGTGAATCAAGAATAAGTCACCATGGGGGGGGGGGCCCTAGGGGCCTCTTTGGATGGCCGGCCAAAGGAGAGGGGAGCAAGGGGGGGCCCCTCTTGGTTTCCATGTTGGTGTTTAAGTGTAGATATTTAGGTCATTAGGTGCTAATCTTGATTAATTAGGTGCTAATTATGTACTTAAGGTGATTTAGTGGTAATTAAGGTAGATTAAGGTCATTAGAATATTAGCATTTGATATTACTAATATTAGTTCATTTACGAGTGGTTTGTTTGATTAATTACATCACTCGTCTCTCCGTTGTAAGTCTCTCAGTTTATACGCGTTTCTAATTGTTAATTAAAGTGGCTACGCGTATACCTATATGTGGCTTGCATGTTCGTTTTATAATGACTACTATTTTTATTCAAATAGATTTATGTTATATACTTGGCTTGATCACAATCGTTCGTGGGTGTCGATTTCTACCGAATGTTTGTGTAATTAGTAACAATTACGTACGCGAACGCTTCGCGCATTAAAGTAAATGTATTAAGTCATGTAAAAATGGGCTTGTGCTAGACTTCATTTGAAATAAATTTAAATTCACATTGATTACATAGGGAATTAACCTAATGTGCATGCGTTAAAACGTACGGAATTTACAGAAATTCTCGGGTTATCACATACTTCCCCCGTTAAAGAAATTTCGTCCCGAAATTTAAGTAGTGTCGTGAGTGTTTGGCGTGTCTCCAAAAAGTTGAGGATATTTCCTTTGCATCTCATCCTCACGTTCCCAAGTAAACTCTGGGCCTCGTTTCGAATTCCAACGAATCTTGACCAATTTAATCCGGCTACGTCGAAGCTGTTGGATCTTCCGATCCGCCACTTCAATTGGTTCCTCTACAAAGTTTAATCGGGAATCTACATGGATTTCGTCGGGAGGAACAACTAGAGTCTCGTCGGATAAGCACTTCTTCAAGTTACATACATGAAAGGTGTCATGGACGTTACTTAGCTCTTGAGGTAGTTTAAGCTTGTACGCCACAGGACCAACCCGTGCTAGGATTTCAAAGGGTCCTATGTACCTTGGATTTAACTTGCCCCGTTTCCCAAATCGGACGACTCCTTTCCAAGGTGACACCTTGAGTAGGACTTTGTCTCCTACTTGAAACTCAAGGGGTTTTCGGCGGTTGTCCGCATAGCTTTTCTGTCGGTCTCGTGCCGCTTTCAGTCTGTTAAGAACTTGGGATATCTTGTCCGTCGTTTCTTGGACAATCTCGGGGCCAGAAATTTGTTTGTCACTCAACTCTGCCCAACACAGTGGCGATCGGCACTTGCGTCCGTATAACGCCTCGAAAGGTGCCATTTGAATACTCGTGTGATAGCTATTGTTGTAGGAAAATTCTGCAAGTGGTAAATGAGTATCCCAATTTCCTCCAAAATCAATCACACATGCCCGCAACAAGTCCTCGAGCGTTTGTATCGTTCTTTCACTTTGACCATCAGTTTGGGGATGGTAGGCGGTACTCATGTCTATACGGGTACCCAACGCCTTTTGCAGTGTTTGCCAAAAACGCGATGTGAAACGGCTATCCCTATCAGAAATGATGGATACCGGCACTCCATGTCTGGAAACAATCTCCTTGAGATATGTTCTAGTCAGCTTCTCCATTTTGTCAGTTTCTTTAATGGGTAGGAAATGAGCCGATTTTGTCAAACGATCGACGATTACCCATATCGTGTCATGTCCCGACAATGTCTTGGGTAGCTTGGTGATGAAGTCCATGGATATATGCTCCCATTTCCATTGTGGCATCTCGGGTTGTTGCAAAAGTCCAGACGGTTTTTGGTACTCAGCCTTGACTTTTGAACACGTCAGGCACTTGCTGACATAGGTGGCAATGTCTCCCTTCATGTTTGGCCACCAATAGAATCCCTTCAAATCATGGTACATCTTATCAGCTCCAGGATGTATCGAATAATTAGACTTATGGGCTTCGTCGAGTAGAAGTTTACGCAGTTCCTCCACACATGGAACCCAAAGTCTATCCGCGAAACACAAGGTTCCATCATCCTTGGGTACTAGCTGCTTCTCCATTCCTCTCAGGGATTCACTCTTTATACGCTCGTCGGTTAGTGCCACTTGTTGTGCGTCTCGAATTTGAGTAGTGAGGTTCGTGTGGATAGTCATTCCAAGAGCACGAACCCTAGTGGTCTTAATTCTTTCTTTACGACTCAAGGCATCGGCTACAACGTTAGCTTTGCCCGGGTGATACTTAATTTCACAGTCGTAATCGTTCAGTAGTTCGACCCATCTTCGTTGTCGCATGTTAAGCTCCTTCTGGTCAAAAATGTGTTGCAAACTCTTGTGATCGGTGAAGATCGTACACTTTGTACCGTATAGGTAATGTCTCCAGATCTTGAGGGCAAACACGACTGCTCCCAGCTCCAAGTCATGTGTTGTGTAATTCTTCTCGTGAACCTTCAATTGACGAGATGCATAAGCAATGACCTTGTCATTTTGCATTAGGACGCAACCCAACCCTTGATGCGAAGCATCACAGTAGACGATGAAGTTGTCTACTCCTTCGGGTAGTGACAAGATAGGTGCGGTGCACAGTTTTTGCTTTAGTAGTTGGAAGGCGGATTCTTGTTTCTCGCCCCACTCAAACTTCTTTTCTTTTTGCGTTAACGAGGTGAGTGACTGGGCTATTTTGGAGAAATTTTCGATAAATCGACGGTAATAGCCAGCCAAACCAAGGAATTGGCGCACCTCAGTTGGGGTTTTCGGTGCTTCCCAATTCTTGATCGCCTCAATCTTGGCCGGGTCAACGTGAATTCCCCTGCCATTAATTACATGACCCAAGAACTGAACTTCGCGCAACCAAAATTCACACTTGGAAAATTTTGCGTATAATTTCTCATTCTCCAACAGTTCAAGGATCAATTTCAGGTGTTGCTCGTGATCTTCCTTTGTTTGCGAGTATATGAGGATATCATCAATAAAAACAATAACGAATTTATCGAGGTAAGGTTTGCAGACTCTGTTCATGAGGTCCATGAACACTGCAGGAGCGTTTGTCAATCCAAAAGGCATGACTAGAAACTCGTAATGGCCGTAACGAGTTCTAAATGCAGTTTTTGGCACATCCTCCTCTCGCACCTTCAGTTGGTGATATCCGGATCGCAAGTCAATCTTTGAGTAGAAACTAGAACCTTGAAGTTGGTCGAATAAATCATCGATGCGCGGTAGAGGGTATCGGTTTTTGATTGTCACCTTGTTTAGTTCTCGATAGTCGATACACATCCTCATGGATCCATCCTTCTTCTTCACGAATAACACCGGAGCTCCCCAAGGTGAAAAGCTCGGTCGGATGAATCCTAGGTCTAAGAGTTCTTGCAATTGCGTGGACAATTCTTGCATTTCGGATGGAGCTAGGCGGTAGGGAGAGCGCGCTATTGGTGCGGCTCCAGGCACTAGGTCTATCCGAAATTCAACTTGTCTTGGGGGTGGTAGTCCAGGCAAATCCTCTGGGAACACCCCCGGATAATCACGTACAACAGGTATGTCGTCTATGCATCGTCCCTCTGTTTTCTTCTCCACGACATGCGCTAGGAAGGCTTGGTATCCCTTTCGTAGATATTTGCGGGTTTTTATGCCATTGACCATCTTCAGAGTGCTTCTCTTCAACTCTCCTTGAATTATGAGCATTTCACCCGACGGCAGTGGTACCCGCACTATCTTTTCAAAGCATAAGATTTCCGCACGATTTTCGGATAACCAGTCCATTCCAATTACTATATCAAAGCTTCCTAGGTCCATTGGCAATAAATTTATTTTAAAAGAATGACCCTCGAGGGATAGAGTGCATTCCGGTACTACTTCTTCGGCTTCTATTAGTTTACCATTCGCTAGTTCTACTGAGTATTTCATGTCTAACTTACGGGATTCTATTTCTAGTAATGGTCTAAACTCGGAAGACACAAAACTTAAATCGGCACCCGAATCAAATAGAACTGAAGCGTATTGATTGTTTACAAGGAACGTACCCGTAACAGTGTTGGGATCTTGGCGCGCCTCTTGTGCTCCAATAACAAACGCTCGTCCACGCGCCGGTTGGTTGTTGCCATTGTTACGGTTGTTGTTATTGTTGTTTTGGAGTTTAGGGCAACTGTTTCGGAGGTGGTTTGGGTTACCACATTCAAAACATTTGAGCACTCTTCGCTCGTTGTTGCCCTGGTTTTGAGAATTCCCTCCACAGAATTGTGCACGGTGACCCCACTTCTTACAGTTATCACAACGGATGCACATGCCCTCATGGTGTCTTTCACACTTGATACACTTTGGCTTGTTGCCAGCATAAGCTTTAGGTCCTGGCGCATTAGCAACATACGCCTTAGTGGTCCTCGGTTGTTTATGCTGTGAGCCCTGTCGGTCATGTCTTCCATCATTCCCCTTTCGTTTATCATTTCCACTACTTCCTCCACCAGTCCTTTCGGTTTCTCCTTTGTTAGAACTAACTTTCTTGGTCAGAGTTCCCATCCTTACCGCCTCGTCCGTTAAACTTTGTGCAAGGCTAACGGCGCTTCTGAAAGTGGACGGTTTGGATGTCGTCACCAAGCTCCTGATTTGCGGTACCAGTCCCCAGATGTACCTCTCTATTCTTTTGTACTCGGGAGTAACCATGTGAGGTACCAAACGAGCTAGTTCTTGAAACCTGGTGGTGTAAGCAGTGATGTCGGACCCATTCATTGTTATTTCCCACAGTTCGGTCTCGACCTTTTGTAGTTCGCTTCGGGGGCAGAATTCATCTAGCATCATTGACTTTAACTCTTCCCAAGAAATGGAGTTAGCAACCTCTCTCCCAAGGGTTTGCACTTGAGAGTTCCACCAGGTCAATGCCTTGCCAGTCAGTGTGCAAGCAGCATACTTAACCATACAGTCTGGTGGACAGTTGCTTATATCTAGCACAGATTCCATTTTCTCGATCCAATGAATCACCCCGATGGCGCCTTCATTCCCATGAAAATTCGTTGGCTTGCATGCTAGGAATGACTTGTATGAACACCCTCTTTGGGCATTCTCGGGTGTCTCTGTCCCATGGGTCTGTTCCCCGGTTCGGTTTCCTCCAGTAACATTTCTCCCTGTCCCGCTATCGTTCACAACATTCTCCCGTGCACGGCTTGCCTCGTACTGGGCCATAGCATCGGCTACTCTTCGAGCCACAATCTCTTCAATGCTTTCTTCATTAGAGGGTCCTGAGTTCCTACGACTATTTACAGTGTTTCGACGTTTTGGCGGCATGATTTGATCCTAACATACGTAACAAAAGACAGACAGATATAATAATTAATGCTAATGTAAAGAACACGACAAGAACTCCAAAGATACATTATATTATAACATAAAGTGCTTTTACATAGGTTCCTTACAAAAGGGATGGGGTTCTAAGCTTAGTACCCATTCATACATACTAGTTATACAAAATGTGACGAGTCTATCTCTACCCGTCGAGTTAATCCTAACACTATGTAAGCACAACCCGCCATACATAAGTCTAACGGAAGTAGGGGAAGTACACACCCACAACCGTCCTAAGCACTGTCATCACAATGCATACTCCAATAGCAAATCCAATCATCCTCAGGCGTCCCTCGAGTATATCCACGCGTGCCCTGATGGCCTCTGCAGTCTCCATGTCCGCCATCCGGTGGCTCTCCACCAAGTCCAGTCGCTCGTAGGTGGACACCATGTCTCCGTCCAGGCGGGACGTATCGCTCCGTAGCTCGTGGAGGTCATCGTCCCGGTAGGACAAAATCTGAAACAGCGTACGACAGACTCCAACTAGGGTAGGGACTGTAAGCTCCAACGGCTCCCCAGTGATGGGCAAAGAAGACTCTCCAGTCTCACAGGTAGGTGGGAGACCCTCCAGCGATCTCCACCTCCGCAGTATCGACAGCATCCAGCCAAACTGTGTCGGTCTCGGCATCCTCTGTGACTGCTCATCACATGGTATGTCGGTCATAGGTGGCTCCTCATCGCGCGGTGCTAATACTCCTGTGGGTAGATCACGGATGACCTTCCTAGGGGTCCTCCTCATCAGTGGCCTACGGGAGGTCTCGCCTACGGTAGGTATGGTGACGGGTCTCATCACAGGTGCTGTGGGAGGTGTAACACTAGTGTCATCAGAAGTAGCCCTAATGTGGACAGATGGGCTCTCATGTACAGAAGTAGCTCTACTATCAAAGGTGTCCTCAGTGGGTTCCTCATCCGAGGCATAGATGTAAATCGGGCTCTCTCTAGACATATTGCTACAAGGAAAAGTGGGTGACATGTCAGGCTCGTACAATATGCTGAGTTTGTATGGATGCAATGCATGTTATGAGTGATCGTATCTAGGGTTATAGTCTAGGTTTCTAAGACATCCTAAGTCACTAAAGACTCCTAGTTCGCTATAACCAATGGCTCTGATACCAAATCTGTCACACCCCAAAAATCGGTAATTTCGTTTTAGCGGAAGCATTAGTATTAAACGGGGCGTGACTCGATCCAAATAAATAATACAAGAGCATATGGTTATCGCAGAACGTCTAATACATTAAGATGCCATTAAAAGTTTTACAAACATTACAGCCTCATCGAGGCGTCAAAAGCAGTGTCATAAATTTCACCGTTTCACAAAAGTACATTGTTCAAAAGATGGCATCCTAAGTTACAGGGCAGGTACGGTTCCAAAATGCATGTGGTCTCGCAGCATGGCTAATTCCCTGAAAAACATATTTAAAACGTCAACATAATTGTTGAGTGAATTCACAGGTTTATGACTCTATCGTAAATCAGTTTGATAAAAATGCATCAGTAATTCAATATGTGGCATCGAAGGCCTCTTGTACGATTATTTAAATGTTGAAACGCTGACTGTGATCCCTCAAAGGCTAGCTAGGCCTAAAGAGTTAATATGCTGAAACTAAGCCTATAACCAAACCACGACATAACAATCGTTGCCTTGGACAAAGTAAATATACGACCCTGGTCGCGAACAATGTCGCTAGTTAGCGCGACTAACTAAGATAATCAGTGGGGGATGTCAATCCGATAGTACTATCCGTATATTTAGTGGCTAGAGTCACCTAGTTAATGGTTATAGTCATTGCAAGCAAAGGACTTATATGCTACAACTTGTGAACTTAGGCTCCCATAAAGATACAAGTCAGTTTCCAATAATCGCATAAATCAGTTATATGTTTTCCACCCCAACATTTGAAAGCATTAAAAGCAGTAAAATAGGGGCTGTGAACTCACCTGAGTCCGAGCGTGCTAGCAAATAAAGTTTAAGTATTTGATCTCAATAAATCTCTTTATGCCCTAAATGCGTAAGGTCAAGTTAATAACAGTAGACGTTTTAATAGACCGTCTATACAAAGTGTTCACTTCACTTAGAGTGTATACGACACGATGTGATCAATTATAGTTTGCTACAATGCCCAAGTTATATTTAAAGCCTTAACATATTATTATTCACTATATAATATGTTAATTTTTGATTTGTAGCATATATGTAACATTAATTTGTAATAAGTCGGTCCTTGTGGTTTCTCGGCATTTAAATTAATCACGATATCTAAAGTATATTTTTATCATGAAGTCCCCTGATTTACAGAAGGTTTACATCAGTCCACAAGTTTCTGGAATTGACAGTTTTAGTCCTTGTAGTTTATATTTTGTCATTTTCGGTTAATATGTTTGGTTTCCTTGATTTCTACCGTGTGCCTTAGGTTCACGACCACTTTTATCATGTTTTAAACTTGTGGTCACTTAAGTCAATATTATTAAGTTTATAGTCCCCAACTTTCTGATTTTACACTATTAGTCCCTAAAGTTTCAATTATTTCATTTCTAGCTCAAAAGTTCGGTTTGTTGACTTGTAACTATACAATCTTTGGTTTTAATACACCAAACTATAAATTAGACTTCATATTTGTGTACTTACTGATTTTTATCATCTCAGTCCATAACTTATAGTTTGTACGCGTTTAGTCCCTATAATTGTGTTTAGTCCATATCTAGCATGATACTTTGGTTTGTATGAGTTTAACCACATGATTATTATTCTAAATCATCCTTAACATTATTTTGTGTGTATGTTACTGATATGAACAGCCCAGGTCCAAGGTTTTAGGTTTGTACGGTTTTAACCCTTTTACTTTCATTTTTGTCGTTTCTTGCATCATGTTTCGGTTTAGTAGGGTTTAACCATATGGCTATTGTTTTAAAACATCATTAACATTCAATTAAGTCTAAGTTACTGATATGGTCAGTCCAGGTCCAAGAGTTCTCATCTTTACATGTTTAGTCCCTTTACTTTTATTTATTTCATTCTTAGCGCAAGATTTCGGTTTATTAGGGTTTGACCATATAATTATTGTTCAAAGTCATGGTTTAAGGTTAAATACACTTAAGTACTGATTTTCATGTGCAAGGTCAGAAACTTTCTGTTTTTACAAGTTTGGTCCTCCTAGTTTCCATTTTTCCACTTTTAACCTCATAGTTTAGTTTTCTTGGTTTCTAACCACAATGGTTTGGTTTTTAACACTTAGATCCATGTTTTAGCATGTTAATACATCATTAATATTATTTTTAACATTTCTGTCCTCCAAAGTCAGATTTCACGCTTTTAGTCCCTTAAGTTTTGTCCTTGACATTTTTCACCCAAAAGTGTGTTTTACTAACTTTTAAATTACAAAGTTTATGTTTTCACAAGTTTATTGTGTTTCTTAGTCCAAAATAATTATTTTAACATAAATGAAAGTTTATCACATGTTTAAGAAGTTTAAAGTATATAATGCATGATTTTACACTTTTGAAGTTTCTTGATTTGTTTATAAACTTTATTTTTTTATAAAATTTGCTAGTTAACATTTTTAAAAGGTGAAGTAAGTGTTTTAAAATATATTTTAGTGTAAGTGAACATACTTAGTATAAACACATATATATATGAAAATAAAAGTTTAAAGAAAGTTTCCTTACAAAGCTTTAAATGGAAGTTTGAGATGAGTAAGAACTTTGTTGCTTGATGTAGATTTCTCTAGCCCCAACTCCTAGTGTTTAGCTTGTTTTACTCATGGAAATGTGATGGTGCAAGTGTTTGTGGGTGTTTGTATGCTTAAAGTGTGTTATTTTTATGTTTTGAGGTGGTGGTTCATGGTGGTTTGTGGTGTTTTATGATGGTGTGTGTAGTAATTAAAATGAGAGGGGTGGTGGTGTGCCTTGGCCGTAGGTTTCAAGAGGGGGGGGAGAGGAGAGAACTTTTGAGTGAATACTTGGAAGAAGTGAGTGTGTGAAGTGAGCAAATGATCAAGTCATGGTGTAAGTGAATCAAGAATAAGTCACCATGGGGGGGGGGGCCCTAGGGGCCTCTTTGGATGGCCGGCCAAAGGAGAGGGGAGCAAGGGGGGGCCCCTCTTGGTTTCCATGTTGGTGTTTAAGTGTAGATATTTAGGTCATTAGGTGCTAATCTTGATTAATTAGGTGCTAATTATGTACTTAAGGTGATTTAGTGGTAATTAAGGTAGATTAAGGTCATTAGAATATTAGCATTTGATATTACTAATATTAGTTCATTTACGAGTGGTTTGTTTGATTAATTACATCACTCGTCTCTCCGTTGTAAGTCTCTCAGTTTATACGCGTTTCTAATTGTTAATTAAAGTGGCTACGCGTATACCTATATGTGGCTTGCATGTTCGTTTTATAATGACTACTATTTTTATTCAAATAGATTTATGTTATATACTTGGCTTGATCACAATCGTTCGTGGGTGTCGATTTCTACCGAATGTTTGTGTAATTAGTAACAATTACGTACGCGAACGCTTCGCGCATTAAAGTAAATGTATTAAGTCATGTAAAAATGGGCTTGTGCTAGACTTCATTTGAAATAAATTTAAATTCACATTGATTACATAGGGAATTAACCTAATGTGCATGCGTTAAAACGTACGGAATTTACAGAAATTCTCGGGTTATCACATACTTCCCCCGTTAAAGAAATTTCGTCCCGAAATTTAAGTAGTGTCGTGAGTGTTTGGCGTGTCTCCAAAAAGTTGAGGATATTTCCTTTGCATCTCATCCTCACGTTCCCAAGTAAACTCTGGGCCTCGTTTCGAATTCCAACGAATCTTGACCAATTTAATCCGGCTACGTCGAAGCTGTTGGATCTTCCGATCCGCCACTTCAATTGGTTCCTCTACAAAGTTTAATCGGGAATCTACATGGATTTCGTCGGGAGGAACAACTAGAGTCTCGTCGGATAAGCACTTCTTCAAGTTACATACATGAAAGGTGTCATGGACGTTACTTAGCTCTTGAGGTAGTTTAAGCTTGTACGCCACAGGACCAACCCGTGCTAGGATTTCAAAGGGTCCTATGTACCTTGGATTTAACTTGCCCCGTTTCCCAAATCGGACGACTCCTTTCCAAGGTGACACCTTGAGTAGGACTTTGTCTCCTACTTGAAACTCAAGGGGTTTTCGGCGGTTGTCCGCATAGCTTTTCTGTCGGTCTCGTGCCGCTTTCAGTCTGTTAAGAACTTGGGATATCTTGTCCGTCGTTTCTTGGACAATCTCGGGGCCAGAAATTTGTTTGTCACTCAACTCTGCCCAACACAGTGGCGATCGGCACTTGCGTCCGTATAACGCCTCGAAAGGTGCCATTTGAATACTCGTGTGATAGCTATTGTTGTAGGAAAATTCTGCAAGTGGTAAATGAGTATCCCAATTTCCTCCAAAATCAATCACACATGCCCGCAACAAGTCCTCGAGCGTTTGTATCGTTCTTTCACTTTGACCATCAGTTTGGGGATGGTAGGCGGTACTCATGTCTATACGGGTACCCAACGCCTTTTGCAGTGTTTGCCAAAAACGCGATGTGAAACGGCTATCCCTATCAGAAATGATGGATACCGGCACTCCATGTCTGGAAACAATCTCCTTGAGATATGTTCTAGTCAGCTTCTCCATTTTGTCAGTTTCTTTAATGGGTAGGAAATGAGCCGATTTTGTCAAACGATCGACGATTACCCATATCGTGTCATGTCCCGACAATGTCTTGGGTAGCTTGGTGATGAAGTCCATGGATATATGCTCCCATTTCCATTGTGGCATCTCGGGTTGTTGCAAAAGTCCAGACGGTTTTTGGTACTCAGCCTTGACTTTTGAACACGTCAGGCACTTGCTGACATAGGTGGCAATGTCTCCCTTCATGTTTGGCCACCAATAGAATCCCTTCAAATCATGGTACATCTTATCAGCTCCAGGATGTATCGAATAATTAGACTTATGGGCTTCGTCGAGTAGAAGTTTACGCAGTTCCTCCACACATGGAACCCAAAGTCTATCCGCGAAACACAAGGTTCCATCATCCTTGGGTACTAGCTGCTTCTCCATTCCTCTCAGGGATTCACTCTTTATACGCTCGTCGGTTAGTGCCACTTGTTGTGCGTCTCGAATTTGAGTAGTGAGGTTCGTGTGGATAGTCATTCCAAGAGCACGAACCCTAGTGGTCTTAATTCTTTCTTTACGACTCAAGGCATCGGCTACAACGTTAGCTTTGCCCGGGTGATACTTAATTTCACAGTCGTAATCGTTCAGTAGTTCGACCCATCTTCGTTGTCGCATGTTAAGCTCCTTCTGGTCAAAAATGTGTTGCAAACTCTTGTGATCGGTGAAGATCGTACACTTTGTACCGTATAGGTAATGTCTCCAGATCTTGAGGGCAAACACGACTGCTCCCAGCTCCAAGTCATGTGTTGTGTAATTCTTCTCGTGAACCTTCAATTGACGAGATGCATAAGCAATGACCTTGTCATTTTGCATTAGGACGCAACCCAACCCTTGATGCGAAGCATCACAGTAGACGATGAAGTTGTCTACTCCTTCGGGTAGTGACAAGATAGGTGCGGTGCACAGTTTTTGCTTTAGTAGTTGGAAGGCGGATTCTTGTTTCTCGCCCCACTCAAACTTCTTTTCTTTTTGCGTTAACGAGGTGAGTGACTGGGCTATTTTGGAGAAATTTTCGATAAATCGACGGTAATAGCCAGCCAAACCAAGGAATTGGCGCACCTCAGTTGGGGTTTTCGGTGCTTCCCAATTCTTGATCGCCTCAATCTTGGCCGGGTCAACGTGAATTCCCCTGCCATTAATTACATGACCCAAGAACTGAACTTCGCGCAACCAAAATTCACACTTGGAAAATTTTGCGTATAATTTCTCATTCTCCAACAGTTCAAGGATCAATTTCAGGTGTTGCTCGTGATCTTCCTTTGTTTGCGAGTATATGAGGATATCATCAATAAAAACAATAACGAATTTATCGAGGTAAGGTTTGCAGACTCTGTTCATGAGGTCCATGAACACTGCAGGAGCGTTTGTCAATCCAAAAGGCATGACTAGAAACTCGTAATGGCCGTAACGAGTTCTAAATGCAGTTTTTGGCACATCCTCCTCTCGCACCTTCAGTTGGTGATATCCGGATCGCAAGTCAATCTTTGAGTAGAAACTAGAACCTTGAAGTTGGTCGAATAAATCATCGATGCGCGGTAGAGGGTATCGGTTTTTGATTGTCACCTTGTTTAGTTCTCGATAGTCGATACACATCCTCATGGATCCATCCTTCTTCTTCACGAATAACACCGGAGCTCCCCAAGGTGAAAAGCTCGGTCGGATGAATCCTAGGTCTAAGAGTTCTTGCAATTGCGTGGACAATTCTTGCATTTCGGATGGAGCTAGGCGGTAGGGAGAGCGCGCTATTGGTGCGGCTCCAGGCACTAGGTCTATCCGAAATTCAACTTGTCTTGGGGGTGGTAGTCCAGGCAAATCCTCTGGGAACACCCCCGGATAATCACGTACAACAGGTATGTCGTCTATGCATCGTCCCTCTGTTTTCTTCTCCACGACATGCGCTAGGAAGGCTTGGTATCCCTTTCGTAGATATTTGCGGGTTTTTATGCCATTGACCATCTTCAGAGTGCTTCTCTTCAACTCTCCTTGAATTATGAGCATTTCACCCGACGGCAGTGGTACCCGCACTATCTTTTCAAAGCATAAGATTTCCGCACGATTTTCGGATAACCAGTCCATTCCAATTACTATATCAAAGCTTCCTAGGTCCATTGGCAATAAATTTATTTTAAAAGAATGACCCTCGAGGGATAGAGTGCATTCCGGTACTACTTCTTCGGCTTCTATTAGTTTACCATTCGCTAGTTCTACTGAGTATTTCATGTCTAACTTACGGGATTCTATTTCTAGTAATGGTCTAAACTCGGAAGACACAAAACTTAAATCGGCACCCGAATCAAATAGAACTGAAGCGTATTGATTGTTTACAAGGAACGTACCCGTAACAGTGTTGGGATCTTGGCGCGCCTCTTGTGCTCCAATAACAAACGCTCGTCCACGCGCCGGTTGGTTGTTGCCATTGTTACGGTTGTTGTTATTGTTGTTTTGGAGTTTAGGGCAACTGTTTCGGAGGTGGTTTGGGTTACCACATTCAAAACATTTGAGCACTCTTCGCTCGTTGTTGCCCTGGTTTTGAGAATTCCCTCCACAGAATTGTGCACGGTGACCCCACTTCTTACAGTTATCACAACGGATGCACATGCCCTCATGGTGTCTTTCACACTTGATACACTTTGGCTTGTTGCCAGCATAAGCTTTAGGTCCTGGCGCATTAGCAACATACGCCTTAGTGGTCCTCGGTTGTTTATGCTGTGAGCCCTGTCGGTCATGTCTTCCATCATTCCCCTTTCGTTTATCATTTCCACTACTTCCTCCACCAGTCCTTTCGGTTTCTCCTTTGTTAGAACTAACTTTCTTGGTCAGAGTTCCCATCCTTACCGCCTCGTCCGTTAAACTTTGTGCAAGGCTAACGGCGCTTCTGAAAGTGGACGGTTTGGATGTCGTCACCAAGCTCCTGATTTGCGGTACCAGTCCCCAGATGTACCTCTCTATTCTTTTGTACTCGGGAGTAACCATGTGAGGTACCAAACGAGCTAGTTCTTGAAACCTGGTGGTGTAAGCAGTGATGTCGGACCCATTCATTGTTATTTCCCACAGTTCGGTCTCGACCTTTTGTAGTTCGCTTCGGGGGCAGAATTCATCTAGCATCATTGACTTTAACTCTTCCCAAGAAATGGAGTTAGCAACCTCTCTCCCAAGGGTTTGCACTTGAGAGTTCCACCAGGTCAATGCCTTGCCAGTCAGTGTGCAAGCAGCATACTTAACCATACAGTCTGGTGGACAGTTGCTTATATCTAGCACAGATTCCATTTTCTCGATCCAATGAATCACCCCGATGGCGCCTTCATTCCCATGAAAATTCGTTGGCTTGCATGCTAGGAATGACTTGTATGAACACCCTCTTTGGGCATTCTCGGGTGTCTCTGTCCCATGGGTCTGTTCCCCGGTTCGGTTTCCTCCAGTAACATTTCTCCCTGTCCCGCTATCGTTCACAACATTCTCCCGTGCACGGCTTGCCTCGTACTGGGCCATAGCATCGGCTACTCTTCGAGCCACAATCTCTTCAATGCTTTCTTCATTAGAGGGTCCTGAGTTCCTACGACTATTTACAGTGTTTCGACGTTTGGGCGGCATGATTTGATCCTAACATACGTAACAAAAGACAGACAGATATAATAATTAATGCTAATGTAAAGAACACGACAAGAACTCCAAAGATACATTATATTATAACATAAAGTGCTTTTACATAGGTTCCTTACAAAAGGGATGGGGTTCTAAGCTTAGTACCCATTCATACATACTAGTTATACAAAATGTGACGAGTCTATCTCTACCCGTCGAGTTAATCCTAACACTATGTAAGCACAACCCGCCATACATAAGTCTAACGGAAGTAGGGGAAGTACACACCCACAACCGTCCTAAGCACTGTCATCACAATGCATACTCCAATAGCAAATCCAATCATCCTCAGGCGTCCCTCGAGTATATCCACGCGTGCCCTGATGGCCTCTGCAGTCTCCATGTCCGCCATCCGGTGGCTCTCCACCAAGTCCAGTCGCTCGTAGGTGGACACCATGTCTCCGTCCAGGCGGGACGTATCGCTCCGTAGCTCGTGGAGGTCATCGTCCCGGTAGGACAAAATCTGAAACAGCGTACGACAGACTCCAACTAGGGTAGGGACTGTAAGCTCCAACGGCTCCCCAGTGATGGGCAAAGAAGACTCTCCAGTCTCACAGGTAGGTGGGAGACCCTCCAGCGATCTCCACCTCCGCAGTATCGACAGCATCCAGCCAAACTGTGTCGGTCTCGGCATCCTCTGTGACTGCTCATCACATGGTATGTCGGTCATAGGTGGCTCCTCATCGCGCGGTGCTAATACTCCTGTGGGTAGATCACGGATGACCTTCCTAGGGGTCCTCCTCATCAGTGGCCTACGGGAGGTCTCGCCTACGGTAGGTATGGTGACGGGTCTCATCACAGGTGCTGTGGGAGGTGTAACACTAGTGTCATCAGAAGTAGCCCTAATGTGGACAGATGGGCTCTCATGTACAGAAGTAGCTCTACTATCAAAGGTGTCCTCAGTGGGTTCCTCATCCGAGGCATAGATGTAAATCGGGCTCTCTCTAGACATATTGCTACAAGGAAAAGTGGGTGACATGTCAGGCTCGTACAATATGCTGAGTTTGTATGGATGCAATGCATGTTATGAGTGATCGTATCTAGGGTTATAGTCTAGGTTTCTAAGACATCCTAAGTCACTAAAGACTCCTAGTTCGCTATAACCAATGGCTCTGATACCAAATCTGTCACACCCCAAAAATCGGTAATTTCGTTTTAGCGGAAGCATTAGTATTAAACGGGGCGTGACTCGATCCAAATAAATAATACAAGAGCATATGGTTATCGCAGAACGTCTAATACATTAAGATGCCATTAAAAGTTTTACAAACATTACAGCCTCATCGAGGCGTCAAAAGCAGTGTCATAAATTTCACCGTTTCACAAAAGTACATTGTTCAAAAGATGGCATCCTAAGTTACAGGGCAGGTACGGTTCCAAAATGCATGTGGTCTCGCAGCATGGCTAATTCCCTGAAAAACATATTTAAAACGTCAACATAATTGTTGAGTGAATTCACAGGTTTATGACTCTATCGTAAATCAGTTTGATAAAAATGCATCAGTAATTCAATATGTGGCATCGAAGGCCTCTTGTACGATTATTTAAATGTTGAAACGCTGACTGTGATCCCTCAAAGGCTAGCTAGGCCTAAAGAGTTAATATGCTGAAACTAAGCCTATAACCAAACCACGACATAACAATCGTTGCCTTGGACAAAGTAAATATACGACCCTGGTCGCGAACAATGTCGCTAGTTAGCGCGACTAACTAAGATAATCAGTGGGGGATGTCAATCCGATAGTACTATCCGTATATTTAGTGGCTAGAGTCACCTAGTTAATGGTTATAGTCATTGCAAGCAAAGGACTTATATGCTACAACTTGTGAACTTAGGCTCCCATAAAGATACAAGTCAGTTTCCAATAATCGCATAAATCAGTTATATGTTTTCCACCCCAACATTTGAAAGCATTAAAAGCAGTAAAATAGGGGCTGTGAACTCACCTGAGTCCGAGCGTGCTAGCAAATAAAGTTTAAGTATTTGATCTCAATAAATCTCTTTATGCCCTAAATGCGTAAGGTCAAGTTAATAACAGTAGACGTTTTAATAGACCGTCTATACAAAGTGTTCACTTCACTTAGAGTGTATACGACACGATGTGATCAATTATAGTTTGCTACAATGCCCAAGTTATATTTAAAGCCTTAACATATTATTATTCACTATATAATATGTTAATTTTTGATTTGTAGCATATATGTAACATTAATTTGTAATAAGTCGGTCCTTGTGGTTTCTCGGCATTTAAATTAATCACGATATCTAAAGTATATTTTTATCATGAAGTCCCCTGATTTACAGAAGGTTTACATCAGTCCACAAGTTTCTGGAATTGACAGTTTTAGTCCTTGTAGTTTATATTTTGTCATTTTCGGTTAATATGTTTGGTTTCCTTGATTTCTACCGTGTGCCTTAGGTTCACGACCACTTTTATCATGTTTTAAACTTGTGGTCACTTAAGTCAATATTATTAAGTTTATAGTCCCCAACTTTCTGATTTTACACTATTAGTCCCTAAAGTTTCAATTATTTCATTTCTAGCTCAAAAGTTCGGTTTGTTGACTTGTAACTATACAATCTTTGGTTTTAATACACCAAACTATAAATTAGACTTCATATTTGTGTACTTACTGATTTTTATCATCTCAGTCCATAACTTATAGTTTGTACGCGTTTAGTCCCTATAATTGTGTTTAGTCCATATCTAGCATGATACTTTGGTTTGTATGAGTTTAACCACATGATTATTATTCTAAATCATCCTTAACATTATTTTGTGTGTATGTTACTGATATGAACAGCCCAGGTCCAAGGTTTTAGGTTTGTACGGTTTTAACCCTTTTACTTTCATTTTTGTCGTTTCTTGCATCATGTTTCGGTTTAGTAGGGTTTAACCATATGGCTATTGTTTTAAAACATCATTAACATTCAATTAAGTCTAAGTTACTGATATGGTCAGTCCAGGTCCAAGAGTTCTCATCTTTACATGTTTAGTCCCTTTACTTTTATTTATTTCATTCTTAGCGCAAGATTTCGGTTTATTAGGGTTTGACCATATAATTATTGTTCAAAGTCATGGTTTAAGGTTAAATACACTTAAGTACTGATTTTCATGTGCAAGGTCAGAAACTTTCTGTTTTTACAAGTTTGGTCCTCCTAGTTTCCATTTTTCCACTTTTAACCTCATAGTTTAGTTTTCTTGGTTTCTAACCACAATGGTTTGGTTTTTAACACTTAGATCCATGTTTTAGCATGTTAATACATCATTAATATTATTTTTAACATTTCTGTCCTCCAAAGTCAGATTTCACGCTTTTAGTCCCTTAAGTTTTGTCCTTGACATTTTTCACCCAAAAGTGTGTTTTACTAACTTTTAAATTACAAAGTTTATGTTTTCACAAGTTTATTGTGTTTCTTAGTCCAAAATAATTATTTTAACATAAATGAAAGTTTATCACATGTTTAAGAAGTTTAAAGTATATAATGCATGATTTTACACTTTTGAAGTTTCTTGATTTGTTTATAAACTTTATTTTTTTATAAAATTTGCTAGTTAACATTTTTAAAAGGTGAAGTAAGTGTTTTAAAATATATTTTAGTGTAAGTGAACATACTTAGTATAAACACATATATATATGAAAATAAAAGTTTAAAGAAAGTTTCCTTACAAAGCTTTAAATGGAAGTTTGAGATGAGTAAGAACTTTGTTGCTTGATGTAGATTTCTCTAGCCCCAACTCCTAGTGTTTAGCTTGTTTTACTCATGGAAATGTGATGGTGCAAGTGTTTGTGGGTGTTTGTATGCTTAAAGTGTGTTATTTTTATGTTTTGAGGTGGTGGTTCATGGTGGTTTGTGGTGTTTTATGATGGTGTGTGTAGTAATTAAAATGAGAGGGGTGGTGGTGTGCCTTGGCCGTAGGTTTCAAGAGGGGGGGGAGAGGAGAGAACTTTTGAGTGAATACTTGGAAGAAGTGAGTGTGTGAAGTGAGCAAATGATCAAGTCATGGTGTAAGTGAATCAAGAATAAGTCACCATGGGGGGGGGGGCCCTAGGGGCCTCTTTGGATGGCCGGCCAAAGGAGAGGGGAGCAAGGGGGGGCCCCTCTTGGTTTCCATGTTGGTGTTTAAGTGTAGATATTTAGGTCATTAGGTGCTAATCTTGATTAATTAGGTGCTAATTATGTACTTAAGGTGATTTAGTGGTAATTAAGGTAGATTAAGGTCATTAGAATATTAGCATTTGATATTACTAATATTAGTTCATTTACGAGTGGTTTGTTTGATTAATTACATCACTCGTCTCTCCGTTGTAAGTCTCTCAGTTTATACGCGTTTCTAATTGTTAATTAAAGTGGCTACGCGTATACCTATATGTGGCTTGCATGTTCGTTTTATAATGACTACTATTTTTATTCAAATAGATTTATGTTATATACTTGGCTTGATCACAATCGTTCGTGGGTGTCGATTTCTACCGAATGTTTGTGTAATTAGTAACAATTACGTACGCGAACGCTTCGCGCATTAAAGTAAATGTATTAAGTCATGTAAAAATGGGCTTGTGCTAGACTTCATTTGAAATAAATTTAAATTCACATTGATTACATAGGGAATTAACCTAATGTGCATGCGTTAAAACGTACGGAATTTACAGAAATTCTCGGGTTATCACATACTTCCCCCGTTAAAGAAATTTCGTCCCGAAATTTAAGTAGTGTCGTGAGTGTTTGGCGTGTCTCCAAAAAGTTGAGGATATTTCCTTTGCATCTCATCCTCACGTTCCCAAGTAAACTCTGGGCCTCGTTTCGAATTCCAACGAATCTTGACCAATTTAATCCGGCTACGTCGAAGCTGTTGGATCTTCCGATCCGCCACTTCAATTGGTTCCTCTACAAAGTTTAATCGGGAATCTACATGGATTTCGTCGGGAGGAACAACTAGAGTCTCGTCGGATAAGCACTTCTTCAAGTTACATACATGAAAGGTGTCATGGACGTTACTTAGCTCTTGAGGTAGTTTAAGCTTGTACGCCACAGGACCAACCCGTGCTAGGATTTCAAAGGGTCCTATGTACCTTGGATTTAACTTGCCCCGTTTCCCAAATCGGACGACTCCTTTCCAAGGTGACACCTTGAGTAGGACTTTGTCTCCTACTTGAAACTCAAGGGGTTTTCGGCGGTTGTCCGCATAGCTTTTCTGTCGGTCTCGTGCCGCTTTCAGTCTGTTAAGAACTTGGGATATCTTGTCCGTCGTTTCTTGGACAATCTCGGGGCCAGAAATTTGTTTGTCACTCAACTCTGCCCAACACAGTGGCGATCGGCACTTGCGTCCGTATAACGCCTCGAAAGGTGCCATTTGAATACTCGTGTGATAGCTATTGTTGTAGGAAAATTCTGCAAGTGGTAAATGAGTATCCCAATTTCCTCCAAAATCAATCACACATGCCCGCAACAAGTCCTCGAGCGTTTGTATCGTTCTTTCACTTTGACCATCAGTTTGGGGATGGTAGGCGGTACTCATGTCTATACGGGTACCCAACGCCTTTTGCAGTGTTTGCCAAAAACGCGATGTGAAACGGCTATCCCTATCAGAAATGATGGATACCGGCACTCCATGTCTGGAAACAATCTCCTTGAGATATGTTCTAGTCAGCTTCTCCATTTTGTCAGTTTCTTTAATGGGTAGGAAATGAGCCGATTTTGTCAAACGATCGACGATTACCCATATCGTGTCATGTCCCGACAATGTCTTGGGTAGCTTGGTGATGAAGTCCATGGATATATGCTCCCATTTCCATTGTGGCATCTCGGGTTGTTGCAAAAGTCCAGACGGTTTTTGGTACTCAGCCTTGACTTTTGAACACGTCAGGCACTTGCTGACATAGGTGGCAATGTCTCCCTTCATGTTTGGCCACCAATAGAATCCCTTCAAATCATGGTACATCTTATCAGCTCCAGGATGTATCGAATAATTAGACTTATGGGCTTCGTCGAGTAGAAGTTTACGCAGTTCCTCCACACATGGAACCCAAAGTCTATCCGCGAAACACAAGGTTCCATCATCCTTGGGTACTAGCTGCTTCTCCATTCCTCTCAGGGATTCACTCTTTATACGCTCGTCGGTTAGTGCCACTTGTTGTGCGTCTCGAATTTGAGTAGTGAGGTTCGTGTGGATAGTCATTCCAAGAGCACGAACCCTAGTGGTCTTAATTCTTTCTTTACGACTCAAGGCATCGGCTACAACGTTAGCTTTGCCCGGGTGATACTTAATTTCACAGTCGTAATCGTTCAGTAGTTCGACCCATCTTCGTTGTCGCATGTTAAGCTCCTTCTGGTCAAAAATGTGTTGCAAACTCTTGTGATCGGTGAAGATCGTACACTTTGTACCGTATAGGTAATGTCTCCAGATCTTGAGGGCAAACACGACTGCTCCCAGCTCCAAGTCATGTGTTGTGTAATTCTTCTCGTGAACCTTCAATTGACGAGATGCATAAGCAATGACCTTGTCATTTTGCATTAGGACGCAACCCAACCCTTGATGCGAAGCATCACAGTAGACGATGAAGTTGTCTACTCCTTCGGGTAGTGACAAGATAGGTGCGGTGCACAGTTTTTGCTTTAGTAGTTGGAAGGCGGATTCTTGTTTCTCGCCCCACTCAAACTTCTTTTCTTTTTGCGTTAACGAGGTGAGTGACTGGGCTATTTTGGAGAAATTTTCGATAAATCGACGGTAATAGCCAGCCAAACCAAGGAATTGGCGCACCTCAGTTGGGGTTTTCGGTGCTTCCCAATTCTTGATCGCCTCAATCTTGGCCGGGTCAACGTGAATTCCCCTGCCATTAATTACATGACCCAAGAACTGAACTTCGCGCAACCAAAATTCACACTTGGAAAATTTTGCGTATAATTTCTCATTCTCCAACAGTTCAAGGATCAATTTCAGGTGTTGCTCGTGATCTTCCTTTGTTTGCGAGTATATGAGGATATCATCAATAAAAACAATAACGAATTTATCGAGGTAAGGTTTGCAGACTCTGTTCATGAGGTCCATGAACACTGCAGGAGCGTTTGTCAATCCAAAAGGCATGACTAGAAACTCGTAATGGCCGTAACGAGTTCTAAATGCAGTTTTTGGCACATCCTCCTCTCGCACCTTCAGTTGGTGATATCCGGATCGCAAGTCAATCTTTGAGTAGAAACTAGAACCTTGAAGTTGGTCGAATAAATCATCGATGCGCGGTAGAGGGTATCGGTTTTTGATTGTCACCTTGTTTAGTTCTCGATAGTCGATACACATCCTCATGGATCCATCCTTCTTCTTCACGAATAACACCGGAGCTCCCCAAGGTGAAAAGCTCGGTCGGATGAATCCTAGGTCTAAGAGTTCTTGCAATTGCGTGGACAATTCTTGCATTTCGGATGGAGCTAGGCGGTAGGGAGAGCGTGCTATTGGTGCGGCTCCAGGCACTAGGTCTATCCGAAATTCAACTTGTCTTGGGGGTGGTAGTCCAGGCAAATCCTCTGGGAACACCCCCGGATAATCACGTACAACAGGTATGTCGTCTATGCATCGTCCCTCTGTTTTCTTCTCCACGACATGCGCTAGGAAGGCTTGGTATCCCTTTCGTAGATATTTGCGGGTTTTTATGCCATTGACCATCTTCAGAGTGCTTCTCTTCAACTCTCCTTGAATTATGAGCATTTCACCCGACGGCAGTGGTACCCGCACTATCTTTTCAAAGCATAAGATTTCCGCATGATTTTCGGATAACCAGTCCATTCCAATTACTATATCAAAGCTTCCTAGGTCCATTGGCAATAAATTTATTTTAAAAGAATGACCCTCGAGGGATAGAGTGCATTCCGGTACTACTTCTTCGGCTTCTATTAGTTTACCATTCGCTAGTTCTACTGAGTATTTCATGTCTAACTTACGGGATTCTATTTCTAGTAATGGTCTAAACTCGGAAGACACAAAACTTAAATCGGCACCCGAATCAAATAGAACTGAAGCGTATTGATTGTTTACAAGGAACGTACCCGTAACAGTGTTGGGATCTTGGCGCGCCTCTTGTGCTCCAATAACAAACGCTCGTCCACGCGCCGGTTGGTTGTTGCCATTGTTACGGTTGTTGTTATTATTGTTTTGGAGTTTAGGGCAACTGTTTCGGAGGTGGTTTGGGTTACCACATTCAAAACATTTGAGCACTCTTCGCTCGTTGTTGCCCTGGTTTTGAGAATTCCCTCCACAGAATTGTGCACGGTGACCCCACTTCTTACAGTTATCACAACGGATGCACATGCCCTCATGGTGTCTTTCACACTTGATACACTTTGGCTTGTTGCCAGCATAAGCTTTAGGTCCTGGCGCATTAGCAACATACGCCTTAGTGGTCCTCGGTTGTTTATGCTGTGAGCCCTGTCGGTCATGTCTTCCATCATTCCCCTTTCGTTTATCATTTCCACTACTTCCTCCACCAGTCCTTTCGGTTTCTCCTTTGTTAGAACTAACTTTCTTGGTCAGAGTTCCCATCCTTACCGCCTCGTCCGTTAAACTTTGTGCAAGGCTAACGGCGCTTCTGAAAGTGGACGGTTTGGATGTCGTCACCAAGCTCCTGATTTGCGGTACCAGTCCCCAGATGTACCTCTCTATTCTTTTGTACTCGGGAGTAACCATGTGAGGTACCAAACGAGCTAGTTCTTGAAACCTGGTGGTGTAAGCAGTGATGTCGGACCCATTCATTGTTATTTCCCACAGTTCGGTCTCGACCTTTTGTAGTTCGCTTCGGGGGCAGAATTCATCTAGCATCATTGACTTTAACTCTTCCCAAGAAATGGAGTTAGCAACCTCTCTCCCAAGGGTTTGCACTTGAGAGTTCCACCAGGTCAATGCCTTGCCAGTCAGTGTGCAAGCAGCATACTTAACCATACAGTCTGGTGGACAGTTGCTTATATCTAGCACAGATTCCATTTTCTCGATCCAATGAATCACCCCGATGGCGCCTTCATTCCCATGAAAATTCGTTGGCTTGCATGCTAGGAATGACTTGTATGAACACCCTCTTTGGGCATTCTCGGGTGTCTCTGTCCCATGGGTCTGTTCCCCGGTTTGGTTTCCTCCAGTAACATTTCTCCCTGTCCCGCTATCGTTCACAACATTCTCCCGTGCACGGCTTGCCTCGTACTGGGCCATAGCATCGGCTACTCTTCGAGCCACAATCTCTTCAATGCTTTCTTCATTAGAGGGTCCTGAGTTCCTACGACTATTTACAGTGTTTCGACGTTTGGGCGGCATGATTTGATCCTAACATACGTAACAAAAGACAGACAGATATAATAATTAATGCTAATGTAAAGAACACGACAAGAACTCCAAAGATACATTATATTATAACATAAAGTGCTTTTACATAGGTTCCTTACAAAAGGGATGGGGTTCTAAGCTTAGTACCCATTCATACATACTAGTTATACAAAATGTGACGAGTCTATCTCTACCCGTCGAGTTAATCCTAACACTATGTAAGCACAACCCGCCATACATAAGTCTAACGGAAGTAGGGGAAGTACACACCCACAACCGTCCTAAGCACTGTCATCACAATGCATACTCCAATAGCAAATCCAATCATCCTCAGGCGTCCCTCGAGTATATCCACGCGTGCCCTGATGGCCTCTGCAGTCTCCATGTCCGCCATCCGGTGGCTCTCCACCAAGTCCAGTCGCTCGTAGGTGGACACCATGTCTCCGTCCAGGCGGGACGTATCGCTCCGTAGCTCGTGGAGGTCATCGTCCCGGTAGGACAAAATCTGAAACAGCGTACGACAGACTCCAACTAGGGTAGGGACTGTAAGCTCCAACGGCTCCCCAGTGATGGGCAAAGAAGACTCTCCAGTCTCACAGGTAGGTGGGAGACCCTCCAGCGATCTCCACCTCCGCAGTATCGACAGCATCCAGCCAAACTGTGTCGGTCTCGGCATCCTCTGTGACTGCTCATCACATGGTATGTCGGTCATAGGTGGCTCCTCATCGCGCGGTGCTAATACTCCTGTGGGTAGATCACGGATGACCTTCCTAGGGGTCCTCCTCATCAGTGGCCTACGGGAGGTCTCGCCTACGGTAGGTATGGTGACGGGTCTCATCACAGGTGCTGTGGGAGGTGTAACACTAGTGTCATCAGAAGTAGCCCTAATGTGGACAGATGGGCTCTCATGTACAGAAGTAGCTCTACTATCAAAGGTGTCCTCAGTGGGTTCCTCATCCGAGGCATAGATGTAAATCGGGCTCTCTCTAGACATATTGCTACAAGGAAAAGTGGGTGACATGTCAGGCTCGTACAATATGCTGAGTTTGTATGGATGCAATGCATGTTATGAGTGATCGTATCTAGGGTTATAGTCTAGGTTTCTAAGACATCCTAAGTCACTAAAGACTCCTAGTTCGCTATAACCAATGGCTCTGATACCAAATCTGTCACACCCCAAAAATCGGTAATTTCGTTTTAGCGGAAGCATTAGTATTAAACGGGGCGTGACTCGATCCAAATAAATAATACAAGAGCATATGGTTATCGCAGAACGTCTAATACATTAAGATGCCATTAAAAGTTTTACAAACATTACAGCCTCATCGAGGCGTCAAAAGCAGTGTCATAAATTTCACCGTTTCACAAAAGTACATTGTTCAAAAGATGGCATCCTAAGTTACAGGGCAGGTACGGTTCCAAAATGCATGTGGTCTCGCAGCATGGCTAATTCCCTGAAAAACATATTTAAAACGTCAACATAATTGTTGAGTGAATTCACAGGTTTATGACTCTATCGTAAATCAGTTTGATAAAAATGCATCAGTAATTCAATATGTGGCATCGAAGGCCTCTTGTACGATTATTTAAATGTTGAAACGCTGACTGTGATCCCTCAAAGGCTAGCTAGGCCTAAAGAGTTAATATGCTGAAACTAAGCCTATAACCAAACCACGACATAACAATCGTTGCCTTGGACAAAGTAAATATACGACCCTGGTCGCGAACAATGTCGCTAGTTAGCGCGACTAACTAAGATAATCAGTGGGGGATGTCAATCCGATAGTACTATCCGTATATTTAGTGGCTAGAGTCACCTAGTTAATGGTTATAGTCATTGCAAGCAAAGGACTTATATGCTACAACTTGTGAACTTAGGCTCCCATAAAGATACAAGTCAGTTTCCAATAATCGCATAAATCAGTTATATGTTTTCCACCCCAACATTTGAAAGCATTAAAAGCAGTAAAATAGGGGCTGTGAACTCACCTGAGTCCGAGCGTGCTAGCAAATAAAGTTTAAGTATTTGATCTCAATAAATCTCTTTATGCCCTAAATGCGTAAGGTCAAGTTAATAACAGTAGACGTTTTAATAGACCGTCTATACAAAGTGTTCACTTCACTTAGAGTGTATACGACACGATGTGATCAATTATAGTTTGCTACAATGCCCAAGTTATATTTAAAGCCTTAACATATTATTATTCACTATATAATATGTTAATTTTTGATTTGTAGCATATATGTAACATTAATTTGTAATAAGTCGGTCCTTGTGGTTTCTCGGCATTTAAATTAATCACGATATCTAAAGTATATTTTTATCATGAAGTCCCCTGATTTACAGAAGGTTTACATCAGTCCACAAGTTTCTGGAATTGACAGTTTTAGTCCTTGTAGTTTATATTTTGTCATTTTCGGTTAATATGTTTGGTTTCCTTGATTTCTACCGTGTGCCTTAGGTTCACGACCACTTTTATCATGTTTTAAACTTGTGGTCACTTAAGTCAATATTATTAAGTTTATAGTCCCCAACTTTCTGATTTTACACTATTAGTCCCTAAAGTTTCAATTATTTCATTTCTAGCTCAAAAGTTCGGTTTGTTGACTTGTAACTATACAATCTTTGGTTTTAATACACCAAACTATAAATTAGACTTCATATTTGTGTACTTACTGATTTTTATCATCTCAGTCCATAACTTATAGTTTGTACGCGTTTAGTCCCTATAATTGTGTTTAGTCCATATCTAGCATGATACTTTGGTTTGTATGAGTTTAACCACATGATTATTATTCTAAATCATCCTTAACATTATTTTGTGTGTATGTTACTGATATGAACAGCCCAGGTCCAAGGTTTTAGGTTTGTACGGTTTTAACCCTTTTACTTTCATTTTTGTCGTTTCTTGCATCATGTTTCGGTTTAGTAGGGTTTAACCATATGGCTATTGTTTTAAAACATCATTAACATTCAATTAAGTCTAAGTTACTGATATGGTCAGTCCAGGTCCAAGAGTTCTCATCTTTACATGTTTAGTCCCTTTACTTTTATTTATTTCATTCTTAGCGCAAGATTTCGGTTTATTAGGGTTTGACCATATAATTATTGTTCAAAGTCATGGTTTAAGGTTAAATACACTTAAGTACTGATTTTCATGTGCAAGGTCAGAAACTTTCTGTTTTTACAAGTTTGGTCCTCCTAGTTTCCATTTTTCCACTTTTAACCTCATAGTTTAGTTTTCTTGGTTTCTAACCACAATGGTTTGGTTTTTAACACTTAGATCCATGTTTTAGCATGTTAATACATCATTAATATTATTTTTAACATTTCTGTCCTCCAAAGTCAGATTTCACGCTTTTAGTCCCTTAAGTTTTGTCCTTGACATTTTTCACCCAAAAGTGTGTTTTACTAACTTTTAAATTACAAAGTTTATGTTTTCACAAGTTTATTGTGTTTCTTAGTCCAAAATAATTATTTTAACATAAATGAAAGTTTATCACATGTTTAAGAAGTTTAAAGTATATAATGCATGATTTTACACTTTTGAAGTTTCTTGATTTGTTTATAAACTTTATTTTTTTATAAAATTTGCTAGTTAACATTTTTAAAAGGTGAAGTAAGTGTTTTAAAATATATTTTAGTGTAAGTGAACATACTTAGTATAAACACATATATATATGAAAATAAAAGTTTAAAGAAAGTTTCCTTACAAAGCTTTAAATGGAAGTTTGAGATGAGTAAGAACTTTGTTGCTTGATGTAGATTTCTCTAGCCCCAACTCCTAGTGTTTAGCTTGTTTTACTCATGGAAATGTGATGGTGCAAGTGTTTGTGGGTGTTTGTATGCTTAAAGTGTGTTATTTTTATGTTTTGAGGTGGTGGTTCATGGTGGTTTGTGGTGTTTTATGATGGTGTGTGTAGTAATTAAAATGAGAGGGGTGGTGGTGTGCCTTGGCCGTAGGTTTCAAGAGGGGGGGGAGAGGAGAGAACTTTTGAGTGAATACTTGGAAGAAGTGAGTGTGTGAAGTGAGCAAATGATCAAGTCATGGTGTAAGTGAATCAAGAATAAGTCACCATGGGGGGGGGGGCCCTAGGGGCCTCTTTGGATGGCCGGCCAAAGGAGAGGGGAGCAAGGGGGGGCCCCTCTTGGTTTCCATGTTGGTGTTTAAGTGTAGATATTTAGGTCATTAGGTGCTAATCTTGATTAATTAGGTGCTAATTATGTACTTAAGGTGATTTAGTGGTAATTAAGGTAGATTAAGGTCATTAGAATATTAGCATTTGATATTACTAATATTAGTTCATTTACGAGTGGTTTGTTTGATTAATTACATCACTCGTCTCTCCGTTGTAAGTCTCTCAGTTTATACGCGTTTCTAATTGTTAATTAAAGTGGCTACGCGTATACCTATATGTGGCTTGCATGTTCGTTTTATAATGACTACTATTTTTATTCAAATAGATTTATGTTATATACTTGGCTTGATCACAATCGTTCGTGGGTGTCGATTTCTACCGAATGTTTGTGTAATTAGTAACAATTACGTACGCGAACGCTTCGCGCATTAAAGTAAATGTATTAAGTCATGTAAAAATGGGCTTGTGCTAGACTTCATTTGAAATAAATTTAAATTCACATTGATTACATAGGGAATTAACCTAATGTGCATGCGTTAAAACGTACGGAATTTACAGAAATTCTCGGGTTATCACATACTTCCCCCGTTAAAGAAATTTCGTCCCGAAATTTAAGTAGTGTCGTGAGTGTTTGGCGTGTCTCCAAAAAGTTGAGGATATTTCCTTTGCATCTCATCCTCACGTTCCCAAGTAAACTCTGGGCCTCGTTTCGAATTCCAACGAATCTTGACCAATTTAATCCGGCTACGTCGAAGCTGTTGGATCTTCCGATCCGCCACTTCAATTGGTTCCTCTACAAAGTTTAATCGGGAATCTACATGGATTTCGTCGGGAGGAACAACTAGAGTCTCGTCGGATAAGCACTTCTTCAAGTTACATACATGAAAGGTGTCATGGACGTTACTTAGCTCTTGAGGTAGTTTAAGCTTGTACGCCACAGGACCAACCCGTGCTAGGATTTCAAAGGGTCCTATGTACCTTGGATTTAACTTGCCCCGTTTCCCAAATCGGACGACTCCTTTCCAAGGTGACACCTTGAGTAGGACTTTGTCTCCTACTTGAAACTCAAGGGGTTTTCGGCGGTTGTCCGCATAGCTTTTCTGTCGGTCTCGTGCCGCTTTCAGTCTGTTAAGAACTTGGGATATCTTGTCCGTCGTTTCTTGGACAATCTCGGGGCCAGAAATTTGTTTGTCACTCAACTCTGCCCAACACAGTGGCGATCGGCACTTGCGTCCGTATAACGCCTCGAAAGGTGCCATTTGAATACTCGTGTGATAGCTATTGTTGTAGGAAAATTCTGCAAGTGGTAAATGAGTATCCCAATTTCCTCCAAAATCAATCACACATGCCCGCAACAAGTCCTCGAGCGTTTGTATCGTTCTTTCACTTTGACCATCAGTTTGGGGATGGTAGGCGGTACTCATGTCTATACGGGTACCCAACGCCTTTTGCAGTGTTTGCCAAAAACGCGATGTGAAACGGCTATCCCTATCAGAAATGATGGATACCGGCACTCCATGTCTGGAAACAATCTCCTTGAGATATGTTCTAGTCAGCTTCTCCATTTTGTCAGTTTCTTTAATGGGTAGGAAATGAGCCGATTTTGTCAAACGATCGACGATTACCCATATCGTGTCATGTCCCGACAATGTCTTGGGTAGCTTGGTGATGAAGTCCATGGATATATGCTCCCATTTCCATTGTGGCATCTCGGGTTGTTGCAAAAGTCCAGACGGTTTTTGGTACTCAGCCTTGACTTTTGAACACGTCAGGCACTTGCTGACATAGGTGGCAATGTCTCCCTTCATGTTTGGCCACCAATAGAATCCCTTCAAATCATGGTACATCTTATCAGCTCCAGGATGTATCGAATAATTAGACTTATGGGCTTCGTCGAGTAGAAGTTTACGCAGTTCCTCCACACATGGAACCCAAAGTCTATCCGCGAAACACAAGGTTCCATCATCCTTGGGTACTAGCTGCTTCTCCATTCCTCTCAGGGATTCACTCTTTATACGCTCGTCGGTTAGTGCCACTTGTTGTGCGTCTCGAATTTGAGTAGTGAGGTTCGTGTGGATAGTCATTCCAAGAGCACGAACCCTAGTGGTCTTAATTCTTTCTTTACGACTCAAGGCATCGGCTACAACGTTAGCTTTGCCCGGGTGATACTTAATTTCACAGTCGTAATCGTTCAGTAGTTCGACCCATCTTCGTTGTCGCATGTTAAGCTCCTTCTGGTCAAAAATGTGTTGCAAACTCTTGTGATCGGTGAAGATCGTACACTTTGTACCGTATAGGTAATGTCTCCAGATCTTGAGGGCAAACACGACTGCTCCCAGCTCCAAGTCATGTGTTGTGTAATTCTTCTCGTGAACCTTCAATTGACGAGATGCATAAGCAATGACCTTGTCATTTTGCATTAGGACGCAACCCAACCCTTGATGCGAAGCATCACAGTAGACGATGAAGTTGTCTACTCCTTCGGGTAGTGACAAGATAGGTGCGGTGCACAGTTTTTGCTTTAGTAGTTGGAAGGCGGATTCTTGTTTCTCGCCCCACTCAAACTTCTTTTCTTTTTGCGTTAACGAGGTGAGTGACTGGGCTATTTTGGAGAAATTTTCGATAAATCGACGGTAATAGCCAGCCAAACCAAGGAATTGGCGCACCTCAGTTGGGGTTTTCGGTGCTTCCCAATTCTTGATCGCCTCAATCTTGGCCGGGTCAACGTGAATTCCCCTGCCATTAATTACATGACCCAAGAACTGAACTTCGCGCAACCAAAATTCACACTTGGAAAATTTTGCGTATAATTTCTCATTCTCCAACAGTTCAAGGATCAATTTCAGGTGTTGCTCGTGATCTTCCTTTGTTTGCGAGTATATGAGGATATCATCAATAAAAACAATAACGAATTTATCGAGGTAAGGTTTGCAGACTCTGTTCATGAGGTCCATGAACACTGCAGGAGCGTTTGTCAATCCAAAAGGCATGACTAGAAACTCGTAATGGCCGTAACGAGTTCTAAATGCAGTTTTTGGCACATCCTCCTCTCGCACCTTCAGTTGGTGATATCCGGATCGCAAGTCAATCTTTGAGTAGAAACTAGAACCTTGAAGTTGGTCGAATAAATCATCGATGCGCGGTAGAGGGTATCGGTTTTTGATTGTCACCTTGTTTAGTTCTCGATAGTCGATACACATCCTCATGGATCCATCCTTCTTCTTCACGAATAACACCGGAGCTCCCCAAGGTGAAAAGCTCGGTCGGATGAATCCTAGGTCTAAGAGTTCTTGCAATTGCGTGGACAATTCTTGCATTTCGGATGGAGCTAGGCGGTAGGGAGAGCGCGCTATTGGTGCGGCTCCAGGCACTAGGTCTATCCGAAATTCAACTTGTCTTGGGGGTGGTAGTCCAGGCAAATCCTCTGGGAACACCCCCGGATAATCACGTACAACAGGTATGTCGTCTATGCATCGTCCCTCTGTTTTCTTCTCCACGACATGCGCTAGGAAGGCTTGGTATCCCTTTCGTAGATATTTGCGGGTTTTTATGCCATTGACCATCTTCAGAGTGCTTCTCTTCAACTCTCCTTGAATTATGAGCATTTCACCCGACGGCAGTGGTACCCGCACTATCTTTTCAAAGCATAAGATTTCCGCACGATTTTCGGATAACCAGTCCATTCCAATTACTATATCAAAGCTTCCTAGGTCCATTGGCAATAAATTTATTTTAAAAGAATGACCCTCGAGGGATAGAGTGCATTCCGGTACTACTTCTTCGGCTTCTATTAGTTTACCATTCGCTAGTTCTACTGAGTATTTCATGTCTAACTTACGGGATTCTATTTCTAGTAATGGTCTAAACTCGGAAGACACAAAACTTAAATCGGCACCCGAATCAAATAGAACTGAAGCGTATTGATTGTTTACAAGGAACGTACCCGTAACAGTGTTGGGATCTTGGCGCGCCTCTTGTGCTCCAATAACAAACGCTCGTCCACGCGCCGGTTGGTTGTTGCCATTGTTACGGTTGTTGTTATTGTTGTTTTGGAGTTTAGGGCAACTGTTTCGGAGGTGGTTTGGGTTACCACATTCAAAACATTTGAGCACTCTTCGCTCGTTGTTGCCCTGGTTTTGAGAATTCCCTCCACAGAATTGTGCACGGTGACCCCACTTCTTACAGTTATCACAACGGATGCACATGCCCTCATGGTGTCTTTCACACTTGATACACTTTGGCTTGTTGCCAGCATAAGCTTTAGGTCCTGGCGCATTAGCAACATACGCCTTAGTGGTCCTCGGTTGTTTATGCTGTGAGCCCTGTCGGTCATGTCTTCCATCATTCCCCTTTCGTTTATCATTTCCACTACTTCCTCCACCAGTCCTTTCGGTTTCTCCTTTGTTAGAACTAACTTTCTTGGTCAGAGTTCCCATCCTTACCGCCTCGTCCGTTAAACTTTGTGCAAGGCTAACGGCGCTTCTGAAAGTGGACGGTTTGGATGTCGTCACCAAGCTCCTGATTTGCGGTACCAGTCCCCAGATGTACCTCTCTATTCTTTTGTACTCGGGAGTAACCATGTGAGGTACCAAACGAGCTAGTTCTTGAAACCTGGTGGTGTAAGCAGTGATGTCGGACCCATTCATTGTTATTTCCCACAGTTCGGTCTCGACCTTTTGTAGTTCGCTTCGGGGGCAGAATTCATCTAGCATCATTGACTTTAACTCTTCCCAAGAAATGGAGTTAGCAACCTCTCTCCCAAGGGTTTGCACTTGAGAGTTCCACCAGGTCAATGCCTTGCCAGTCAGTGTGCAAGCAGCATACTTAACCATACAGTCTGGTGGACAGTTGCTTATATCTAGCACAGATTCCATTTTCTCGATCCAATGAATCACCCCGATGGCGCCTTCATTCCCATGAAAATTCGTTGGCTTGCATGCTAGGAATGACTTGTATGAACACCCTCTTTGGGCATTCTCGGGTGTCTCTGTCCCATGGGTCTGTTCCCCGGTTCGGTTTCCTCCAGTAACATTTCTCCCTGTCCCGCTATCGTTCACAACATTCTCCCGTGCACGGCTTGCCTCGTACTGGGCCATAGCATCGGCTACTCTTCGAGCCACAATCTCTTCAATGCTTTCTTCATTAGAGGGTCCTGAGTTCCTACGACTATTTACAGTGTTTCGACGTTTGGGCGGCATGATTTGATCCTAACATACGTAACAAAAGACAGACAGATATAATAATTAATGCTAATGTAAAGAACACGACAAGAACTCCAAAGATACATTATATTATAACATAAAGTGCTTTTACATAGGTTCCTTACAAAAGGGATGGGGTTCTAAGCTTAGTACCCATTCATACATACTAGTTATACAAAATGTGACGAGTCTATCTCTACCCGTCGAGTTAATCCTAACACTATGTAAGCACAACCCGCCATACATAAGTCTAACGGAAGTAGGGGAAGTACACACCCACAACCGTCCTAAGCACTGTCATCACAATGCATACTCCAATAGCAAATCCAATCATCCTCAGGCGTCCCTCGAGTATATCCACGCGTGCCCTGATGGCCTCTGCAGTCTCCATGTCCGCCATCCGGTGGCTCTCCACCAAGTCCAGTCGCTCGTAGGTGGACACCATGTCTCCGTCCAGGCGGGACGTATCGCTCCGTAGCTCGTGGAGGTCATCGTCCCGGTAGGACAAAATCTGAAACAGCGTACGACAGACTCCAACTAGGGTAGGGACTGTAAGCTCCAACGGCTCCCCAGTGATGGGCAAAGAAGACTCTCCAGTCTCACAGGTAGGTGGGAGACCCTCCAGCGATCTCCACCTCCGCAGTATCGACAGCATCCAGCCAAACTGTGTCGGTCTCGGCATCCTCTGTGACTGCTCATCACATGGTATGTCGGTCATAGGTGGCTCCTCATCGCGCGGTGCTAATACTCCTGTGGGTAGATCACGGATGACCTTCCTAGGGGTCCTCCTCATCAGTGGCCTACGGGAGGTCTCGCCTACGGTAGGTATGGTGACGGGTCTCATCACAGGTGCTGTGGGAGGTGTAACACTAGTGTCATCAGAAGTAGCCCTAATGTGGACAGATGGGCTCTCATGTACAGAAGTAGCTCTACTATCAAAGGTGTCCTCAGTGGGTTCCTCATCCGAGGCATAGATGTAAATCGGGCTCTCTCTAGACATATTGCTACAAGGAAAAGTGGGTGACATGTCAGGCTCGTACAATATGCTGAGTTTGTATGGATGCAATGCATGTTATGAGTGATCGTATCTAGGGTTATAGTCTAGGTTTCTAAGACATCCTAAGTCACTAAAGACTCCTAGTTCGCTATAACCAATGGCTCTGATACCAAATCTGTCACACCCCAAAAATCGGTAATTTCGTTTTAGCGGAAGCATTAGTATTAAACGGGGCGTGACTCGATCCAAATAAATAATACAAGAGCATATGGTTATCGCAGAACGTCTAATACATTAAGATGCCATTAAAAGTTTTACAAACATTACAGCCTCATCGAGGCGTCAAAAGCAGTGTCATAAATTTCACCGTTTCACAAAAGTACATTGTTCAAAAGATGGCATCCTAAGTTACAGGGCAGGTACGGTTCCAAAATGCATGTGGTCTCGCAGCATGGCTAATTCCCTGAAAAACATATTTAAAACGTCAACATAATTGTTGAGTGAATTCACAGGTTTATGACTCTATCGTAAATCAGTTTGATAAAAATGCATCAGTAATTCAATATGTGGCATCGAAGGCCTCTTGTACGATTATTTAAATGTTGAAACGCTGACTGTGATCCCTCAAAGGCTAGCTAGGCCTAAAGAGTTAATATGCTGAAACTAAGCCTATAACCAAACCACGACATAACAATCGTTGCCTTGGACAAAGTAAATATACGACCCTGGTCGCGAACAATGTCGCTAGTTAGCGCGACTAACTAAGATAATCAGTGGGGGATGTCAATCCGATAGTACTATCCGTATATTTAGTGGCTAGAGTCACCTAGTTAATGGTTATAGTCATTGCAAGCAAAGGACTTATATGCTACAACTTGTGAACTTAGGCTCCCATAAAGATACAAGTCAGTTTCCAATAATCGCATAAATCAGTTATATGTTTTCCACCCCAACATTTGAAAGCATTAAAAGCAGTAAAATAGGGGCTGTGAACTCACCTGAGTCCGAGCGTGCTAGCAAATAAAGTTTAAGTATTTGATCTCAATAAATCTCTTTATGCCCTAAATGCGTAAGGTCAAGTTAATAACAGTAGACGTTTTAATAGACCGTCTATACCAAGTGTTCACTTCACTTAGAGTGTATACGACACGATGTGATCAATTATAGTTTGCTACAATGCCCAAGTTATATTTAAAGCCTTAACATATTATTATTCACTATATAATATGTTAATTTTTGATTTGTAGCATATATGTAACATTAATTTGTAATAAGTCGGTCCTTGTGGTTTCTCGGCATTTAAATTAATCACGATATCTAAAGTATATTTTTATCATGAAGTCCCCTGATTTACAGAAGGTTTACATCAGTCCACAAGTTTCTGGAATTGACAGTTTTAGTCCTTGTAGTTTATATTTTGTCATTTTCGGTTAATATGTTTGGTTTCCTTGATTTCTACCGTGTGCCTTAGGTTCACGACCACTTTTATCATGTTTTAAACTTGTGGTCACTTAAGTCAATATTATTAAGTTTATAGTCCCCAACTTTCTGATTTTACACTATTAGTCCCTAAAGTTTCAATTATTTCATTTCTAGCTCAAAAGTTCGGTTTGTTGACTTGTAACTATACAATCTTTGGTTTTAATACACCAAACTATAAATTAGACTTCATATTTGTGTACTTACTGATTTTTATCATCTCAGTCCATAACTTATAGTTTGTACGCGTTTAGTCCCTATAATTGTGTTTAGTCCATATCTAGCATGATACTTTGGTTTGTATGAGTTTAACCACATGATTATTATTCTAAATCATCCTTAACATTATTTTGTGTGTATGTTACTGATATGAACAGCCCAGGTCCAAGGTTTTAGGTTTGTACGGTTTTAACCCTTTTACTTTCATTTTTGTCGTTTCTTGCATCATGTTTCGGTTTAGTAGGGTTTAACCATATGGCTATTGTTTTAAAACATCATTAACATTCAATTAAGTCTAAGTTACTGATATGGTCAGTCCAGGTCCAAGAGTTCTCATCTTTACATGTTTAGTCCCTTTACTTTTATTTATTTCATTCTTAGCGCAAGATTTCGGTTTATTAGGGTTTGACCATATAATTATTGTTCAAAGTCATGGTTTAAGGTTAAATACACTTAAGTACTGATTTTCATGTGCAAGGTCAGAAACTTTCTGTTTTTACAAGTTTGGTCCTCCTAGTTTCCATTTTTCCACTTTTAACCTCATAGTTTAGTTTTCTTGGTTTCTAACCACAATGGTTTGGTTTTTCACACTTAGATCCATGTTTTAGCATGTTAATACATCATTAATATTATTTTTAACATTTCTGTCCTCCAAAGTCAGATTTCACGCTTTTAGTCCCTTAAGTTTTGTCCTTGACATTTTTCACCCAAAAGTGTGTTTTACTAACTTTTAAATTACAAAGTTTATGTTTTCACAAGTTTATTGTGTTTCTTAGTCCAAAATAATTATTTTAACATAAATGAAAGTTTATCACATGTTTAAGAAGTTTAAAGTATATAATGCATGATTTTACACTTTTGAAGTTTCTTGATTTGTTTATAAACTTTATTTTTTTATAAAATTTGCTAGTTAACATTTTTAAAAGGTGAAGTAAGTGTTTTAAAATATATTTTAGTGTAAGTGAACATACTTAGTATAAACACATATATATATGAAAATAAAAGTTTAAAGAAAGTTTCCTTACAAAGCTTTAAATGGAAGTTTGAGATGAGTAAGAACTTTGTTGCTTGATGTAGATTTCTCTAGCCCCAACTCCTAGTGTTTAGCTTGTTTTACTCATGGAAATGTGATGGTGCAAGTGTTTGTGGGTGTTTGTATGCTTAAAGTGTGTTATTTTTATGTTTTGAGGTGGTGGTTCATGGTGGTTTGTGGTGTTTTATGATGGTGTGTGTAGTAATTAAAATGAGAGGGGTGGTGGTGTGCCTTGGCCGTAGGTTTCAAGAGGGGGGGGAGAGGAGAGAACTTTTGAGTGAATACTTGGAAGAAGTGAGTGTGTGAAGTGAGCAAATGATCAAGTCATGGTGTAAGTGAATCAAGAATAAGTCACCATGGGGGGGGGGGGCCCTAGGGGCCTCTTTGGATGGCCGGCCAAAGGAGAGGGGAGCAAGGGGGGCCCCTCTTGGTTTCCATGTTGGTGTTTAAGTGTAGATATTTAGGTCATTAGGTGCTAATCTTGATTAATTAGGTGCTAATTATGTACTTAAGGTGATTTAGTGGTAATTAAGGTAGATTAAGGTCATTAGAATATTAGCATTTGATATTACTAATATTAGTTCATTTACGAGTGGTTTGTTTGATTAATTACATCACTCGTCTCTCCGTTGTAAGTCTCTCAGTTTATACGCGTTTCTAATTGTTAATTAAAGTGGCTACGCGTATACCTATATGTGGCTTGCATGTTCGTTTTATAATGACTACTATTTTTATTCAAATAGATTTATGTTATATACTTGGCTTGATCACAATCGTTCGTGGGTGTCGATTTCTACCGAATGTTTGTGTAATTAGTAACAATTACGTACGCGAACGCTTCGCGCATTAAAGTAAATGTATTAAGTCATGTAAAAATGGGCTTGTGCTAGACTTCATTTGAAATAAATTTAAATTCACATTGATTACATAGGGAATTAACCTAATGTGCATGCGTTAAAACGTACGGAATTTACAGAAATTCTCGGGTTATCACATTGATCGCCGGCACAAAACCTCAGGAAGGATCAAATGATCCTTGCCTTTGTTAATCTTATAAAAATGAAAGTAATTGATTGCAACTAAGAGCACAAGGATGATCGGCTATGTGATTATCTACGAAATTGACTAAGTGTTTATGAATGTGTTTGAGGGTGAATAAGAGCAAAGTATAAGTGTTTTTCAGGTGAAAAATAGTAAGTATTCGTTAACCTAATCGATCATCCATGCCTCGTTTAAATACTAAGAGCGTATAACAATATTTCTGAGATTTCAGGGATCCTCCAACGAAGGGTGAAGACTCCCAACGTCTCTTTTGACTTCATTTTACACGTGCAGATGACTTCATCTTCGTATAATCGTATCAAGACCTTGCCATATAATCCGGAGCATATCTCACATGACGCGTTCTCCTTGTGACCTGATCAATACTCGAGGAAAACAAATATGTTAAACAACACATGATCCTGAACTAATACAGGTTGAAGATCCTGAGCTATGCATAATCCAGAATAAACATAGGATCCTCACGTAATTGAATCCTTGGTCCAGTATCCTGCATAATTACGTTAGATAAAGATATCCTGAATAGGATTCTGCAAGACAAATAATAAGGATATTTCCAGGATCCTTAACTATATCTGTGATCCTGAAAACAGACTTACAAACTATCATTATCCTGAGACACGAATATAAAATGAAAATTCTTTCCATACCTGTGTGTTGATATTATGATGCTAATAAGGATCCTGCAAAGTTAGATAAAAATTCACCCACAACAGATGCTGCACAAGGAAGCTTTAAGATCAAGACGATCTCTTTATGAGGAATCAATTGGCCGTACTAAAGAACTTGGAAGCTCAAATTGGACAATTTGCACAACGTCTTGAGAATAAACCCATAGGAAGTTTACCTAGCAACACGGTTCACAACCCACATATTGAGGAGGCAAAGAAAGTTACCACCACCAAAGAAGCGGCCACTTCACCACCTGCTGCTGTCCCAGTAAAGGAAGAACCTGAGATCAAGATACCAGCTGTGGAAACCACCCCGACCATGAACAAAGAGGTTAGAATCCCTTACCCTGCTAGACTTAAAGTCCAACCTAGGAAATTATCATCCTTTAAGTTAGACGGAAAATTCCTCGATACTATGTCTAGAGTTCCCGGTCGTAATAAATACATTAGAAAATTGTTGTCTACTAAGGATAAACTGCCCGAAGTAAACAACATTCCCCTTAGTCCTGAAAGCTCAGCCCTACTTAAAAATAGCCTTCCCGAAAAACTACGACACACTGGTAGATTTACACTCCCTTGTTCTATTTACCAATCCGGAGATATAAGCGCCTTAGACGACCTAGGAGCTAGCATTAACCTCATGCCCTATTCCCTGTTTAAAAGGCTAGAACTTGAAAATTTGAAACCCACTAAGATGACTGTCCAGCTAGCTGACCAATCCGTTAGATACCCAAAAGGAATAGCTGAAAATGTCTTAGTTTAAGTTAACAAATTCTTCTTTCCTACGGATTTCGTGGTAATGGACATCCACGAGGACATAAACATCCTGATTATCCTTGGAAGACCATTCATGAATACAACCCGAGCAGTGATTGATGTGTATAACCACACGATTATCCTACGATCGCATGGCGAAAGCATCACCTACAAGATCGATCAACTAGAATGCACTCTAGAACAAGAAGAATGTTATGCTATATCAACAGGCAGAATTACCTATAATGACAAATCAGAGCCCGAAGAAGAACAATCTTTCACCCGATCATCAACCTTCATCTCTGACGCTGAAACTGACACAGAAGAGGAGGAGGAGTATCAACCTGCAGAGGAAGACGTGGAACCTGAAGAAGAAGAAGAGGAAAAACCCGCTGAGGAAAAAGAAGAAACCGAAGAGGAAGAAGAAGAAATGGACGAAGAGACCGAAGAAGAAGAAAGATCTGAAGAAATGGAGGAAGATGAAGATCAGACTGATTCACCCCAAATGGTTGAAATAAAAAGGATACAATGCTCCGAAGAAAACAATTCATCGGACGAATCTGTTGATTATGAATCCGTCCATCAATCCTTCAAATCCGTTCATCTGAAGAAAATGGAAAACATGCTCGACCCTTATCTCGACCCTTCAAAACTATTCACCCAAACCCGACTCCGAGATATAGATGCAATTGAAGAAGAGTTCCGATCCTCAAGACACTCGAAAATATATGACAAGCTCTTACAAAGAATCGCTTCATATAAGGCAAGTCAAACGAATGGCTTTGTGGAAGAAAACCTTCAAGATTCAGCCACGGAAGTCAGGACCATCGAAGTCGATAGTTCCCAACCTTTCAATAACGCACCCTCAAATGAAGAATTCAACCAATTTCCAGGTTCTCGTAATGAAGATTCTGAAGAGGAAATCGAGTATGATGACGATTGTATCGACGTCACTCTTGACGAACGCTCTATTCCCCCTGCTCCAGCAAATTCTCCTATCTTCACAACCGAGATATTGGAAATCCCCCTCTTAGATACCCACCAAGAGATGATTGACTTGATTGATGAGAACGACGATGTCCGCGTCATCCTAGAAGCTATCAGAGATTCAACCAATGACTACACCACCCCTCAAAGGCACCTGATAAGGGAGATCGAACGAGAATACGATTCATACCTTGCCAATTATGGATCTTAAGAACGTCGCGCTCTACGCAGGTATATCCAAGAACTGTCGGATTCCCTTTAAGCTCAAATCACAAGAGAAGCTCAACAGCCAGATAGGCCCCACTACCCAATGGGAGAAATCGAGATTTGCAGCAACCAAAGGCAAATATACCAAAAAGTATATTATGCCCTAGCCGGATCAGCTTTCCCCTACTCATCAAGTCAAAAGGCTACACTAGTATCAATCAGAACCCATCTGGAAGAGCTACCAGAAACCTGCGGAATTATGTCGATATCAGAATGGTGGGAGATCTTAGAACCCTTCTAGATCTCATCGAAACTGGAAAACACCTCACACCTTCAGAAAAACTATAGGATCGTCATTCATTCCACTATTGGTCATCATGTTGAGCTGATAATTGATGAACTAAACGACTTAGTATATGAAGAAGAAATTCATGAAGTACCAAGATTCATTCCGCACTTATCGCAAATCAACTTAGCAACATATGTAACGACTCGACTACGCGGAATGTATACTGAAGAAGATGTGGAGCTTGATGTCTATCGCAATGGATACAATGAAATATTCAGCAAGCTAATCTATGTCTTCACGGACTTGGACTTTCCCTTCAACAGTGAGCAACATTAACTCATCAGACAAGTACGTCAAGCAACCAGATCCTTTAAAAGCTTCAGGATGGAATCCACCAATCCACCAACCCTAATCGCTTCATGGCCCTAATCGCTTCAATAGGTCGAAACCACCCCCAGTGTGAGATTGTTCGCATTCACACCAGCACAAGAGTTGACCCTAATGGACCAGTCACATAGTCAGTTAGATACATCAGCTACGGGATGGAAATCCTCGATCAACTAGCCACTGATCACTTTAAAAGCTTCAGGATGGAATCCACCAATCCACCAACCCTAATTGCTGACATGATAGAGCAATTCCTTCAGTACTTTCCTCCATGTTACAACTTACCTAGGAGCAACGGTAACAACTCCAGCACATGGGACGCATCCAACATCATCATCTGAAGAAAAGGACTAAATCGAGCTCTCGACTTTAAAAGAGCGCTTCTCGGGAGGCAACCCGTGTTTTACACTTCTGCAAATTTTACTTTCCAAGAAGTGATGAAATCTCCGACTATCTTTCACACTCTGATATGGAAAGAATACCTCCTATTCCAAGGAAGTATAAGCATCTTATATCCGACGTGTTCACACCTACGAGACCAATCACAAGAAGACTTGATCAAGAGTGAACCCAACAAGACAAAGTTCGGCATACGCGTACCAAGGAAAACTGCAACTACTAGGGAGTGCCTCTTTACCAATCTTTTTCCTTTGTTACAAATATACCATATCCACTATGCTTATCACTAATTGTGAGATTCAAACCCAACACACACCGCTGAAAGAATACGTCTTATATTTTTCAATTCTTAAGTGTGGGATTTTACCCCAATCAGAGCTAAGAATAACATCGAGGACAATGTTCCTTTAAGTGTGGGATAGCAGTAGTTACACTACTGTAAAATGGATAACGGTATATGCTTGATTCTAAACTTGTTGCTCTTTAGACCATCCTTCTCCAATAAGTAAACAATTTTTTTCAAAATTGAGTTAAAAATATGTTGAAAATGAAAAATTTTAGACAAAGAATGATTTACTTTGAGGAAGAAGGATAAATAAAATATGTATTCTTTTAAAAAATTAGTTTAGTAATCCCATAAAGAGCATCGCATGACTAGACACACAATAAACCAACTTTTGATTCGTGAGGTATCTTGATTCATGTAAAGCACTCATTTTTAATGCTTCACTTTTTCGATTCTTGAGTGTGCCGATGTATGTGTTTAGAATCAAAAATTGCTCCTAATATGCATTCCGAATCCGAATTAGTGAGTAAAAAGGAGATCGAATCACATCATTCTTAAACCCATCCATACACCCAAAAAATAAAAATACGTTATCCGTACCCTCTCAGAAGCATCCCTCAAACTTCATAGAAAGTCCCAAAGATGAAAGAAGAGAAGCTACAAGGATATGACGTCTAAAAAAATCAAAAGAAAAGAATTCGAAGAAAAAAAAGTCAAATGGAGAAAAAGACTCCTACCAAAAATCATGAGAAAAGAGCGTCAATCCTCCCAAAAATTCCAGCTTTCCTCTTCACAAAAAAATATTTATATAAACCTATGAAAGAACCAACACAACCCCCTCTCATATCACCAACACTCCACTCCAAAAACCCTACATCACTTCTCCTAGAATGATTGTGGCTAGATCGACTTTGCGCTCACTTAAAAGGTAACGATTTGATTCTCGATCAAGCCTATGACAATAAACGATACATGACTGACGTTCTGAGTGACTGATAATATTAGAATAGGAAACCCTAAACACTTTGAGTGATTGGAGTGACCACCGTGAGAGAATCGCCTAGTCATGTATCCAAGATCAAATATCAAAAGCATGCTCCCAAAGATTACAATGCCACTTTTTCAAAAGCACAAATCTGTTATTTTTCCAAAACCCCCGCAGTATAAAGTTTCGCCTCGAAATATTTCATTATCTACTTATTTCTAACCATGCTTGAAGTTCGAGTTTGCTTGAGGATAAGCAAAGTTCTAAGTGTGGGATACTTGATATCGCGTAAAAAGTCACGTTTTTACTACCGATATCTCTCTCATTCCGGAACAATACTTGGCAAATAAACTCAGAATATATTCAAATCAATGAAACTTTGCCAAGAAGGTCAAAATAGAGTTGCATGAGAAAAATCAAGCAAAACGGACGAAAAACGAAGATTCCACACACGTTTGAAGATTCAAGACATTAAGACAAGATTTAGTGGCAAAGTACCCATCACTGATATTTCTCTTATCCAAGGTATTTGCTTTCAAAATACGAATCTAACAGAAGAAGAATCAACAAAAACGGATGAAGAATGAAGATTCTACGTACGCCGGAAGATTCAAATGATTCGTACGAGACATCCAAAGGTCAGAGACATATTTTTGGGATTTCTTTTCATCAAAGTCTTTTTTTTTAAAAAATTAATCCAACGCAAAAAGAATCGACGAAAACGGACGCATAATGAAGAAGATACGCGCAATTTAAGAAACGAAGCAAAAGACGGCGAACCGGGGCGGTGGCAGGGCAACCGCCGCCGGCCACACCACCACCGCCGCCGGATGCACCACCACCTCCGCCGACCACCTCCTCCTGTTCATTTGATGCTTTTTTGTCATTGCCCGTACTCGCCTGGTACACGTGCTAGGCCTTTTCGCAACTTTAGGGTACACGTGCTAGACCTTTTCTCGCTTTAGGGTACATGTGCTAGCAACTTTTCCACCTTTTGCTAACATGTGCTCCTAATTGCTAAAATGTACCAATTTTCACCAATAAATAGGTCCTCCATGGTTCATTTCAAGACACACTTCAAAAAACCAACTTCTACACCATACACCACACCTCTCACCTTGTTATTTCTTTCATAATCTGTTAGATTTACTTTCTCATTCTATTAGGCTAGTTTAGGAAACTTGTTTAGAATAGAACGAAAGCAAGGAACGTGCTTGTAATCTTTGGTCTAAGTTTGAAACTACTCTTATTAATTCAAGTCTATTCCTTCTCGCGCATTAATATCGGTTCTTTCTATCCTTATCTATTTGTAATTAAATATGTATACTTTGATTATGCTAGAGATAGTTTGTGTCATGATTAGCGAGTAGATTACTATTGTATTTGTTGTGATGTAGTTAGCATAAATAATTGGGTTAATAATGGTTTAATACTCAAACTTTCAACTTTTTTTCGTTTTAACACCTCAACTTTTTTTTAACATTTTAACACTCCAACTTATAGTTTGACCAAAACTTAATACCCAAACTTTCAATTTTTTTCGTTTTAACACCTCAACTTCTTTTTTAATGTTTTAACACTTCAACTTATAGTTTGACCATAATTTAATCCCTTTAGTTTGTTTATCCGTTTAAAATTACACTTCTGGATTTTTTTTTGTTAACTCTTTAGTTTGAAATAATCAAGATTCGATTTGAATACACTATAAATTATTCTTATGTGTTGTCTATTTAATATGTATTCTATTAATCCTTCAAAGAATACTAAGATTAGCTAACCTCGTGATCTCGATTGTTATTAACCTCTTAATTATAGTTTATTATTGTTATAATTCTAACTTATTACCTGGTCAGATTTTAATCAGAGTATTTATAACTGGTAACTTGCTGAATAGGTTTTGTTAAAATAATTGACTAAAAATACCCATTTATCGTTTAATACCCATTTATCATTTTTTAGCAACATGCATTCATTATAAATAGCTTTTCATATAACTAAAAGTATTATACACGAAAACATTATAAAAATATATCGCTATCAAAATAAAACATTATAAAATTAATTGTGATGACACATTACAATTAATTTATAAGCATTTAAATCATATATATATGTACGTATCAAAAAAATCCAGAAGTGTAATTTTAAACGGACAAACAAACTAAAGGAATTAAATTGTGGTCAAACTATAAGTTGGAGTGTTAAAATGTTAAAAAAAAAGAAGTTGAGGTGTTAAAACGAAAAAAAGTTGAAAGTTTTGGTATTAAGTTTTGTTCAAACTATAAGTTGGAGTGTTAAAACGTTAAAAAAAAAGTTGAGGTGTTAAAATGAAAAAAAGTTGAAAGTTTGGGTATTAAACCATTATTAACCCTAAATAATTATGGGATGACCTAAAATTTGTCGTGAAGTAATATGACGGCCCCTATTCGACTGTTTACTTGATATAGTACTGGAAACGCTATTAAGCGGAGTACAAAAAGTATGGAAGTTGGTAAACGACCGAATGTAGTTGTATTATGGATCGACATCATAAAAATGGAAACTTTATGAACGGACTTATCTTGTGATTTTAAACATAAAACTTATATTCGCCTTTCGATTTTTTAAAACGTGATTGTAACTTGTAAAGAGGAGTCACGAACCTCAATACTTGGTCAATAGTTATTTGTGTGAAAACTATAGTTTAATTGTAACGTCATGCAATCATCATAAAATGCAATGTGATTACGTGGAATTGCCATGAGTATAGTACACTTCCAATCAAAATGTACTTATCATGAAAACATTGCGAAGCAATTAAATTCACAACGAAAACATCGGTTAACGATTAAATACATTGTAAACTACCATAGTATTTTCCGATATGGTCTGGGTTTAACTTTATGTAAAAGCCTTCGGCATTTCAATTAGATTAGAGTAGGTAGGCTATAGGCTAAATAACCATTCACGAAAACCTATGGATTTGTTAATTGTATTGAGAAATGTAAGTTTAAAATCCAATTTAAAGTAACACCTTTCCTTAAACCATGAAACCTAAAGTAAGGTACGCAAGAAACCTAAACACTTTCCTTCGCTTACCATGCTTGAGTTTTACTAATAGGAATTAATCAAATAAGTCCGAACATATTTTCTAAGTTAGTTGCTTGCCGGATTTGTAGTCTTTGTGGTATTAAGAACCGTTAGACTTTTTATGGACTTGCTACTCTGTTCCTTCGCCCACGAGCGAATGTGTTCAATAATAAGGGCCACTGACTCCCTCGCAGGAGAGTGTGGAGAGTTGAGCATTTTCTGTCTAATCGGAATCATGATACCCTAGTTCCTCATGACATATCAGTTGATAACCGACTGATAAGGAATCTACGGGTTATACCATAAGCTATCGAATCTAGTAAACATTCCCAATTTAGAGAAACGTTTTCTCCAAAAAGTCATCATCCCATATTATGAGCTAATGAAATCACAACAAATACTTCTTTCCATTATCTGATTTATTATTATCTTTTATTCGCTTTATTTAGTTTATTTAGTTAACTGAACCAAAACCCCCAATGCACTTTTATAAAAATCTATACTAGAAAAGAACGATTGATTGGATCACCTCCGTTTCAATTCAGTTTCTCTTCTAGGTCATACTTACCATCTACTAGCCTTTGGTTCAGTATTAATAAGTCACACTTAGACCCCAGCATTTACAAATTTAAAACAACCACCGATAGACGTTGTGATCACTCGCACTTGCAACGATTCGACGTCCCATCATTCTTCTAATAAGCGTTGGTATAAGAGAACTAAATATAATATCTTGAAATCATAAATGCTTGCAAAATAGTTAAATTGTGAATTAGCATTTTAGAATCTAAAGAAGTATTTAACAAAATAGCACTTGGATGTTATCTAATCATGTTCAGTATGAAGTTCTACTTTTAAGATTTTAAGTCGTATTGAGTAATGTATTCGGAAATATTAACGGTCATGGAAAACTCGAGTAACATCAACTTCAACTAAAACATTATAGTGAATGAGTTAATCCTATTATATAAATTCCTTAGTATTATTTAACATGTTTGTAGGAAACTTTGGTAAAATGAGACTGCGAGTTAAATCGTTTGTTACCAGTAACTAGATTTCACTATAAGGTAATATAAGTTGATGTTATGTTATAAACTCAACCAATCAACTATGATAAAAAAAAGTATAGTTTTGCCTAGGTTATTAATCTATATGAATTTATTTGTAGAGTGACATACTGTACTGTTTGGTGGATTCATTTTGGGACGATATTTGCTTTGTTAATCAAGGTGAGTTTTCGTGACCCCATTTTCATTTACATGTTTTCATATTGGGGGAAAAGTATGGTCGTGTTTTTATTAATGGTTTTATGCTATGAACGTATTCATTTCTATTTTTGGACATATGCTTGAAATGTGTGACACTCTGTGACTTATGTGCTTTTGGTTGTTGGTTTACATTCGGTTTTACTTCTTTCCGTAGTAATTACCGTGCATTGAGACTTGTTGGTTTACATTCGGTTTTACTTCTTTGCGGAGTGATTACCGTGCGTTGAGACATATTGGTTTACATTGGGTTTTACTTCTTCGTGGAGTGATTACCGTGCATTTGAGACATATTGGTTACATTATTTCACATATGTGTACATTTTCATTGCATTGTCCTAACCAGTTTATTATCACAGCTAAAGTTATTTTATGGTGTGTCATTTCAAACCTCGAAACTCACCAACATACGTGTTGACGTTTTTGAGCTTAACTTTTCAAGTAGCACTAGTGGAACAAAAGCAGAGGACAAGAGAACTTAGTGGACCACATAGGTTGCATTAAGGAGTTGTTCAAGACTTATAATACTTTGTTTTTTTGGGAAGACTTATTTTGTTTGGATGTTTTGTTTAAGTAATATTAATTGTAATACATTGATTCATTGTTGGAATGTATGCTTGGCACGAACTGCTATTCGTGTTAATGACATCATGACACATTGATCTTTATATTTCATATAGAGTTCTTTATAATGATGTGTTATGATCCTGTCATAGTTGTACTCTATTGTTTCCGCTTTAGACGGGGTGTGACAATCATCGAGGTCATAAATTTCTTTTACCCTTCTTTTCTTTGATTGAGAGTAAGACTGAGGGAATTTGAAATTTGAACCGCCGATCCTGATCACTTCTTTCTCTGAGGGAACCTCTGGGTCGATATCAGACAAAGTGAAATGGACTGGAAAATCATGAGTGAATTAAGAAGATGTGGATAAAAATTGTGAACAAGCAAAAAGAAGATAGAATTACCTGACATTGTTGGATTTCTTTGGGTTTCGGGTCTTCTCGGGACTTTTTTTCCAAAAATTGTTGTGAAAAGAAAAACCGGTTGATTGATTTGAAGATCTATGATATGCTTTAAATAAGAAAAAGTGAAGAGGAAGAAGGAGAAAGTTAGCTACCGATATGATGATGTGATATGATGGAAGACTGATACGTACTGCGAAGAGATTAATACTCGGGCACGATTATCTATAAGCTAAAATATCTCACCTAACTTTTATCCTTAGTATGTTGAAGTTGCAATGTTTTCAGGATCCCAAATAATGATACAACTTCGGTGGTAATTGTTGTGGGTGGAATTTTCACTAACCTTGCAGGATCCCGAATTGTTGTTTCTCTTATTGATAATGGAGACCCAGGATTGCATAAGGATAAGTTATACGCAGGATATTGGAATTGGGATCATGCTAAGGTAACATACAACAGTTGTGTGTGATCCTGATTATATACTATGCAGGATCCTCATGTATGGGTATATTATCTTTATGATTATGACAATATGAGGGTACTGATCTTGTAAAGTTTCTTTTTATGTTTTTATATTGCGGGATCCCGTCAGGGATATTGTCTTATTTTGCAGGATCACTGCTATGTTCTGGATCTTAGCTTGGCCGAGTTAGAGATATTAGATCATATTAGAGATATGATTGAGGTTATACTTGCTTATAATAAGGATCCCAGATATCTAATATCTCGGGATCATTCGCTACTAATCAATAAGCATGTTTATTTTCTTTTGACCAGGTCATATGAGACATGGGGGGTAGCTCCGATTTTCTTGGATCGAATATCATCTGAGTAATATTTGATTTAAGAGGAAAAGAGTCAACATGTGCGCAATACTAGGTCATATGAACGTTGGGGATGCTCCAGCATATCTTGGAGATGATCCCGGATGTATAGGAATTCTAGTTATAGGATTGTAGTATATATATGAGGATGGAATGATCGATTAGGTTAACTCACATTCACTACTTACACTCCTAACATCTGCAACTCTCTGCAAACACTTAAACACATTCATATTTCAACAACTACACACACACTTAGCCGGTCATTCTTGCGCTCTTAGTTTGTAATTCATTTTTATTTCAATAAGATAAACATAAGGCAATGATCGATTGATCCTTCTCAAGGTTTTGTACCGGCGATCTACTATAGATCAAGGGTTTCCCTCGTACAGCGCTGTGTCATTTGCATTTACTTTCCAATTAGTTTGTTTTAATTGCATTTTATCATTTAAACTGCATTATCCTGGAATTATCATGGGTTTTACTTGATTTTTTGAATTTATTTTGTCATTAAGCGTATACTGCATACAAACTTGATATTTACTAAGTCTTTGATAGCATTTTTAACAAAGTTTCGTCGTTGGTCATATAATTACTTTCAAGCTCTTGACTTCACATATAAAACTTATATTTTTACTTGATTATCTTGGAAATTAATACAAGCACACTACGTCACAAACTAGATTTGATCACTTAATTTCCTTGGTAAATTTTTCGTCAAAACACGCATAACATTAATTGTGACACCCGCTAATTTAGAGCTATAATTAGCAGCTAAACTACTTGTAATTACGTGTACTTAGTTTTGTATTAATCTAAATATACGTGGCATTTTGTGTAATTACACACACGTGTACGCGATTCGTTTAAATCGTACACTTATGAAACGGACGAGGTCCGACATCAATTAATATCGACATGGTGACAAAGCTTTTAAATAAGGTGGAATTATCCAAACAAATATTATTTGCATTAATATATTGTGAAAATATATTACACGTATTCTGTATTTTTTAAAACACTCTGAACACGATGAAAGTACACAAAATGTGCCGAACAAAAGAAAATAATCCAAGTCATATTTTTATAACTTATTATTAAGTATTTTGACAAAACACTTCAGTTGAAAATATTTCGAATATACTTTAACATATTTTTAAATCTTAAAAATATTACGCGACTAAACGATCAGTAAACGAGTACGGGATTAAATCGACTACAAGTCTTAACATGAAGTGGAGAAACAAGGATACGCGAATCCGAGACCCAAGTCGGGTCGGCCAAACCCGTGACCCGACCCAACAACCCAAGACCCACCCCTTTTAACCCATCTTCTCATTTCATTTCATTTACACACACCCACAACCTCCAACTCTCTCTTCACCTTTTTCTCTCAAAATTTCGGACTAAAACACAACCCAAATCACAACAAAAACACACCATTTCACGAAGTCACTGCAGGAAGAAAGGATCACCACCTTAAGCTCTCCTTCTTCATCTTCTGCATTTTCGATTTGATGGTACGAAGCTTTAAAACTCTTTGATATTACTTGTAAAGCTTTTATTTACATACTAGATAGTTTGCCCAACGAGATTATGTCCAAAAACCGACTTAAAATGCATTTTTAAAACTTAAGATACGCTCAGCCCGCTCTGTGAGCCGAGATCTGTTCGTCCTGCGAGGCGATCCGAAACTACGAACCGAACCCACTCGTGAGATGACTTGCGAGTTGACTTGCGAGCTGAACCTTGTGTTGCGAACCCAATTCGGTTCGCAGCCCACTGCCTTGCGACCCGAACTTAGCTCGCACCGCGAACTCAGTTCGCAACACTTTTTTAGTCCGCAGCCAGACTAGCCAGGGGCTCTGCCCCTTGGACCCCGCCAGGGGCTACCGCCTCTTGGACCTCGCTACCAGGGGCGCTGCCCCCGGACCCCCGTCATCCAGGAACTTGTAAATACTTTTCACACTAAGTGTTGAACACTTACAAATAATGAAACCTGATACAACGATACATATAATAATAACACTTTTGGATTATTATTACAAATCGTCACCAACGGGCCATATTTGTTTTCAAATTACAAATGAAATACTAAACAAACACTTGGACATTTCCTAGTTGAGTAGACAACTAGCATGGGTGATCTTTCAAGACACCAACTTATTTACTTATTTACTTACAACCTTGTGAGTTTCGGACGCCAGAAGGTTGCAGGGTTCTGAGAACCGATATACGGACTTACATCTGCTTTACTTGGTTGATTACACATCATACTTGTTAGACTCAGGTGAGTCTTACTGCCCCACTTTTTACTGTTTTTACTATTGGGGTGAGATACTTAGCTTACTGTTTTACGCATGAACACGAGTACTGGACTGACTATACTACTTATCTTACACACATTGCATGAGTACTTTTTATCCACTGAAAGCCTCCTATCGTAAGTTGTTAGTTATGGACTTAAGCGCGAGTAATAGTAAATGGATCCATTTGGGACTGACAATCCCTGCCTGGGGTAGTAGCGCAACCATGGATTTCATCGTAGAAACAAGCATATTAATATTTGTTACATATGAGTGTCGGGATAGCACTCACGGCGGTACATTATATGATTCTTGATTGATTCATACTTAGACACTGTTAAGCTTCAACTTATGAGCTCATCACAACTGTGCTGACTTACTAATTTACATACTTTGCTTGATAGCAACATTGGTACATACTTGTGGTTCATAACGATTACTTATTACTAAACCTGTAAAATTCACCAACCTTTTTGGTTAACCCTTTTTAGCTTTGTATCTCGGGAACACGGACGGAGTAGGATTTCCCTTGGATACTAGCTAGAGCCGCATGATTTCTATATTGCATTTAACGGAGATTCTTAGCATTATCTTTTGTATATTATGATTATGTAATAGAATCTCCCGCTATACGCGTGGACTCTAGGGAACTACATTTTTGTAACCGAAAACACAATGTTTTCATACATTTTATATATGGAAATGTAACTATTTTTAAACGTCTCATTTAGAGGTTGTTTGCTGTATACTTTGTGTTGTTGATACTTGATTAGTAGCACCCCAAAGCTTGCTTCCGCTAAACACAGAATTTGGGGGTGTTACATTAATACACAATTACAAAGAGTAAAATGGTTATCGTTTGATAATTTTATCATCAATATATTTTAAATATAGTGAACATTTTATAATAAATATATATATTTATGTGTTATTAATTACTTTTAAATAAGTATTAATTAATAAACGATTAATTTGTCCGGTTAACCGAATTTTTTAGTTTTGGTTTAAGTTCAAGAATATGGCGAACCGGTACTCAGATTAATGGAGTCTCCGGTTAACCATCCATCAATAGCACAAAGTATGGATGGCGCCAAGATCGAACTAAATTATTTGGAGAAAAAGAAAATAATTTGTGAATTTTGATTAACCGAAATAAGTGATTCAGTTATGATTATATACTAGATGAGGATCCGCATCAAAGAGGACTACGACATTTCATTTTTGAAGATTTTTTTGTGTTTAATGTAGGATGAAATAAGTAAAACCAATTTCTTTATTCCATCAACGACGTTCACCTTTCCGTTCATTATTGAAGTTTCATCCGACGGCAGCGAAGGTTGCTTGTCATGGTGGTTGATGGTGACTATTGGTTGCTCTCTAATGGAACCAGAATCGCTTAAGAATGTTGATCTCAACCGATGGATTGAATCGAGGGTTAGAAACGATTGAAGTGAGCAGAAATTACTTTATTTTGATTTGATGATAATTGGTAAGGAACAAATTGCATTATTTTAATTTGATAATAATTGATAAGGAACATGACGTGGAGACCAATAAGAGGTAACAAGGATACGGTATGTGTTAAGGAAAATGACAACTATGCCTTTCGCCCAAAATAAAGTATCAACTCTCTTTAAATTATAATTTAAAGGGAATTATTATATACCATTGATTAACTTAATCTAAGGGTGGAGATGTGTTCCTTCATTCTTCATTTATTTAGCATTTGATAAAAGACCCGTGACAACGCGGACTTCTTTATTTTCTTAATGTAAATAATAAATGTTATCCACTTTTTATAGTATCGCCTTGGTGGCCGATATGGTGTGTCGGGGTCAGCAATCGAAATGCGTTCCATCCAATCAAGTTCATGTGTTACGCTTTCCTCTTTCGAGAACTTGGCATGTAGTGAAATTTTGGTAGCTTCAAATTCCTTCATTATTATTATGTTTAAAATGATTTAGGCTTTTTTTTATAATTGATTTTGGGGAGGTTGATTTTTAGGGTTGATGAGAGAGATTGAGGTGATGTAGGTGGAAGTGTGTTAAACCGAATAAATGAAAGGTTTAAGTTGTGTAGATATAGTGTAATGATGAATTTAGATTTTTCAAGATTTCTTAATTCTTTAAAAAGGTTTAAGTATGTTATTATTGTCATAAAAAAATGATATACATATATATGAATATCAACTTTATGTTGTAGTATTTTTTTAAAAAAAAATTATTAGGAAAATATGTTAAATATGTAGTTTTTTCATACAATATTAAAGATTTTTTTTCCGGGCATAAGTATGGTAATAGTTTTGGTATCAGTTTTTTCTTTTTAAATAAAATATATGAAAAATATTTTAAGATTTTTAGGTAAATAAAAGGGAGTTTGTATAGGAAATTTTTTCTCAAGATAAGTTTTCTTTTCACGATTTTATAGATTTTATTCTTTTATAAGGACAAAATATTTATGGTATAGATTTATTTGTTAAATATCTTTTCTTATTTTTTAAAAGGACAAAATATTTATAGTTTTCTTTTAGCATTTGTTTATCCTCAAAAAAACTTTCAAAACTAACTAAAATGTTTTTCTTGTCAACCTAAAAAGTAGTGATTTATTTTTAAAATTTAATATTTTTGTTTCTTCGTTTTCGTTTGTTGTTTGAATATTATATTAAGATATAAAGATCTGAACAATCTTAATGAATTAAATGTGCACAACAAATAAAAAAAGACATATGTTAAATAATATTGAACTTGAAATCTTGAGAACGTAATAGAAATGCATTTGAAAAGCATATTCTTCGTTCAAGAAATTTAGATTGATGACATAATTATCATCGATTTCATATCCAAGTGATCGGATTTGATTAGTGAGGTAGTGGGCCTTCATGATTTCAAGCGCATCATCTTCAACATTCCATTAAAAGAGACGTTTACTTTTAGCCAATTAATAAAACGTTCAAAATTGGGTTGATCTACAATAAATAAATAAACTTATATTATGTAAATTAATCCATACACATATGTATTCATGATTGGAAACCATGGTAATTAAAACATGTGTATTGAATGATGTACAATAAGTTTTATACCTTCATAATTATTAAAACTTTCATCATCTTAGGATTCATGGTCTTGAAGGGGGTAGTTTTTCGCTTGTAAATTTCAGGACGTTGTATATCGTTACACAAATATCGAGTTATATTTACAAAATATGAAGAATATTATTGTAAAAAAATAACATAATATATAAATTGAAGCCTTTGATACCTCTACACTACTAGTAGGAGTAGAGACTTTTATTTATTTACTTAATTTTCTAGTTAATATATAAATTGAGTTGAACCGTTTTATTTATTTACTTAATTTTCTAGTTAATATAATAATATGTGGGAAGGAAAGTAGTTTTATTTATTTATTTAATCTTTTTAGTTAATGTAATAATATATGGGAAAGAAAGTGTAACTATGAAGATTAATTATATACCATTAGATCGTATGGAAGGAACCCATCAAAAAGCTCAAATTTCTCCATGGTATTATGTTTTATACATATAATATATTAAAGATTCTTAATTAAACTTTTGTCTAGGTTAGATTCTCAAGCATAGTACACATTCAAGAGGTGAATAGTTATTATTAATATACAAACAATTTATGCTAGTTTTTAATGCAATTCCATACATTGACAACAAAATTAACACACTAGCCATACAAGAAAATACAAATTTAAGTAACTCACCACGATGGAGCATCCAAATTCTTAAGACCATTTTGAGTTAAACCATCTAAATTCCAATTCATATCTAAAAAACATTGAAACAGACTTCTAACACAGTGGAATTAAAAGCTTTATTTGTGCTTTTTACACTCATGTAGTTCCTCTCCCCTTGTTCCGACTTTTCAATCTTTCTTCTCTTGGAATCCCTTTGCTTCAGGTGATCAGGTCAATCTTGAAATGCATCCATGAAAAGGATAACATCAAAAATATAGAAAAAGACAAGTTTCGTGCATAAGCTTAACACAATTCATCCCTTTTAGCGCAAAAAAATAAGGGTTTTGCTAGAAAGCCCTTAAAGCTCTTGTTGATACAATTATACATACATATTTTATTTGTACATTTGAATTAAAAATTAGAAGTCAAGGGAGAGAGAAAGTTGGTTGTCATTTTAGTACAATTATTTAAGCATGTCTAAAAGGTTTATCAAGAGCCCTAAGGGCTTTGTTTAGCAAAATCCAAAAAATGATGATTACATTTAAGGCTGCGAACATTGGTGGCTCTTCAAAATTACAAGCATTAGCACAAAAAAGATAACGACTAACTCATAATAGCTATATAACGGTGTTGCATGTTTGAACCAATTAGAAGTTTGTGAAACATATATACTAATAGAGCCATATCATTTTATTAGACTTCCGACCTACCATCTCAACCAAAAGGTAAAAAGCAGAAACTAACATCAAGAATCATGAAAAGAGCCACCTCCCACCATTATTCGACATCGTAAACTACTAACTTACCTCATCCGGAATAGTGGGTTGTAGTAGTCGTAACCACTACAAATGGTACCGTGGGCTCTACGCATCATCCCACTACACTTAACATCGCCAGGATCAGACCAAAAATATGCAGGAAGATTTGCTTCTTTAATTAGATTGATACATACATTATCAAGACGGATATTTATTGAAAAGAACACGGACCATAGAGATGGCAAAATGTGTGGGTTTTTGGGTTTGGGTTGGGCCTTTTAAAGTTGACCCGCAAACACTCATGTCCATTTTATAAGTAGATATATAAAAAAGACACAAAAACTAAACTGTAATGACATTATTACAAATTTTCTAACAACAGTTCGGGCAAATTTTGACCCGTTCGATCCATCTTATATATGTATCATACAGTTAGCTAGTTTATTGACTAGAAAAACAACACATAACCAAAATCGAACTATTCACAAGTCAACGGGTGGAGATTGCCATCTCTACGTACCATACTACCATCTATTTCTACAAATTACAATAATAAAAAGGAGAAGGGTTTTTTGCCGAAAAATGAATCAATAGTTTTATTTTTTGCATTTTCGGGTATCAACTAATTTTTTTGCTGAAAAATGAACCACTAATTTAAAATCGATCATTTTCATGTATATGCTAACATTTGAAACGGTCGCCGAGAATTATATAGCAATTCAAACGCTTATGATCGATTCAAAATACATCTTTAAGAAAAAAATCCCCAGTTGTATAATCCTCGGCGACCGTTTCAAATGTTAGCATATACACGAAAATGATCGATTTTAAATTAGTGGTTCATTTTTCGGCAAAAAAATTAGGTGATACCCGAAAATGCAAAAACTGAACTATTGATTCATTTTTCGGCAAAAAACCCAAAGGAGAATTAATAGAACTCAGGATCAGCTTATTGAATTGGCTAAACTGGATTAGTCTTTCGATTACAATCTGGTGGAAAATGGAACTCAGGGTGTTGATAGAGTTTCTTGAGAAAAGCTATTGAGTAATCAACACATTACAGATTATATTCTAAGATCAAGGTATAATAAATATACACAAAAAAACAGTTAAAATTGACAAACTTCTTTCCTCCATATATAAGGTCATAAACTTTTCCCTATGAGACATACGTACCAATATTTACAGGTGATGTTGTATACTACTAACCTTCCAGAATTCTAGTATGATAATGTTTAAGGCGATAACTCTCGAAGTCCGCTAACATTCGCTAAGGAGCTGTAAAAATAGATAAAGTGGGAACAAGGTCTAAAGCTTATATGTTTAGCGGAGTAAGATTTAATTTTCACAACAACGAGAGAATAAAAACCTCTCAAAGAGCGAGATAATGCGATCAACCTCTCCACGTTCTCTAAATAGAGATCTGCACAAAAAAACCCATTGCTAATAAAGAATGCAACCAAAAAAACAATCGTAATTCATGTGCAGACAGTACTTACTCAAACGCACTTAACGATCGCAAACTCTCTGGTTAACCTTTCATTACTAACTAATTATTATATTAGGTGGATAAAAATGCTAAGTATTGTGAATATCTTTTTATCCACATCAGAGTTTTTTTGGTTAAGAAAAGAAGATGCAGAAACTAATTTGATACATGAAAGGTCAACTAACCCTTCATAGTTTTGCATATAGATTTCAAGCAAGACAAGTAGGATGCTGCCATTGCTTTCGCACCTAGATGGACAATAAGGAAATTAACACGTAAGACAGCGAAATAAAAAAATAAATTCAGTCGGGCCCAATCTCCACAAAAAAATTACAAGCGACCCAACTTAACCCATTAAGGTCAAGACTTCATTTCCATATTGCCGGGTCTAGTTATGGGTTCAATCAGTCATACGTCATAACCAAATCAAGAAATATTTACATAACGGATGGTTCAAAATCGGTAAGTACAAACGTGCATAGTATGCTCGCACCGTCAAGGCCATTACAGGCGACTTCAGCCATGTAGGTGCCAATATTTCCTTCTTCGATGGCCTCTATGATCATGTAGACGTAATAAAACTGGGGTGCTATTTTCAAGTATTTGCACTCCATGAATTCAAAATCATGGAGGTTGTTTTGTATATCCTTCTTAACATGCTAAAAACAATAATTGTTTATGATTAGTAAAAGAATATATATATATATATATATATATATATATAAAGCAGTTGAAGGCACCATACCTTCTCGCAGGCACTGTTAAAGGCAGCGACGGCAAAGTTACCAACCACACCAACAATCGGATGAGAAGCTTCAATTGACCTCATTTCATCCACGACCTACACATGAATATACTCAGATGTCTATATCATCAAACAAAAAGAGAGAAACTAAAGAATCTCATATACATACAGTCTCCTTGTTAAACTCCAGCCAGATGTTCTGCTCACCTATGTTAGCTATACCTTAGCGGGAAACAAAGACAAGTTAATGATGCTGAATTGCTTTTTTGGCACCGATAACATCGATCAAAATGAAAATTGCCAAACAGAAGAATAGAAATGAATACCATTTCCCATCAGCAGACACTGAAATACCATGGGTTTGGGGATGCGCAGATTGAGTCTAGAAAGATTTGAGTCCTCCGCCACAGTCTCGCTTGTCTCGCCTTCGTCGTCGTCTGACTGAAGCATTTATAATCAAACAAATGAACAGAATAATTTTGTTAAGATGGGGATATTTGGTCATTAGGAGATAGGAGTGCAGACACATCTCTATTTCAAACATAAACGTGAACCAAAATGATATGAAGTCATTTGCAATCTGATTAATGCATTATTCACATAATCCAGAAGAATAAAATACCTTTCTGCTTGCAATGTCTAGTGACAAACGATGAACAATAAAATGACTCAATTACGTTTATTAATTTCAAGCAGTGATTAACATATGAGTCCTCTCTGAGATTATAATCCTTTTCTCTTATTTTTTAAAAGTTCAAACTATGATACTTTTGAATTTAGGTTTACAAGAGCATATTGAATTCAAGTAACTAGAGTTCAAAGCGAATCATAGCACTGAACACGACAGCGGTGTCTGATGAGTGTATGTATGTACCTGAGCATATGTAGCTTTTGGTATTGTGCCCCCCGGAATACATTAACCATTTATGTCAGAAACAGGAAGCACTAGAGTGTTATCACATCACATATATAATTAAAACAATTGGAGTTGTTTGTGAAATAAAATTTAAAGGTATGCAGTTTGAAAACCAACAACCCTGGCCGAAAACATAGAATGTGTAAGCGAGTAACAAAAGTATATATGTATATATGCATGTATATATGTATGTATGTATATATATATGTATATATTCTTACATCTGGATAAGTAATCTTGTAACCCCGCCCAGCTTCTAAGAAAAAATGCTTGTTTTTCCAGTCAAAAGGAAGATCCGCGGTGACCCGTTGGTATTGAGTAACATAGTGAATGAGATTGTGAAGACTGCACAATAATCTATAAGAATCCTTGTTGGGCTTGTGGTTCAGCAAGTGTGTGTCCAAACGCTTCTTGAGAGCAATTGCTTCCCTCCTGAGCTTATACAATATCTTTGAATTCTCATATGAAGAGTTTCCGAATTGAGATAAGTCAACCTGAAGTAATTTGAAAAGCTATAATAAGGCGTGCGTGTGCTAGCATTGAAACAAACACAATTTGATAAGTTTCAGACTCAACCAGAGGTTTAGCATGCAATTGATATTTTTGAGGGTCCAAACATTAACCACATGTCTTATGTTTCAGTTGGATTCGCTGTTGAACATAATACTAGTAATAATTCTATAGAAGCTAGGCAGTGAAAAAAATAAACTAGTGTTTGATGCATATAACAAGGCATTGAAACAAAGAAGGGAAATTGAGCGATTTCGCTTTCAGAAATTGATATTATGTGTAAACATAATCTGTTAGCAAACCAGCTTCGATCAGTTATGTTGTTGATAATAATAATAACTAAACTTTTGAACTTATAAATATTGAATATTGAATATAAATTAGAAACATACATTAGCATAAAAGTCCTCCGTACGTGCAGGTAATTCTACTTCCCCTCTTGACCACTCATCGTCAACTAGTGCTTTAAATTTGCTCGTACTGAACGGCTCTCTGTTCGTTCACTGATCAAGCATTAAGTGGTTAATGGTTGAGTGCAATGGGTGAATGTGATTGTGGGCGGATCGTTACTCTCCGATTGACGTGAATAACCCTTGAACGTAATCGAAATTCCGATCAAGGGTGGTAAGATTGCCGGTGAATTATGTGTTGAGTAGTGAGGTTGTGTTTTTTTGCTGTGAAAGAGGTGATCCTCACAGTTGTGTGCCAAGGCTTGTATTTATAGTTTGGTTTTGAGGATGACCGCCGCGATATATGTGGGGATGTGCTACGTGGGTTGAACACCACGTAGCACTTATTTCGGTCACGTTGTGACACCCGCTAATTTAGGACTTTAATTAGTGCCTAACTACTTGTAATTACATGTATTTAGTATTATATTAATCTAAATATATATAACTTTCTGTGTAATTACATACACGTTATATGATTTGTTTAAATCATACACACTTGAACCGGACGAGGTCCGACACTATTTACTATGGACGTTGGTGACAAACTGTTAAAAATAATATGGATTTATCCAATAAAACATTATTTACTTTAATATATTTACTTTAATATATTACACGATTATACGTTTTATTAAAACGTAACTTTACGCAACGAAAATGCATGAAACGCGCCCGACAAACGAAATGAACTTAAGTTATATTTTTATAACTTCATAATAAGTATTATGATAAAATACTTGGGCTAAAGATATCGCGATTACACGCGTACGGTTAAAACGTTACACAATTTGAATAAACACACGATTCGCGACTGAGGATCAAACGAAAACTCGAATATTATTTTAATAACTCAAAATATAAGTTGAGTAAAACTTTTATTTAAAATATCGTGTTTTAAAATCGTTAACAAAACGTATTATATAAAACGTTATACGATTAATTAAAACGTAAAACGAACGGATAAACGAACACCGCACGTAACGAAGCTTTGGGAAATGATTTAAACACTCACCTAGTGGGGGGGACCCACAAAAATCTGCAGCCATGAGGGCATGGCAAGCCATACCCAAGACTTTCACCCTCTTGGCACTTACACACTCCAACATCACCATACCTGCTCACTCTTTCATTTTATCCTCACACACTCCACCTCCAAACTCTCTCTACACTCCTCTCCTCTCTCCCTTTCCCCCCTCCCACGAATTCCAGCCACCACCATAACACCACACCATCCACCATCGGCCACCACCTCACTCTTGAAGGAAAAACGAAGCCGAAGACATCAAAACGATCACCTACGCGTGTACATCACTTCTACCGTCTTCATTTCTTCATACACCATTGTGAGACTTCAAAACCCTTGTACTTTACTTACATAATGTATATTAACATGTTATATTGCTTACTTAACAAAGAAATATCCAAACCATTTACCAAAACTCGTTTTTGAAACAAATATATGTATACTACTTTCTGGCCAGAAAAACCGTCTCACTAAAACGTTAATATCTAGAGTTCTAGAAAGAGTTAGACAACGAAACACCTACCAAAATTTTTGGACGGAAGATCTCTACAAAAAGTTCTTCTTTGAACATCTCCAGTAATGCTCTCATTTTCTGATATAATTAAATC